>OW052222.1:162999027-163599027 GCA_932526605.1 Nephrotoma flavescens | reverse complement strand
GCAAAATATGTCAAAACTGTTGAGTCTGGTGATCGATATGATTTTACCGGGTTCCTAATTGTAGTGCCCCAAGTGGGGGCAATTCCATTATCGATTACCGAGGGTGTTCGAGTATTAAAATAGGTTGGTGTGCGTGACTTATACCATTTTTACCTTGTAGTGTTCAGGTAGCGACTACAAGAGGAAGATACGAAAACATAGATGTAAGCGGAATGGAATAAATAATTTGTATACGAATTTAATCAAAAGTTTGTTTCCCTCGACATATGGGAATGATGAAGTGAAACGCGGAGTTTTATTGCAATTATTTGGCGTAATGGGCAATACAGCGCTTGAAAATTAGTCTTTATAAGCAAAATACAAAAAAAAAAATATATTTAAAATTTTATAAAAGAAATATCATCTGCATATATTCAAAGGCTATAATTTATCAGAAATTCTTATTTTGACATCCAACGTATCTATTGTAACAACCATTCGAAATTAAAGAGAAGGATGGAAAAATTATCTTTCTCTGTCACGCAGTGAATTCCTGCTATTTGTTCCATTATTTTTTTGTAAACTTTTTTAAATCTTATTTAGACCTTCCACAGACTGCATTTTCGAACAAAACTCAAAATTGGTTTCGTTTGGATGCTTGATTGGATGCTTGATGCAGCCTTCACGAAACGAGATTATAAAGTTGAATTATTTTTTACTAACTTGAATAGCTAGTCACCCATGAGATTTGCTCAAAAAATTCGTCGACGGCTGTCATTCGACTCATATGTTTGTGGCGTCTCCACACCTTGTATCGAGATTCATCATATAATATGACTAGCACCTGAATGGTTTGATGGATTCAAACCAACTCTTGGTAAAATATTGTAGTGTGCGTCGGGTTATGATTATTAAAAATTTTAACAAACTATGAAAAAAAAAAAAGTTCAATTAAGTTGAAAAGTTTTTGGACTCTATCATCAGACTTGAAATCAGCATCAAGCAGCGGTACAACAAAGGAGTCTAATGTTAGGTTAATGGCCACTCAACTGGCTGGACTCATGAACGATGCTGTTGCCAAGTCTATCTCACGGATAAAAGTAAATTCAAATGAAAAACCAGAGACATCGCGAACAAATTCTAATTTGTCTCCCAGTACTGGAATGATTGCTTGAGTGGCTTTCAAACCTCCACAGCCACCTCCAAAATCCTAATGTGTGGTTTGAGATATTCGAGCAGCAATTCGCATTGGCAGAAATTACTATCGAAGCAACTAAATATGCTGGACGCACGACTCCCCCGACATCTTTGCGTATATAATCACCTGTCCTATGGATAACACACCTTTTACTAGATTCAAGGCTGAGGTGATCCGGGTCCTTGGCGAATCAGAAAAGGCTTGACACTTGGAGACAGGAAGCCGTCCCAACTGTTGAACGTCATGAAGTTGAATTCTGGTAACAATATAAACGAAGCAACAATTCGTCAATTTTGGTTGGAGAAGTTGCACCAGTTAGTTCAAATGGTCAATTCTACTGAAAAAAAACAATGGTTATCGGAGATATCGGAAATCATAAAAATTCTCGATCAAATTCTAAAATTAACTATTCACGGAAATACCCGCCAAATTCTCGAAATTCCTTTAATCCATTATATAGAGAACCTTCCATTATTTAGAGAAATTCTTAAAACTTGCTCATAGTTGCTGATGATACTACTGTATCTAGGATCGACAAGTCAGCAATGGATTCAGGAGTTATCAACGTGATTTCAAAATGTTTACACTATATTCACAACGGTAGACCTTGTCCAGGCCTAGCATCAAATTCCTATTGAACCGACGGACATTCCTAAAACAGCAATTTCGACACCTTTCGAACTATTTGAATTTTGTAGAATGACTTTCGGCCTTAGGAATGCAGCACAATCGTTCCAACGTCTTATGAATTCCGCACTACGCGAACTTGACTTCTGTTTTGTATATTTCGATGACAGGCTCGTTGCCTATCGAAATTATGACGATCATCTCGAACATATTAAAATTATTTTTACTACATTAGAAGAACATGGCCTTGTTGTAAATGTGGACAAAATCGAAATTATATTTTTAGGTCATTTGGTAACTGGACAAAGTATATTACCGTCGCATGAACGGGTTCAAGTCATCAAAAATTTCGAACGACCACAGACTGTTAAACAACTGAAACGCTTTTTAGACATGATAAACTTTTATTGACGCTTCATTCCGGATGCCGCTGCTGGCCAGGAATTGTTGAACGACTACCTAAAAGGTTACACTAAGAACAGTCGAGTTCCAATGCAATGGTCAACGGACTCTGTTCTCAAATTATTCCGATTTTTCTACCACTACACCTAGGCCATTCATTTCCCTAAATTTCCGAAAACAAGTTTTCGATGTTTTTCATAATATTAAGGACAAAGCCGTAACTACTATGGCTGTAAATCTGAAAATTTTAAAGTGGACGAACATATATAAATAACATATGACACGTTAAAAACACCCAGTCGCACCTTTTTTACTGGTCACCACCAGGAATCGAACCCGGGACCCCCGTATAACAGAGCAAGCAAGCACTCTACTTACTAAGCTAACGAGGGCGACATAATCTTTCTCATTTTCATAATCTTTCTCATCCTGGCGTAAAAGCTTCCACCAAACTTTTGACTCAGTAGATCATCTGGTCAAATGGCTCAAAGTTGTGTAGCTTGCCAAAAGGCAAAAATCTCTCGACATTCAAAATATCCACTTAGTAACCATAAATTAACTTTTCATCGCTTTTCAATTATTCACCTCGATATCATTGATCCTTTGCCGATTTCTGATAATCAGCGGTATTGGGTTACATTGATTGATAGATATATTAGATGGCCCGAGACGATTCCACTTCCGGATATAACTGCTGCAACCATCGCTTTCACTGTTGTTGTGCTAGAGTTCATTGTCACGGACCAAGGCGAAGAACGCTCGGATACCGTTATTTTGTTTTTTTGTATACCATAAGGAAAAAAAATGAGAAACGTAACGTTTTTTTATTTTCCACCCAATTAATCGTCTTCTTAGAGGGTTTTCCGTATTATAATTTCAAATTTAACGTTATGTATATTTAAAGTTGAAGACTCTTCATCAAATCCGTATCTATATTCGTATAAGATAAACAACATTTGGAAGAAATTATATTCAAGATAACATTAAAATTTACATAATATAAAAATAATTTATGCCATCATATGTACGAGACGCATAATATAAAACGTCCGTTTTATTACATAAATATCTGTTAAATTTCGGGTAAACATTTTATTATTTTAATTTGCCTTATTGTCGTTTTTATTTATTTAATTTTCAGTTTAGTACGAGAGTCTTTATCCTCCACAGCTAATAAAGACAATTTAATCTTCTTAACGTTATTATTTTTACTTTATTACGTATAATTAACACAAAAAATCCTAATTAAATAAGAATCTTTCAAATAAATAAAAACTCATTTCAAAATCTAATCCTATTTCATTAAAATATATTATTTTATTATAATGTTAAGTAGGTACGTACATAAAATATAACGGAGAATATGAACCATTTCCTTGCACTGTCACAATTTTTCTTTTCAACATTTACAAATCACAAAAACATGTTCAATCATAAAAAGATGGGCAACCCAATAATTCATCATCGTATACCCCATCATCATCATCTGAACATACATTTTCATTTAGACAAGAAAAGTTTATGTACAAGGATAATAGACAATATGTATACGTTATGTGTATGTACGAGTAAGTAAAAAGTTGGTGTACGAAACGCAAACGGTAATGGAAATTGGAGGTGAGTGTGGGCGAGTAAAAACAAGGTAACATTATAAATTATGTAAATGGAGATATTAGAGGAAACCTGTCTAACATAACAAAACAAAGTTACGTACATTAGTAAAATTGAATATTTTGCAGAAATGTTAAAAAAAAATTTTATTTAATTTTCAAAACGCCCATTGGTGATCATCGCAACTCGGTGTTTGCGTATTTTTGTAAGTGTAAATTTTTAATGTCAAAATATCTTTAAGTAGGAAGGAGCGCTTTGTTCTCATTAAAACAAAATAGTCGTAAACGACAATTCGTTAGCCTACTTGTCTTTACTAATTATAACAGTTCCGATTAAACGTTGTTTTGACATTATACACATTTTTGTTTTAAATTTATTAATAAATGTTTTTTTTTTGTTTTTTATGTGCCCTCACCATATAGTATATATACATAGACCAGTAATGTGCTTTTTCTCCATATAAAATCGTCTATTTCATGCGTGGACGGTTACGGCGAGATGCATATATAAAACTCTATTTATATCGCTGTCTTTGATTTCTATATCATCCACAACTTAAAGCTTTTGTTTCTGGTTGTTTGTCTTTCAAAATAGAATTATTTGAAAATTTTATGTAATTTATGATGAAATTTGTGTGTTGAATACAATTTGTGATCAAATTTGTGTGTTTCTAATTCGTATGTTATTAAAATAAATGTATCGGAAAAATATTTGTTGTGGATGATATGAATTATGCACAATAGATTCCACCAGTGCCGTACTGAAAACGTTTTCAATTATATATGTGGTAACAAAATGGCGCATTTTTTCAGTATTTTAAATATTTTAATTATAAAATATGTATAATTATAGTTAAATGCGATTCTAGGGTTAATTAATTATATTGATAATTGTCAAACAGTGAATAGTTCGGTTTTATGAATTATATGGAATAGTTGAATAGCTTTTTCGAAATAATTTTATTGTATAAATTCGATTAAGTATTTTGTGTAAGATTCATGAACCAGTTGTGGTTTAAAAAAATATTATAAAATTCTTGAATGTTGATAATATTATTATAGAAAAAATTCTTATTCTACAAGTAATTAACTTCATTCATATTCGTTAATGAAAATTCTTAATATAGTACATACTGATTATTTTTTGACTATCTTTTTTTTCTGTGAAATCTACTCACTTGACATTTAATTATTATTAGTCTATATAATATTATTAATGTTTTTGGCCCTCACATAAAGTTTTGTTTAATTTTAAAGTATAGTGCAGAAGTGGTGATCGTGTTTAACCTCAAGTTCAATTCGAAATAATTTCATTTGCATCGGTTTGCCCATTCTGATTAATGAGTTAAATTTTAATTAGTTGGAGTTAATTTGGCTTAGGAGGTTGAGTACAGCGGGTATACTGAAATAAAAGTTCGGTAACAAAAATATTTTCTTTGATCACCTTGATTGGACGTGGTTATTTTAAATTAAGTGTGAACTAATTTCTTTTGCTTTTAGCCGGTAATTTAACTTTTCTGTCTTTTAATTAATAAATAAAGAATTTGGCCCGACGTTGCCATCCCGAAAAGGGGTTTTTCTTGTAAGGTGTGTGTCTTTGTTAAATCACATAAAAATAGTTCCATCCCGAAAATTTTATTGTTAAATTAAAGAAAAATTTGCCGAAAAATTTATAAAATTATACAATTGTTTGCTGCAATCATATGTGGTTGCGTGTTCATATCAAGGCGGGGTCACCGGATCTCGCGTATATGTACCGTATTACTTAATGGTGAATATTGGTCATCCCGAAAACAATTTTCTATACATTTTTTAGTTGAAAATATGTTCATTAGCCAGCCGCTTGCGACAAGATAGAAGCCCGCTTCATCCCGTTCTAATCTGGAGGACAGACGCTGATATGGTAATGATTTTGCGACGCCAACAATTTTCCGTGTCATGTACATCACCTTATTCATGTAGAGATACCCCGTAGAATTTTAACTCGAATACTACGAATTATAACTCATACCTGTAATCCTTTCTGATGGTATTCTATATAATGAATTTCTAGGTTTAGTTGATTAATGTCAGTTGATTGAAAATGAAGACAGAATAAATGATACGTTTGAGTAATTCAAATCAATTAGATCAATAAAATGTAATAACAGTCGGATTATTTTTCATTATTTCTGTTCTATAACATTGCATAATATTATAATAACATTAATATAACCACTTATCTTGGACACAATTTTTATTTCGTGGTTTGCCATCTAGATAGGTAAAAATCGAAATTTTCCCATATATGTAATTCCAAATTGCAATAGTTTTAAACCAACTTTTCTGCTGGTATAGAATAATTCTATTCTACCTGTAGTTTTAAAGTTCACCACCAGGGCAGTTTTAATAAAAACTTTTATTTTTAATTGTAATAGAAACATAAAAGTGATTTTTGTTATTTTGAAATCGCATTTTTCTAAACAAGACGAGAAATTAGTTACGATTCCTATTCAGAATGGGAATTGCTTGTACCAAAGAAATATCATGTAATATTTTCATTTCTACGTCATTTCAAGAATCTTGATAATCATGTATTAATACCTCGATTTTATGTTTCTTAACACCTTGATGCAACATTTTTCGCTGTTTACAAAAATAATATTGAAAAAATTGATTTTTGCGTTTCAAAAAAACGATAAACTTTGAAAAGAATTAGGTCAAAAACTGATTTTTAGTAAACATTGTTTTTGACAAGTTGAGTATCATACAGCGTTAAGTTTGGTACGCAGCCTAAGTAGCGGCGTTGTGCATAAAGCGCCAACCAAAAAAAAAATTATAAAATTAAAAAAATTAAAAATTTTGACGACACTAATTTTTAATGACATTTCAGCCATACTACTGCAGACATCAAAGAATCTTCATTTATGAATGTGCAAAAAAATTCACGAATTAAAAAATTCACAAACATGAAGAACCAAAAATATTCTCGAAAATAAATTTTTCTATTATTTATTCACATGAATATTCCTCTACGACATAGTTTTTTCTTCATTCGAAAAAGAAATATTCGTTCTCTTGTTTTGAAAATAGAGTTATACTACAGAGTAGAAATTTTTTTTTCCCCCATATAAAGAAGCATATAATATTTGCTATTTCATTTGAGGCACGTCGGTGAAGGATGGTTATATAAAAAAGCATATGGCTTACTCATATTTCAAAACGAAAAACCCCAAATCAGATGTTTATTTATGTGCGCAGTGACAACCTATGGTGACGACTTAAATTTGTGCTTAAAAAATTATTAATTAAAATACATTAAAATAATAAAAATATTTAGTGGTTTATGTAGTAGTGCGTGGTAGTGCAACATTTGATAAAAAAAATTACAAACTTTTAATTGAAATGAAGTGTATTGTCAAAAATTGTTAAAATACGCATAAAAAAATTTCAAAAAGGCGTATCTTACCATCAGTAAGTTTACTAAGTGTTTATATAAAATAAAATGTAAATTATGTTAAGAAAAACGTGATTTGTGATAAATTTATCCTTTATTTAATTTATAAATCAGAGAAAATTAAGTAAACAATTTTGATTTCGGTGTGGGGTTTTTCATTTTGTGTGTGTGTTTGTAAACATATGTTATATTACCAGTTTCGCATTTCTCTTATTGTTACGTACATATTCTACGTGTTTTTCTTTTCATAATTATTTTTTATTTTGGAATATTATAAGTATAATTTTTTTATCGAAAATAAAAACAATTAATGCGTACTATATTCGAATAAAAATAATTGTGAATTTGAGAAGTTTTAGATTTCAATCGAGCAAATTCTAAATACGACCCGTTGATTTATATGCTTTCTCTTTTACCCTCCGAATTTGACTCACTTGACAGCTACAATCATTCACTCTGTATTTCTTTATAACTCTATTGTTTTGAATTGAGAATGCCAAGTAAAAATTACACAAATTAATAAAATGATAATACGTGACGAACCAATGTTCATAGAAAAATAAAAGAGTGAATGTGATGAAGATACGAGTACATATTTGATTTTTTCTATTGATGGAAATATTTAGTATTTTTTGTTTGCTTCATTAGAACAAGATAGATAAGTTTTGTATGTATGTAGTTTTGCTATTAGTGTAATGTAATGTTAATTAAAATTGTATTTTAATAAAAAAATAATACAGAGTGGTAAGGAAATGAAGTTTTAAGAATTAATATTTTTTCAAATCTGATATATTTAATTCCAATATTTTATATAAAGATTAAAGTTTCTATAAAATAAAATTTGTTTTAGTTAGAATTTTTATTAAATATTAGATTTTTATCATGATCGCTGAATTTATTTTATTTTATAGTAAAATAACAACTCCCTCCCTGCACTAAAAATCAATAAAGCCGAGTTAAATTGTTAATTCTATTATATTCACTACAAATCTCCATACATTATTTCCAAACAATTACAGTAAAACCTCGATTTAACGGAATAATTGGGGAGTCCGTTAAATCCGATTGTCCGTTAAATTCGAATGTTTTTAAATATAATCTATAGGTTTTGCACTTCTTCTGGAATATGGCCACCTAGGACAGAACTCGTTCATTTCTTAAACTATTATGATGAGATTGGATATGTTGGATGGAAATGGGATTCTTAAATGGTTTTGGGAAGAAGTTCTGGAATTAGGCCACCCGGAACGGAACTCGATCAATTTTTAACCGATTATGATGGGATTTGATATTTCAAGGTATCAGAAGGCATCATATTCCATGTTCCGGTGAACAGTTTTTGAGCCCTTTGTGTAGGGTTCATCACGTGATTTTTTGTGAGTGTGTAGTAGGCCTGCCGCTCCAGCCACAAATTCGACGAGTGGATCACGTACTGGTGATAGATGTTAAGGCATCCAGCCTTTCCAGAAACATGTTAACATCATGAGCCGCTTGCTTTAAGAAAGACGCCTGCTTATCAACAATTTATCAATATAGCTGACGAAAACAACTGACGAAGAGAGAACTCTCGAAACTAGTATTAAATAAAAATAAATATTAAATAAAAAATTATCACATAAAGAATGAGATAGTTTCAATTTTATTTAAATTTAAAATTAAATCTAGTGCTAAAAGTGCACAAAAATAATGGAAAATAATAGTGTTTTTATTGTTGAATAACCATAACAAAAGAAATAAATATCATTCAACTTGATCTTTTCAGTAAAATAAATAAAAAATATATATACATATAGGCGCGGTGAATAACCGAAAAATGGAAAATAAAAAATTATCTATCAAATCGAGGGTCCGTTAAATCGGGGTCCGTTAAATCGGGGTCCGTTAAATCGAGAGTTTACTGTATTTTAATCAACAACGATCTCGAAAACTGTTCACGGCAACATGGAATATAGTGTCTTCTAAGACTTTGAGATTTTCAGAATCTTTCGAACCAAGCGGAAATTTACACTTTTCAAGTACTTGCAATCTGGGAGTTAAGGATCTGGGAGTTAATTCCATAAAAAACCAATAATTACACTCTCCACTACAGCAATAATCAGAAAAGAGGAAAATTAAGGGTCGCATTCTCATCCTCTGGCGATTACAGCAGTTTATCTTTTTATAATCCCATATTTATCCAACGTGCCGAATTTCATCATTATTGGTTAAGTAATAGCCGTGTTCTAGATGGCCATATTAAGACACTTCTTCTAGAAATCATTAGAATCTCATTGTCATTATACAAATCTAATTCCATCGTAATCGGTTAAAAACTGCCTGAGTTCCGTCCAAGATGACCATTTTCCAAAACAACCTCCATAAATCTCCCCATTTCCATCCAGTATAACCACATTTTTTTCCATACTTCGGTTACCGATTATGATGAGAATCAGTAACCGAAATATGGAAAAAATGTCCGTTAAATAGAGGGTCCGTTAAATCGAGGTCCGTTAAATCCATCGTCCGTTAAATCGTGATCCTTTAAATCGAGGGTTTACTGTATTATAGTTTTTTAGATACATATACCGCATTTATGCAATATAATTAAGAAATTTTTTAGTATTAATATTGCAATGATTTTCTTCATAATTTATTTTTTGATTATAAAGCATCTTAGTTCTCCAAATAGAGAGAGATTCAAAATAAGCACTTGGACGTAAATTAAATTCTAAGCAAGAAGTTGATCGCTCTATGTTAAACAACTTGAAAATTATTTCCCGTTTACTTCTTCTAGGAGTAAAATTTTGTCAACACTCTCTAAAAAATCACATGATAAGGTATCCAGTTTTGATACACGTCGATATCAAAACTAAGCCCCTCTAACGGATTAGTAACGGATTAGCATCCCGTAACGTATTGGCATCCCAAACAAAACTGGACAAAATGTCCATCTAAAATTTAGTTCTTTGATAAACCGTGCCACTTTGATAAAAATCCCAAAATCAAAATTTGTAAAAGGGTTAATTCACACAAAACACTAAAATGGTTCCGGGAAAAATTTTATAATTCTTGAGTTCGATATTTTAAAATATTTGTGAATTTGTTTACTCTTTTTTCATATTTTTCGTCCGTTAACTGAATAGATAATATATATTCACAATTTTTTAAAACATTCATCTACGAAAAACAAAATTCATGTTTTTAGTTGTTCATGAGAAAATAGAAATCGTAAAGTCGCGAAGAAAAAAATTCACAATATTTCGATTTTGATTTTTTCGTGAATACTATAAATTCTTGTTCATCTGTTTTGCTTCAAATGAAATTCTTTTGAATGAATTTTTTGATGTCTGCATACTAGTCGTAACGAGTATGCCATGTAAATATTGTTGAATATTGAATGACAGCTATTTGTTATGGTGTCAGCTATTTATTGTTTGTTGTTTCTTTTAGATAGCACGATACAAATTTTATTTTTTTTTTAAGTTTGAACACAAAATTTCGCTCCAATAATTTCTATTAAGTGACAATTCATATTTAACGAAGCTTCGTTAAATTTAAATTAATTTTGCCATGGGCGAAAGCACAGAAACGGCATTTATCGCAAACATATTTTTTTAATTTTTGTATGTCTACCCCCTTAATATAAGAAATTTGAATAGAAATTTCCCATTTACAACCGATAGCAAATACTCAATTCCCTTAGACGTATCATGTGACGTGACTATGGATCTTCCAGGTTACTAGATTTTAAATTCAAAATTTACTAAATAATTTTGTGCAAAACTCTCAATGAAAATTTTTAAGTCATAGTTGGCTGCATTAGTTTGATTTTTTTTTATTTATTTGTCACGTCAAAATTTCAAGCGATAGAAATTGTCGTTTAAAGTGATAGCAGTCCAACGAAATATTTATAAAACAGCATACTAATAGCGAATTCTTTTACGTTTTTGATGTAAATCAAATTTCCGACAGTTAAAAAGAATACCAAAAAAAATTTGATGTGTTTTTATCGTAGTGTGCGTAAACGCGAAAGGGATGCCGAAAACAATAACAAAGCATTTTGAAAAATTTTCAAATCGCGTTTGACGTATTCGACAATATTTACGATTGGCATATATTATATGTATATAAATATGTGTATGTGGTAGTCAAAATGGAAGAAAAAATCTACATTTCTATTTTTTGATGTACATCAAATTTTTTTGCTATTTTTTCCCCTAAAAGAACGCGAAAATGTGATTTACATCAAAAAATTTTGATGCACATCAAAATTTTTTGCCGGTTTTTTGTAAAAAGAAAACGCCATAAGATTTAAAAAATAGCCAGAACGACTTTATTGAACAATTATTTTTTAAGTTTCGATTTAATGATCTAGTAACCAGGATAATGAATAGTCAGGCCACTTGAAGTGATGTGACTATAGGGGAATAGGGTGTAAGTGTCGGATAGTGGAATATTAAAATTCACTTGCAGCGTGCTATATTTATTCTATGGTTCAAAATTTACCTCTAATACAAAGAGGAAATGTTTTGTTTCATTTTAAATCCAAAATTTGCAATTCAAAAAGTTTGTACGCCCGATTATTTTTGATTGTAAATCGCGTTGTTATTTGTGTAAAGAGTATTTAATCACAATATTTTACTAATTTGTTTTCGCTTAAAAGAAAAACATAAACTTGTATTCTGAGACGTGGCGTGGTGCCCATTAGATTGGTTAATATATTATGTATAACGCGTACATCTATGTTGAGAGCACGTGAATCGGAAAACTTATCGTCAACTGTTACTACAATAAATGTTTTCAGAACCAATAATTCGCTGCTGTATAGGAATCGAGCCTGTAACCATTCTTTTGATCGTTTATCAATAAAATCAGAGTTCATGTACGTCTACATCTTTCATGGATAATTTGATATTACATACATCATACATGTAACCAAAAGTTAATCACTTGGAAATGAAACAGGGCCCCGAAAGAGCCATAATTTTACTTTAACTGGTTTTAACGCGGAAAATATTAGCATTCGTAAAAGATGACAAATTTATTTTTTTTTGAAAAAGGATAGAGACATTTAAAAAAATACACTGTTAAATTTGTTATTTTTCCAATTGGAATTTATTTTAAAAATAAAATTATAAAATTCGACCCGACTCTAAAAGTTGCGCGGTCAAATCTAGAAATAGCCAAAGATTCTAGCTGACATTTTTTGGAAGGTAAAGCATAGACCTAAAATATATATTTGGGATTCGTGCTATTAAAAGTTATATTTAGAAAATTAGCATTTTTAACGAGTTTAATAAGATTACTCGATTCTGTTGAATCTTGCTTTGGTTAAAAAAAAAAATTAAAATTTTCAACAAATTTACTTTTTTTATACCGCCGATTCTGGAAATGTCAGATTGTCGCCCTTATTTTCGAATACAATATCCGACCGTTATAGTGATTTGCATCTGATCCTAATAAACGTTGCTATGTCTGTAATAGTATTCTTGTTTTTATTTGTATACTGCCATTACCAGAGATATCGATGGAATCTCGTCTACGTTTACACGGGGTGTTCACGAGGCAAAATCGCTGAGATTTTCTCTCATGAGATTTTATGTATGTGTATGTTTTTTTCAATGTATTAATAAATAATTATGAAACAAATATCATAACTGGGCATTTTAGTCTCATAATAATTTCTTCAAATGTCAAAAAATCCGTATATATTGTCAACCAATTTATAAATTTTTATGTTAAAAGTATAGCATTGACAATTTTACTGACATTTCATAAAAATTTCATGATAATTTTTTCGTGAAATAGCCTCCTGATAATTTGCTGACAGTTTCAAAATGTGTATAACATACTTACACATACATTCATAAATTTAGTCTCATGATAGAAAATCTCAGCGATTTTGCAAAGTGAAGACCCCAGGCTATTGACAGCTTATAATATTTTCTAATAGTATGATTTTTGGAATTTTGAAGGTCCGTGATTTTGAACAAAATATTATTATTTCCTTCTACAAAAATTTAGCAATCTCTCAAATTCAAAATGTAATCTATTCGAAAATGTTGGTGATAATCTGTGGGCATCTCTACAATCGCCGGTACAAAAAAAAAGGAAATTTGTTGAAAATTTTAAAATTTTATTAACCAAAGCATGGTTCAACAGAATGGAGTAACGTTCACTACAATTTTACTGTACGTCGAGCTGTAGAAAATATCGGTACAAATTTTTGAAAATAAGCAAATTCCGTTTAATGTTTCAAATTGTCAAATGCATGATCATTAGAAATTAAATCTAGTTTATACACGTTTCGAAAATATTCCGAGCTATCTAAAAATATAGGTGTAATGCCGTTGACATTCCAACACTTTCACAGTTCGTTTTCCACGTCCTTACCTAATGTAGTTGCCTGCCAGATCGAGGACATACGTCTATAAGTCCGATTTTCGTAACCATCTGCACATTGCTTAGTTCTATGCCAGTCATAGTTGTATTCAGTTACGTCACAGATCGTAATCTGATGATGAAAAGTCCCTTTTGCATCCTGTTCTTTTCGGGATTCGGACCCGGTACTTCCCGATCCAAACGCCAAAGTTTTAAATACTGAGCCGTGTGTGTAGTCAGTGAAAAATGGAATAATCAAAAATTATGAACCATTAAAATGTGTATAAAATTATATAAAGGTTTTCATCGTATTGGTCACCACGAGAGTAGTGGTTTGTCTGATCTATTTGTAAACACTGTCCAGGACTTGTGAATATATTTAGCTCGCCCGTTATAAAATTTGAAATATTCATCAAAAATGTAAATTTATAACATATATAAAACAGTAAAACCCAATATTGTTATATCCGATTCACTAGATTGGATGATTTATTTGAAAATGTTATTAAGACCGCGTGGACATCTTCAGAATGTTGCTTGAAGCCCGCCAAAAATGCTCAATTTTTATATATAATTTTTAATGGTATCTGAAAAGTAAATTAACCGCTACCCTTTCGGTGAATTTGTCCACGTCATCTTTGTGATCAATTTATTAGTCAAGTATAATGCGAAGAAAGAGAAAGAGTGTTATCCTTTCTGATGTAATGCGATGAATTAACATAATATTGTATAAAAGAGAAATCAACAAATTTTTTTTGTTTTGTTACAAATTTCAATGAGAAAAATGTATTAGTTGTCTAGTGTGATTCAAAGTGTGAGGTTCTCTTCGAAACTGGTAAGAACTAGTATATATTTTTTAATTTGTGCTGTGAATTTTAAGGTTGTAAATTAGATGTTTGTGATTATAAAACATTATTAAGTTCATTAAAATAAATATTACTGTCGATTTTTTATACAAAGGGTTGTTTTTTGACAAGTTGTGTACTCATTTGAGGAGAAGCAGCTCAGTTTGATGTAAATATTACCGATTGTTCACCGAAAGATGATGTTATCTATTCTTCGCCCGCAAATTTTTCGACATGTTCCGAGGGAAATGTTTACTGATATTAGTAAATATACTAGTTTGTACGAACAGCAATCAAATATGTATATTAAACTTCAAAGAAACCACCCCTGACGGAATGGTCAATTTTTTTGTAATTCATATATTAATGGGCAATCTTAAGTTAAGCATACTTTCGATGTATTGGGACGAATCTATTTTACCAATTAAGAGTTTATTTACACTTTGTGGACAAAACAAATTTAAATCCTCACAAGAAACATAATTTCAAGTTAGTCCGACCGCTAATCGATTAAATTTTGAGAAGATGTTGGGAATCAACGTTTTATCTTCGTATCGATAAAAATCAGTACATGAAGGGCAAGCCTTATCTATGGAGTATAAAAGTATTCGCGCTCTATGGGAAAAGTGGGTAACGTATAATATTTTATAAAAATACAGAAATTTCCTTAGCAAATAAAAATCACATTTAGATTTGGCTCAGCACTTGTCCTAGAACTACCTAAACGGACATCACAAAACGGCGAAACAATTCAAAAATTAATGCAACTGGTATGATAAGAGTTAATTGGTTTGCGCATCCGCAAAGTGCATGGGTGTCGGTGTTGGGAAATCCGTAAGCCGATAAGATAAGATAAGATAAGATAAGATATATACAACGCAGGGCAGCTGTTAGCCTGGTTACCTATAACGTACTTCATGCTGAGTATGCCCATGTCAAGATGAACACAGATTTGTTCGAACAACGCAGCAACTGAATTACTTGAGCACATGCAACTACTGCTGCTTCATTCGAATATCACCTAATTATTCGACGAAATCTGTTACATAAGACACGATTCGGTGACCGAACTGACTAGGAATCCTGAACCTGCGAGGGTCTCTAATACTACTGGAAAAGGATTTGTTAAATGTTCTAACTTATAAAGAACCTACTTGAGCAAACTGTCGTTTTTCCACAATACAGTTCGGTGTTTTGTTCTCATAAGTGTACCATAACCATTTCTAAATTCCCTTGTTAGTAAAAAATTATTATAATATTTAGGTTAGTTTGTTAGTTGGGACCATTCTATTGACTATCTTCCTTCCACTCACCATAAAGATGAGGAGGGTACATCACCCAAATCATTGTTTATGATTTGATTTGTTACATCTTTCTTTTGATTTTTGCTTTTGGAATTAAAGAAATTCACGAACATTCTTGAAACCCCGAACAAATTACCTCATATGACCATGAAGTCCTATGAGATAATTCAACAAACAATATGTTTCACTTACATTACGTAAAGTAGAGTAAAAAACCAAACAAACTGCAACACATACAGTTATTTCCGAAACGATCGCAACAGACCGCTCAAATTCTCCCTCTGTGAAACCTCGATTATCCCCCAAGTAACCATTCGCCAACATCACCATTCAGTAAAGCCAATGCTTCACAAAGCCGTGATGAATCTATGAAAGATCACAAACGTACCGTGTAATCCTATACCTCAAAACATCCACAACATTCAGCAAGGAGACCAATTTGGACACACAAATCCACACCTCAGGAAAGGGTTCCATGCAACACTGCAAATTTAACTTCTTATATTAGTAATTAACAGCTACACCATATCCCCGCCGCCCCTGTGCAAATTGATCAAACATACTGGTTCACTCGACAAAACCCAATGCAGTTCTCCGCGTTATAGAGAAAAAGTGTACCCCCTTCCCAATCGGTAAAAACACAAATAGGTACAATAAATAAAGATGTACATCGCAATCCCATCATCACCCAACATTCCCAAAAACAAGCCCATGAAACTGAACAAATTCAAATAAAACGTAAAAACTATCAAAAACAGAAACACTTTCAAAATCATCGGTCCCTATTCCTCGCACACGTAAAACATTCATATGCACACAAAATGTCACATGCAAGGTTATGAACATCAGCAATTCAATGCATAAGAAACCAAAGCATTACCGCATCGGGAAACGAAAAACAATATACATTATACAGACAAAATAGAATATCGTCATCGCTCGCAGATGAAAAGCGTGCGTTAATTTTCCATGATAACAACAAAAAACCGAGCTCACAGAACTACACACGTGTATCGTAAAACATCTGCACACACAAGCACAAAAAGTAAATATATGATGATATGATATGATATCATAGAGACTTACAGGCCAACTACAATGGTGATCCTAGATATGTATAGCACATTCCTAGAATATACGCTATACAGTATTAAAATTCTGCATTTTACTATACATATTCCAAAATTATGCCTGCATCCTCGACATAAATGGTTTATGGGGATAGGATGTTAGTAACCTGGATACGATGTTAGTAAATAAACAGGATGATAACCGCAGCAAAGATAATGTCTAACTACATTGATAGGTTAGTTAAGTTAGTTATTCTAAAAATATCGCACCTAGGAGAAGAATGTCATCAGTCATATTACGACTGGAATGATTGGCATCTTGGGGTCATCTCATCTCATGCTGTATATTGTAACCGCTTTGAAATGTAACACCATTTAACGCAAGGGATGTTGTTTCGTAAGGACCCGACATCATATATTTTTACATACGATGGCCTAAAAATTCTACAGTCTATAAGGCCAAATGCTAATTAAATTTCAGAACAATATCGTAAACGTTTTATTTAACTAGCTACCTTAAAAATCCATTCACTTTCAATTTAGAACAAAACTGTCTCGCCGAACTAAGTATGTAATAAACATTTACTCATTCTTAAACAGAGAAAGTAATGTTAATAATAATATTAATTTATTATACATAAGTCCAATTGGAAATGGTAACGATACCAACATTCGATTACAAGAAGTATTTTGATGGTTCGTTAATTTGAGTTGAAGATGTAAAAACACAAAAAACAAAATCATAAATAACTGATGAAGAATCCTAAGACAAAATAGCTCATGGGTCCGAACGTTGAAAACATAAATGAATATACATTTCTGTATCCGTAGCCGGAAGGAATCACATCAAAAATCCATTCTCGTATGTGCCTCGAACCAACCTAAACATTTGCGATCCCCTTTCAAAGTTATTTTCGTCAGAAAAAAAACTTAACTACACACACAACTGTGTGGGCTGTACCTCAAATCAAGCGAAACCCCTTATCAAAAACGCCACTAGACACTATGTCCCTCCACTCACACACCTGTGTGGTTTGGACTCAAATCAGACCAAAAAAAATCTTTTTTGGTAGAAAAAGGGATATGCGGATCTCTGTCAAATGATTCCCTCCTATAGACCATTTTTCTCAAACGTCAAAATAACATTATGACAGTTGAACGTCTATGACAATCCATTAAAATAAAATTCGATTTTTTTTATTTTATTCATAAATTCTCACAATGCTATTAAAATTTAACAGTATAATTGTTTGTGGTTATGTTTTAAACATTAAACTTTACTAGTTGTGTCATAAACTTTAAAAATTACAAATAAATTTTAGTTTGTTCTGGTTTGCCATACAGCTTCAGCTGTCAAATTTTTTTGAGGAAAATGGTCTATTGTCAGAAAACAGGTAGATGTCGGAAACGAATCAAAATAATAGAAAAGAAACATAAACAGAGATAAATGTATACATACAGAAATTTATGAGCAAAATTTACGCACATAACTAGTACAACAAGAACAATATTCTGCGAAAGAGGATATTACAGTCAAACTTCTTTAAGTTGAACTTCTATAAGTCGAACTATTCTTCTATATCTCGAAAACTCAAGCAAAATTGGTTTTTCATTTCCTTCACTCGAATTGTCTCTACCTCAAACATTTTATTATTTTTGCAACTAGTGTGATTCGACTTATAAGAGTTTGACTGTATTTAAGCCGCACTACAACAAAATTTGTGATCGTAAAAAAAACTTGAGAAAATATGTATAGTAATTAATAGTAATGTACGATTTATGCACGATTTACATGTTCCAATTCTTTTTTTCCAAATGAAGGGTTAAGTATATTACAATTTTCGTTTGCGAGAGGAGCACGAAACAAATTCCAGTAAAATAAAATTGGATTTTTTCTTTTTAATTTGAGCAAATGTTGATTATATATGGCTGACTCTTTTTAACTAGTAACTTTTTGTTATTTGCGTGCAGCTCTATTTTTCAGTAAAAAATTTGTTGAGAAAAAAAAAAAAAATTTAAATCGTGCATTAAAGCAAAACAATCAAATGCAACACCAACACACGCAACCAAACCTTACACAACACCGAGCGTTTACATTCAGGGTCAAATCGAAATTGTAAATAAATATATGTATTATGCACACTCGTCCATACAAAATTCACCCATAATATTCTGTGTAGAGTCTCAGGTAAATACGTATGCATACAGTTTATATACTGTGTTCAAACACAAACGCATCTACAAGGAAACATACGTAAAATACATTAATTAATATAATATCAAAAACTTCTCTTTTAATTAAATCCTAAAGTTGCAGGTGCACACTTTGTTTATATACATTGTTCTTTATACATGTTACATAATGAATCAAACATTAATGTGCATGTATGCATTCATGCAACGTTGCCGAATATATACGAAAATGATTATATATTATTATATAATATTACGCATATATTCTACAAAATTGCACGTGCACTCTATACACAAATCAATATTTAAAAGATTATGTAAACACCACATCACTTAATTACATATTATGTAGTGTATTATATCAACAATACACTACAACACATATTTATTATTATTAATTGATTTATTTATTATTATTTATGCACAAAATATTATATTTAAGTTAAGGAGGAACACAAAATACGTCTACTCCTTATGAAATCTAACCTCTCACTCTGTTGGGAAATCCGTAAGCCGATGGGACTAAAATGTTAAAAAGTACGTGTATATGAAACAGAAAGGCATAGCAGTCGTATATCATTTTGGAATGGGAAGAGTGGATCTTTTCGATCAATTAATAGCGTATTATAGAATTTTCATAAAAAGCAAAAAATGACGCTGAGAATGGTTTCTCATTTCCTAGTCCTTTCGATAGCCTCATCGTGGATCGAACACAAAAAGGAATTTAAAGCAAGCGATTCATTCAACAAAAATCAAATGGATGACCTAACTAAGATTTTGATTTTCACCAATCAAATTTCAAAAAGAGAGGTTCACCAAATTTCCAAAAAGTCTTAGTAAATCAAGGACTTATTGCACAAAATGTAAAGTGCATTTATGCCTCAATAGTAAGAATAATTGCTTTTACGAATATTACTCAAAAGACTGAATATTGTAGGTGGACGTTGTTTTTGGAAATTTTGTCTCAACCATGACTGAATTTCTAAAATTTTATTTATTTTTATGTTTTTGTTAATTTTACTTTTATATTTTAACGTTTATTTAATGTTTATTGAATTATACATAAATAAAGAATTTTCGATATTGAAAGCGATTTTAATTTAGACATTTAAATGACTTTAAACTGCATTTTTACTCGAAAGTGGATACATTTTAAAACCCTATTTCTGGGCACTTGGGCTCAATATTTTAATGAATCAGATATTTTTGTAAATCTGACATGAAATTTCATAATAAAGATGAAAAAAATTTTCTTCCTATGGCTAACTAAAATTTTGCACTGAAAGGGTTAATTCTTAGAAATAGGTCTAATAGGTGTCTTTACATTTCCAAAAATATAAGCTAGAATCTGTAGATATTTCTAGATACGATGGCGCAACTTTTGGAATCGTGTCGATTTTTATAATTTTAGTTTAAAACTAATAAATTTAACAGTGTAATTTTTTAATAACTTATTTAGCACAAACTTCATTATCATGAACAAGCAATTTTATTAAAAAGAGGACGTGTTCATTTCACGAAAAACCTGTTGGCAACCATATCGATTCTAATTCATGAAGTAAAATTCGCCATTTTTATTTATACATTTAACGATGCATTATTTTCTACAAGGTGAACTGGATAAAAACAAAAAAATCATCTTACTGTTTCTCTTACACTACTAGTGCTCTTTTTAACAACTCCTGGTATTCCTGAAAATTGTTAGCCCCATTTTTGAATTACAGAAGTTTACAAAACTCTAAAGTAGGGACTGAGGCACTGAGGTCACTGTGGAAATAATATCAATTTTAATGGTGCTAAATTTAAAAATGTTAACACAATCCTATATACGGTGTCCCAAAATTGGCAAATCAAACGAAGCAGGGTGATAGGGGAGCTCATTTCCAACAAAAACAGCCAAGTAAAGTTTTTTCGGATTGTTAATGGTGCAATAGTTATTCCAATTTTAGTGATTTTTAGTGAAGTCACATGCACACCCAACAAAAAATTAATTTAAAAGAAACCAATAATTCTTTTGTTAACTTACTTTTTTAATACGATCTAGAAGAGTGTGCCTTTCCAATAAAATCATTTTTATAAGCTGCATTATCTTCTGTCAAATAAAAACTTTGGTTTTGTAAGCTGTTTTTGTTTCTCAAACATTTTTGTTGACGTTTAAGTGACGACAGCGGGAAAAAAATGTAATACAGAAAGTTAACCCACTTCACACACCGGGCTATTCACAATAGAATGTTTTTTATCAATTTTTTTCACAAAGTAAGTCGTGTTTATTAAAAACACACTTAACAAAATTTCGATTTGTCAGAAAAAAACAAAATGAATAAAATATTTTTTTTTTAATTTTAAATATTATTATTCGGATTTCCTTCGAAACCACACACCATTATCCACAAAATTGTTTTTTGGGTGCGCATGCGATTTCACTAAAAACACTAAAAGTGGAATAACTTTTGCACCATGAACAGTTCGAAAAAACTTTACTTGGCTGTTTTTATTGGAAATGAGCCGCTCTATCGCCCGGCTTAGTTTGATCTGCTAGTTTTGGGACGCCTTGTATATCATCTAAATTGAAAAGAATTTTGGCTCTATATTATCAAACGATTCTGTAATGGGAGACGAATTCCAATGAATATTTACCATCGCAAAAATTGCAAATACGGGGACATCAATCTATGCTTGCCTTGCCGCAGTGCTTATCACCACGTGCGTGCTTTCGAATATATCTATTTCGCTTTGGGCTCATAGGTTCATCGGATCGCCAATTCAGTGAAGATATTTGTCGTATTTCATGATCTGATCCAGTTTAGTTCAAATTTTATGAAACAACGCCAAGACGCTTACTAGATTTCAAATCAAAATTCTTACAACAAAACAAAATTTGGATCAAGTTTTCCATATAAAATTTGAACTGATCCTGTATACGATGCTAAACACGTTTTCGTATGTTGTCAATTCCAGGGACTAAATAATGTTAACCAAGAATATTACTTTTCGTACGAAACGATTAAAAAGTTTCACAAAGCACTAACAAGACTCCAATATGCTCTTGATTTATTTTTAATACGTAAAAGGCTTCATAGCAAATTAAAATAAAATTCCATTGAATCAAATGCTTTCATGACTACCCCCATCGGATTGAATATATTTTACAAGAAATAAAATAAAAGTCTTGACACAAACTTTTTCTTTCCTTTTTAGACAGAATTTTTGGAAAGTTTAAGATTGTTAGTCGGAATTGTTTCAATTTAAAAAATACGTAATATTTAATGTTTTAATGTTTGACCCGTGCTGAAAACAAACCAAAGTATGTAATTTGATTAAACATAGCAATAAACAATAAAAATTTCTTAAAACTGTCGATTACTATTTACGAGATTACTATTTAAATTTATCCACCCAAAAGCCTCCCAATAAATGGAAATAAACGATCAATAAAATAAATTGAAAGATAGATTTCTTATCCTATGGCGTGTGCTGCGATAGTTACGGATGCGTTACTAGAAAACGTTATACGAAAAGCAACAACAACACAATGAAATCTTAGAAAGCACAATCCTCACAGTTCATTTAGTTTTTGTATCTCTGCAAAAACGGATATAAAACCAATTTATATTTTACCACAACCAATTTACATTTTATTCACACAAAAGAAAAGAAAATTAAGAAGCTCGTTAGGATTGCTTTTCAAGTTGTTCAATGGTAAAAACTAAAAACACTTTGACTTATACCGTTAATTAGGAAATTTATTTTATATGGAAATGGTTCTTTGTGTATTTAAAAAATCCTATTACGTATTGCCGTTCACACGAGTCAGTTGAATCGTTTTTATCGATCCAATCAGATGACGTATATTATCAGTGAAAGCAGAATTGTGTCAATCACACCAGAAATTCTGTTTTGGAAATCTAACGGTTTTTTTATTTTTCAAATAATATTTTATTGTTCAATTTTATGCGTTTGACGGTAAAACTTGGTTGGCGTGCAATATTTCCTAACACTGTTTAAAAATTTATAGGATTTTTTCACTTTCTTTCAGAACATAGAGGGACCGTAACAGGAAGATGGCAACCAGCTATAAACTACCCTGATAATTTAATCTTTATATTAAATCTTTTAAATCCTTGTCTTTTTTTGTAAATGTTAAACTTTTCAACATCATTGCATAAATTGAAATTCTAGTAGAGTAAATTTGTGGAAAGTAAGCTCGGTCTTCATTCGCAAAATTTTGTCATTAATCACAAATACAAATTTTCTACTCATTTTGTCACAGTGGCAGTGTCATGACAAAAACATCAGCAATTTTAATGAATTTTTTCATTATCATGGTGTAATGCGCATGATCTGATCAGATTCAATACAAATATATTTTGTCATGGCAGTCTACCGTCATGACAAAATTTTACGAGTGAAGACCTAGCATAAGTGAGCGTTCACACATAGCGACCACTAAGTTATCATATATCGCGGTGTTACTCCTAATGGCCCGTTCCACACTGTGCTTCTTCGAAGCACTGCTTTACACTTCAAAATAATTCGTAGTAGATTTTTTATTGATTCTTTAAAACCTTATTTTATATTTATAATGTGTGCCTGAGAGCCTGAGATGACTGATTCATATCATTCTTTCAAAGGTGGCACTATAGTATCTTTTAAATATGCTGTGACTCCGACTGTAAATTAAGCTTAATTATGACTCTTCGTACGTCATATTTTTTTCAACAACAACGATTTGTTATTATTTAACATCAAATAGCAAAAATAAAACAAATATGGATATGGAAATTGCATTATTCATGAATGTGATTATAAATTACAATCGAAATTTAAGAATGAGAATATTTTCTCTTAGACATTTTTATTCGTACGCACACGATAAAAAAATAATAAAAACAGAAAATGAAATTGACAACTAAATAGTCAAGCAACCTCAGCAGTGGCCCTATTCTGGTAATTCCCTGGGAATAGTTTATTTTTGTAGCAGCTATTCCCCAGACATTATCCCGATTCCCCGTTTTACAAAAGTTAATTCTGGCGATTGGGCAATAAATTTACGGGAAAACAATTTAATTACTCGAGGTCGACACTCGACCGTAATAAATCAAGAAAACAAATGTCTAAAAATAGTTTACTACGTTTACTTGGTTTTTATTAATGCTTGGTTTTTTTAATCGAATTTTAGTTAAAAAATAAATTTTGTTTATTAAAATAAATAAAATTGCATATTGATATTTCCAATGATATTACTAATTGTTAGTATGAATTTACCGCCATAATTCACAAATTACGTAAATACAATAAATTTCCTTTAAATTCTATTCTCAGTTAATTCTTTCCTAAAATAGGTATGGAATAATAAACGTCAAAACTGCTATAATGGGGAATAATTATTCCCCAAAGAATTTTTTCCCTAAAGGCCGGAATACACTTTTGGGGAAAAGGGAAGAAAACTGCTACAAAATTTAAAATTTCCATTCCCCGGGAATTACCAGAATAAGGCCACAGGAGTCTAAATGATAAAACCTGGTGGCTAATAGCATAACTACTCATTAATTTAATTTAGTCGGCAATTTAGTCGAAAAAATCACTCTCAGGCACACAGTCTTAGACACAAATTTTTTTTGTATTCTTTTATTCTGCTCTCTCGAAAATAAAATTTAAACTAAAACCGATATGTGGAAAATGGCCTTAAATTTTTTTTATTTTATTTCTATTTGTGTTAGTGCTGCAACACCGAAAAAATTTTGATAGAAAAATGAGTCACAATTAAAACCGGTTTCATAGATAAACGGGGAAAGACACGAAGATGAAGCTGCTTCTTTGAAGTACTGTGTGGCACAATAGCAGGCAACCAACTGAACTTTATATGATATGCCACTTGGAGATTCAAACTTTTCGACGAGAACATGATCTTGTACAAGTTAGAAAAAAAATTCGTCTTCGGAACGGCTAAAAAAAAAGGAAATTCCGATTAGTAGCAGTTACTGATGACTACGAATGAATACCAACCGTTAGAGTCGATGAAGTGGTCAAGGCTATCGGGAAAGATAGTAGTAATAAGGCGATCAAAAGTAGCAACCCGAAAAATACCCAGAACTGCTTAAGGGAACGCGTATTTCCTGAGAGGTGGAAATTAAAAGAGGCAATTATAAGGTCAGGTGAGTTAGCCAGACACCAATACGACTTCAGAAAGAGACACTCAACAATTGACGTTATTAACTTTGTTAAAGAAATTCCACAAAATTCGATCGCTCGAAATAGTTAGAAGGGAGGTAAAAAGAAATACTGTGCAAGTATTACCTTGGATGTAAGGAAGGCTTTTAACATGATAAGATGGGAGTGCATTCTTCTGGACTAGATCCCCACACACAAAACAGACATGATACCGTGGAATTCGTTATCACGATGTAACATTGTAACATTGTTGTTATTGACTGGGAACACGTAGAAATGACAATCGCAGAATACGTGCGGATTTGATGTGGTGATGAAGATATGACGGAATTTTTGAGCGTATTGTCCCAATCCGAATCGTTCTACGCATATTCTTAATCACCACTCCATCCAATTTCGGATCAAAAGCTTCATCCGAGATTTCGGTTGCAATGATGGAATCGATTTCACCCGATCTGATTTTTTTGAGGAATCAAACTTTTGCCATTCAACGGAGTACATCCAAAAATGATCTTGGCCATAGAAAATGCTGCTTTATGATAAAATTCATCCATTAATTTTTAACTTCACTCAGTCCAAATTACTATTAGACATACGTTCAGCTTTTAATTTATTTCACTATGATGCTACATAAAACATGGCTTGATTTTTGGCACAGGTGTTCACTGTTCGCCTGCTTTACCTTCAATAACATGTAATTATCGGCTAATATTAACAGAAAGTTGTACTACCGCCTGATACCTGAAATATGTCGATAATGCAGGGTTTTTCCGCTGAAATTTTCGGCTAACTACAGTAGACCGACCAAATGGCACAGTGGTTAAAGCTATGGCGTTTGGATCGGGAGGTACCGGGTTCGAATCCCGATAGGGGCAGGATGCAAAGGGAATTTTCAAATGGAACACATCCATGACCCCCTGTTGGAGTGCAAAACTCATCTCGCCGACACATCTTCCATGCCAGTATAGGCTTGCATGGAGCTATGCAATGTACTGATGGTGATAAAATCGGACATATAGCCGTACGTCCTCGATTTGGCAAGCAATGCGTAAAGTAGGACGTGAAGAGCGAACCGCGAAAGAGTTGGGAGTGCTTCGGCCCCAGAACAGATTGCATAGATTAAAACATAAAAAAAAACTTCAGCAGCATAAAATTTTGCCTTTTACTAACAGACACAGTAATTTCCGATATATTGGCCGAGAATATTATTTTGATTCTATTTGGGTTTCAACTCTGGTATTTTGATTTATGGGACTTTTTGGTTCCCGGAATTTTTATTTTCAGGTGTTTGAAGTTTGTGAATTTTGATTTCTAGGATTTTGGTTTTCGGTATTAACGGAACTTTGAAATCTGGGATTTCGATTTGTTTTATTAATTTAGTCAAATCTATTAAGAGCAGATTTTTCTTACTTTTTTTGTAACGGAAGAAATTGTTTACAAAACTTTACAGTGGAGTAAAATTGGAGGTTATAGATTGTGAGAATAAATAGCGGAGGCCGTAGGTCAAGAGTGGTAATTGGCCGAGAGCCATAATCGACTTTTAGGTTAATTATAATTAGCCCATTTTTTGCTAGTTGCGTATCACCGCCTTGGTTGCGACAGTTAAATTAAAACTAAACAACTAAAATTAGTGTTAAGTTTTCTAATGCGTCGCTGAATTTTCGTCTGGGTGTAAATTAAAATATCTGCTCTTCTTATCATTAGCACAATTAATATAATTGGTAAGTTAATTAACTAAAGTAATTAAATTGTAATTGTTAATTCACAAAAATAACTTTAATAATCTCCTTTTCATGTTGTCATTGTCATAAAACCGTCAAAACCAAAATTTTATAAATACCAACATTATATCACGTATATTACGTTTCAAACCAAATCTAAATATTTCGGTATTCTATTTTTATAAATCGGTAGGCACCATCAAAAATATGTAGATGACACAATATACAAAAACAAAAATGTACACAAATTTTATCCTTGTGTAATCCATCGCATCATTATCGTTATATCACCTATTTCTGTTATGCTACGTTCTTATTATCAACAACAAATCGAAAAAGGACATTTTGTTGTTTTTGTCAATATTTTTTTGTGTGTGTGTTTGTAACAAACAAATAAACCAAAATCAATAAAATGGAAATTCGAACAAAACATGAAATTTTGGAATATCCCACACATAATTTTTGAGTACCGCTTTACGAATCCATCGACTAGTCTTTTGATTTTAATTAAAAATTATTATGTTTGGAATATAAAGGAGTCTCGTTTTAATTTAATTAATTTTTTTTTATTCGTGGGGAAAATATACCAAAAAGGAAATTCCATTTTTTGTTTTCTGTACGAAATTTTTTTTCTAGGCGTTTCCAGTATAACTAAGTAAATATCAAAAAATAAAAATTTATTACCTTTTCAACAATTAATTATTTAACTTTTGTTTTCAATTAATTAATATTTTATATTATAATTTCTTTTTTATTAATATTTATCCTTTTTTGAAAATTTTCCTTCGATGCTTTGCGTAATTTTACAATTTCACCACTGAAACAAAACCAATAAATTTTTCTATTACGTAAAATTAATAAATTTAGTTAATTAATTATTATTAGTATTTAAAATTTTTTTTTAGCAAATTAATTTTTTATATTTTTGCTCGAGAGACACTTGTAGGAATTGTTATGATTTTAAATTAAAACAAATATATAATTAAATAATAAAAACTTTTAATTAAATAAATACGCACTTAAAACCATTTTAAGGAACACATTTTTGTTGTAATTTTTATGTACTACACAAAACACAAAATATCCTTTATTTATGAAAAATTAAATTTAATAAAATATGGCTCTAACCGAAAATCACTTCTTGAACTAGTCAGTGCCACTGTGTCTTAGTAATGAATGGCGAAAAACTTTTCACGTTCAGCTTTTTTATATCAACATAATGAAAATCCAAAAAAGAAAATTAGAAAAACAATAAAATAATAATCAATCGACGCGCGTCTCTATTTTTGATGAAAACATTACACAAACGTTTTCGAAAAATACAGTAAAAGCTCGCAAAAGCTCGTTCCACTTACATTTTGCTTGTCTCGAACTTTTTTTACGTTATTTTTTTTTTGTGAATGGAAAGAATTTTTCATATTAAAGTGTGATTATTACTTTGGTTTGAACATGAGCTGAATAATAAATTCTGATATATGACAAATATTTTTTTCAGTTCAAGAATACATTTTTTGTCGGTTTTATGATCTAAATTATTATATATTATAAAAGTTTTAGGTTATAGATATTGCAGCGTGAATATAAATTGGAATGTTTCAAAATTTTTCAAATATTACGTCCAATGCGTGTTTTGTCGTATTAAAAGTTTAACCTTCCAATTATAATTTGATTTTTTAGTATTAAGGGCCAACTGGATCGTGCAACATGTTTTACTTATTGATTTGTCGAATCTTATCCTATCTATCACTATGTATTTCTTTTATGTACTTGCTGGTTGTAATAAATTTGAAAGATCGTCGTACAAAACTTTTCAATTTAACTTTCAACCTCTGTTTGTAGTTCACTGCTACAATTTAAAACAAATTTGAACAATTTAAAAAGATTTGGATGTAATTTTCTTTTCAAAGATATAACCGTGCAAATAAACCGATTATAGTTAGACTACAATTCATATAGATTTTTCATTCAATACACTTTTTATTTTTATATCAACCAATCGGTGCAATTAACTTTTAAATTACAAAAAATTGGCAAAATATAATTGGGAGGCCTCTCGGCTCGCCAAGCAAACTAATTCATTTTCTCAGAATTCTCTAGTTGGTTTATACAGATCAAGAACAGAAGAGATCATCTGAAGAGTGGCTAATTGGAAGGGAACAAAAAAAAAATACACTCAGAAAAAAAATCCAATTGATAAGAATCACAGAACCTTTCATTTTTGCAATGTGATTAAATTGTTCGGAAACTTCACGAGTAGGTATAAAAAATAGTGTTCGTAACACATTTAAATTTTTTTATGCGATGAATAGGGACCGAAGAAAAGTTTCACGTCAAAGAACTCAAAACATTAAACAACCTGACGCAATACTTACGCAACGTGATGAAATATCAAAAATCGAAAAAACAAAATGACCAGCGTTAATTAACTAATCACATTAAATTATGTTGAAATTTGATTGAAATTTTGAAAGAACCTAAGTAGATTGTACGTGTACCGAATAAATTTTTTCATACCGCTTTAAAAAAATCGCAAAAAACAAGACCGCACAAATAAAAATCGCAAAATGACCGCACAAAAACAGGTTTAACTGTAATTCAAAATACTCAAACGTAGGCCGTTTAGTAAGCTACATCTATAAGAAAACGTTTCTTTCCAGCAATGTATTAGTTCTTCAAAGTGTTATTTAAAATACTCAATGTCACCGTCGATATCTGAATCAAATATATTTGTAATGAATATTGCAAATAAACGATAAATAATTGGTAAATAATTAATTATCAAGACGTGTTCACAATTTTACCGGGATTTTTTATTTCACTAGCGGTTGAAATGGTTAAACTAGTTGTCGATGGCCTTGCACGTCCTTAAATGACTCAACAGAGCATGATAAAAAATGCACGTCCTTGAATGACTCAACAGAGCATAATTTTAAATCATGCATTAAGATTACCCTAATCATAGGTGATGAATATGATTATATTTATCACAATAATGATAATCTTCGTTGTCAATGATTGACATAATAAAACAAATAGTATTTCTAATTATTGTATAATAGAGAATATCACAACAATTTTATAATGATTTGAATTATCAGAATATGGTAAATTCAATCATGTATTTATCATATTTTTTTTCTGAGTGTATGCACCTTCCCTAATTTCGATAAATTGTAATTTATTCAATTGCAATTCTATTTTAATAGGTTTCAAAACAATTCAACTCCCGGAAAGGAATTAATAGAAACTACAATTTATACGGCAAGAAAACTTATTGAAACAAACCGCCGAAATACCAATTAATAGAAATTGACAATTCACCGAAATCGAGGATTCACAGAAAACGAAATTCACTAAAAGCGACGTTTAACCGAAAACAATATTTCACCGTTAAAAACAATTGAACGAAAATATCAATTTACCGAAAACGACAATTCACTGAAAACCTCAATTTCCGGAATACGATAATTCGCCGAAAATATGTCAAATGAGTAAATATTAACCCTTTGAGTCAAAATTGTTAACCAGCTGATAAAAAAAAATTAAATTGTGTTTTTTATGCTATATTTGCGGCACATATTTGAAATATGCAAGATAAAAATATATCTCGCCCCGGGTTACGGCTCCTCAGGATGTTCTTAATATGCGTGTGAAGTTTTTCTAATTCTAATTGATTTATTATTGTGTTCGTGCATGTGTACACTGTTATGAAATTAATTATTTTTTCAGGAAAAATGTCAATAATGTTTGTTGGGGTAGATACTCGATCGGCTAGCAGGCAAGCAATTTGCTAGCCAAAATTCTGGCTACTCAATCAATTTTACCAAGGAAATTTTATTTTCAATTTATCTTTTTCAAACATTTTTTGTTTTTTTTTTCTTTTGAACAGTAAATTTTGCGGCTTCAGAAAATGAACAGCAAATTTTTATGTTGCTTTATGGGGCATTTACATGTAGAAAATTGTTTTTTTCTACAAATTTTTTCAGGTAAATAAGGTAGATCCGCGGTATAAAAATATTCAATATGCCAAAAAGAAATAAACATTAATAGTAATGGCGTAATTTTTTTATAGGATCACTATTAATTTATTTTGAATGAATTCAAATGCGAAATTTACATTTTTATCTATGGCGTCTGTTTTTATTATGGTTCCTCAACATTCATAAATACGAAATAATTTTTTTTCTTGTTAATTTTAAAAATGTTGCCATAAAAATACTCGGATCGAATATATTTTGTGGCAACATTTATTTTAATGGCTACATTTTATAGCGGTTTTTGCTTAAAAATCTTCTGCAAAATTTTGTTGGGATATATTTCTTTTCTTGTCTCTCATGTGCAAAAAGTCAATGTTATATCTCATTTTGCAGAAAAAAAAACGTTGGAAGCATGTAAATGCCCCATTACTGTGCAATTGTAAAACTAAACAGAAATCTTATAAAAAGTATATGTAATTTGAAATCCTAATTTTCTTGGTAAAATTGATTGAGTAGCCAGGATTCTGGGTAGCAAATTGCTTGCTTGCTAGCCAATCGAGTATCTACCCCAATGTGATTATTTTAATTTAACAAAATATGAATATATTTTTTTTATATGTACAGTGCTGTGAAAAAATATTGTGCAAACATATTTTATTGCAAATTGTAGACATTTTTGTTTTGTAGGCTTATTGTTTCATTTTAAATACATGTATGACGTAAGTTTTTGAAAAATAAAAAAATACCTGCAATTTAGGGGCAAAACGCCGAAAATTGCCAAAATATTCAAAATACGTTGATTGGAGTTAAAGTAAAGGAATGAGTTAAACACTTATTTTTAAATTTTTTTTTTGTTTGTGATTTACTTATAAAAGTTCTATCTTTAATATTAATATTTTGTTGGTCCGCCATTTGCTTTTATTGAATCGATTCTGGGCACTTTCTTGCTACTTCTGGCTTCATTATAGATCAAATATTATTAGTTTGATTTAAGTCTGGACTATACGGAGGCCAGCTCAACAGATCGATACTTGTTTCTTCGAAGTACATTTTTACCTTTAAATGAAGAGATAAGAAAAAATACAAGTTTTTAACAAATTATTTATATTTATATCTGAAAGCCAAGTTTTCTATCCACAATCGAAAATTAATAACTCACAACTTTGGCGGTATGGCTCGGAGCGTTGTCCTGTTGAAAAATAAATTTGCAAGTCCCGCCAAAAAGCTTTAAGACAGAAGGCTCAAATTCGTTGTGTAAGACCTGCAAATAAACAGCTGCTGTAATGCTGGAACCAAAGAAGCACAACTCCTACATTTTTCGGTGTAAATCTTAAAAGACATTCGTTGCTAAGCCTTTCGCCCAGTTGTTTCTTACGAGAATTCTTCTATCTCCAACATGCAGCTCTAATTTTGATCCATCGGAGAAGATCACATCATTCCACATCTCTGGAGTCTAAGAAACATGCTCCTGGGCTCATAGCAAACATTTTTTCTTTTCACTAGTAATGTGAACTCATGTTTCTGGACTGGTTTAAGTGCTCTCAAACCAGCTTTAACAAGTATTTTTCTCACTAAGGTGGCTGAAAATTTGTTTTCCCGTTGCTCGCTCAACATCCCGTCTTACGTCCGATGAAGTTTTAAAACGGTTCCCATGACATTGTAATATTATGAAACGATTTTCCACTGACGTGGAAAATTTTTTCCATTTTTTAACTAAAATTGCACTTTATTCTTTATTTGACTAGGATTACTTACAGAATAACTTAATCTCACAAAATATGCACTATTTATACTCAAAAAAAAAAAAAATTCAGGCAATAAAACATCAGCACCCTAATGACGGCCAAGAACGGTAGGTGTAAAATAAAATAATTGCTTGACCAATTTTATATAAACATCAGTTGCCGGGTTGTACCGGTGCAATAAGAACAAAAGGCGGCTCAACAAAATATTAGTATTAAAGATAGAACTTCTATAAATCAATAAAAAACAAAAAAACATTAAAAAATAGGTGTTTAATTTATTCCATTACTTTAACACCAATCAACGTGTTTTGAATATTTTGGCATTTTCCGGCGTTTTGCCCCTAAATTGCAGGTAATTTTTTTTTTCAAATAATTACGTCATACATGTAGTTAAAATGAAACAATAAGCCAATTGCTTTCAAAAGTTTTGTAGTTTTAGCAAAAAAAGACTCCAATTTGCAATAAAATATGTTTACCCAATTTTTTCCTCAGCACTGTATGTTGATTAAATAAAAATTCTCGTTAATCCAAATTTTCCTCACGGTTCGATTGGTCAATTTTTTTTGTTTACATTTTTTTATATGCAGTTTGCAGCTGCAACAAAATTATCGAAAGCTTCAACAACGAAAATTTATCGTGAGCAACACAACCTTCTAAAGAAGCATTTGAGAGGTCAAACGGTTGCTAATGGTTTTAATTAGATTATGTAAATTGATAACATTTATTAACTATGTAAATGTGATACAATTCGTAGCGTGTCGGATTCGGATATTTGTATCTATACGTAAACCAAAGGTGCAAACCTTAAAAACCGAGTACTTTGGTTTAGTAAAATGGTAAGCCAATTTACTTCGAGTGTTAATCTCCATTTTTAGTTCTAAGAAAAATTTAATTTTCTTCGAAAAAAAATTCATTAACACTTTGGAACCCGGGTTGGAGAATGATATATGAGCTGGTCAAATGAGGAATTTATTCAGTTATCAGATGCACTATCAGAACCTGAGTCAAGATTTCTGGCAAGGAGTGTTAATTGCCATTCTCAGTTCCAAGAAAAATTTGATTTTATTCGAAAGAAATTCGTGAACACTTTGGGACCCGGGTTGAAGGATTGCAAGGTGCTCACAAATTTTTTTTCGATGAAAATCAAATTTGTCTTCGAACTGAAAATGGCCACTAAAACTCCTTACCAGAGATCTTGACACAGTTCCTATAATGTGTTTAATAGCTGATTCCATTCCTCATCCGATCAGTCTATATATCATCCTCCAACCCGGGCCCAAAGTGTTCATGATTTTTTTTTCGAAGAAAATCAAATTTATCTTAGAACCGAAAATGGCCATTATCACTCCTTACCAGGGATCTGTACTCAGGTTTCGATAAAGAATAGCTGATTAAATTCCTCATTTGATCAGCCTATGTATCATCCTTCAACCCGGGTCCCAAAGTGTTCACGAACTTTTTTCGAAGAAAATGAAAGTTGTCCTGGACCTGAAAATGGCCATTAACACGCCATATCAGAGATCTTGGGGGTTGGGGTCTAACAAGTTATTAAATTCTTCGGGCCAGAATGGTGTACGTAATACTAGATTTTCACATGAGGTATAAAGTGGAAAACATTTTTTCTATTTTTTAATGATTCATTAGGAATAAACAATTAATTTTTCCTAGTGCTATTCTTAAGACAAGAATAGTTAAGTGCTAGTGTAAAAAATTTCAGCTAGAATAGAAACTGTAAAGTATCCTGTATTTATTCTACTCAACAGTGGATAAATATAATTTTTTTTTATTTCTATATTTTATTACATTACGTTCAGTTGAATAACATTTTAGTACACACTGACGTAATTGGTTTTAGTACAAATTTTTGTATAAGAACAGTGTTACTAATACAACAATAAAAGTGTGAATTCGTGAAGAACTTCACACGCATGTTCTGAATTCGGAACAAATTGCCACAAAACATGAAAAACATTAAAATAGAATTTTTTTAAGGCAGCGAAAATATTTCAAACATGGGGGCGACCGGTGGCAAAGTGATCAGCATGCTTGCTCCAGCGACCGGAGGTCCCGGGTTCGATTGGTGACAAAAATGGTGGTGACAAAATTTCACTGGTGGTTTAGGATCAATGAATTAATCACTCATTATCCGAAATAAAAATATGATTATGAAACCTCATTTGAGGCGACCAAATCCCTTGATGGGATATAGTGCCAGAGAGAGAGAGAGAGAGCGAGAGAGAGAGAGGGAGGGGAGGGGCTCGTCGATGGTTTGAGATCAATTCCGGCCCGTTTATTGATCTGCGTGTAGCCAGATTACTTTCTTGAAGTCGTCTTCTTACTGACCACCGACTGACTTCGACTTCACGAGCTGCTGTTCCAGTTCATCAAAGTGGTTCATCAAAGTGGTCATCGGCTAAATCCTTATCGCCTTCTGTAGCTGCCAGTTTCTTGATAACCCTGCCACACTCTTCGATAGGAGGATCGCCCCAAATTAGTTGTCGAGCCATTTCACTTTGGTTCTGCCCCGCATCAATTAGTGCAACCACTTAGGTGGCTACCTCTGGTGTGGTATTCATTTGGATATGTATGCGAATGATGCTAATTCCCTTAAAAGGTACGCTTTTATACCTGCCACAAGTACCTCTACTGGAGCTACCTGGCACGAGCGTTTTGGGATTGTTTATTCTACTGTTGTTAATATCCTGGTTTTGAACAGACAATTCACACACGTGGTATCATTGGATAGGTGATGAAATGATCTATAACTTGACATACCTTTGATTCAAAAAAATATTTCGATTCGCGAGAAAAATTAAAAAAAAAGAAAAAAATGCAACTGTGCGAATTTTTTGCACCCAAGTGTATATAAAAATGAATTGCCGTGACTGAAAAAAGAAAATTCGGATAAAACCAGAACTCTTGAATTCGCTTGGATATTCCGGATTACCACCTCACGATTTGCGATTGAAAGTAGGCTCATTCATCATCATGTTGCGTAACACCTTTCAACCTCGACTGTGTAATGGAACGAGACTGGCTGTAGAGAATGTTTTGATCGATGTTTTGATTCTGCGCATCCCGATTGGAGCTCCGTATTTCCCGCATGGACAACTATTATGTCGCGTCTTCACGTTACAGCAAGCCATCACTTTGTTTATTGACGCGAACGCGACATAAAACAAAACGAAAAATGCAGTTTACCACAAAGCTTTGCATTGAATGTTTACCTCATTTCTTTTCCACATAAATAAAAGACATTGAATTCATTTGAATTACGAATGAGTTTCATTTAACACGTTGCCGCCCACTTTTAAATTGACAGCCATGCCGTTTATGGCTGCCATGCAACCGTCATTTGCTCATCACGGCACTTTTTCTCTTCCTAGAGTAAATGACGTATATGACCGTCGAGACGACTATACGGCATTTGGTTTAAAAATTCAAAAATGATTCCAATGAATAAAAGAGAGTAAAAAGGTCTACGCTAAACACAATAAAATCAGTATGACAATTATAGCAGTCATTTGTCTCGTTATGTGGAAATATTCGGGATTGTTAAACATGAAAAATCGTATGAAAAACAATTGATATGCTCTCTGGAATGTTATAGCTTTCTTTTCGCCGTATTACTGAATAATTAACAAATAAATACATTAGAACACTTGGTAATAATGATGTTCTTTTTTTATAAATTAAAAGGTGCAGGACGGCTGTAGTCGTTATTTGCGGCAACGTGTTAATCACCAAACGGAACTTAAACCGTACACAGTGCGGCCAATATTGCCGGCAAACTTGATTGGAATTCATATTCGCTTATGAAAAGTTACAACCATATCAATTTTAAGAGGTACGAAGTCCTCCGGGTTAGATTTAGGATTTTGAGCCTTGCGATGAAATTCCGAAAGGCGATTCCCATCACGATTAAGGAATAAATGGACTTTGCACTTTTCACTTTTCTAGTTCCCTCTGGTTTTTGGTCATGTTGTGGCAAATCTCGCTTCATTGGCTACAAAATCTTCTCGCTATTTAATTGCTACCATGCCGTGCTTGTGGTTTAGTGCAGAAGAGCTCGCGCCAAACATTTAGTAAATCCATAATTTTGTTTGCATGCAAATTTTTTTCTTTACATTGGTTCTTATATTTTATCCAACTAGAACCCGCGGCTAAATCCACAAAATAAAATACTATTTCCAATGTATATTTATTATCAATGTAATATTAGTTCGACTTTAAAAAAATGCGCTTATAACTCGCTTATTAGCTGATCTACTAGATCCAAGATCCTTCCATTTCCCCTCTCCTCCCTCCAACATGTGGGATTTATTTGTTTTATCCAGCTGATCATACTATTATAGTATTATCTAACCATGACCACATTATCGTCTACACACCGAACCTCCTCATAAAATCCTCTGGGCTGATTTTTTACTTCTTTGTTTTCAAGAAATGGCGGATTTGCAAATCGGTGGACTCGAGCTGTTCCAACGGCTTTTATATTTTTTGTTGGCGAATTCCGAACAACGCGTAGAACGAAAAATATTTAGCGAAGAAAATTTTAATATTAACTTCAAGATATACATTTTTATACCTCAAAGGCTCGGTTTCCCTTTGACATATTGTTTAATAGCTGTATTCGGCAGAATTTGTTCGTCGATACACAAATATTCCTGCATCTCATGTCTGTCTCCATCTCGTGATGCATCTGCTTCGAAATGAACGTATGATGGGATTTAATCCAATACTGGACTAAATGGGCTGGGATCCAATATATCAACGAAATGTAGTGCGATCCTGAGTTGACAGAAGCGGGCATAATTCATTGCATTTAGAACCAGCTGAATATCTAGTAAATCATCTTCAAATAAAGAGAACCCATTAGAATATGTAACTCAAACAGTTTTCTAAATTCGTCGGGATTAGTTGTTTGTACTTCTTCATCGCCCGAAAAGTCAAATTCTGAGCCGAGGACATTCAATATTTTTGCCAGCCCGTCCAACAATGTTCCAAAATCGGATCATGAGTGTTGTGTAGGTTTGAATATTGATAAGAAAAAATTAGTTAACAACTTTGTTCCGGAATCGGAACATTATGGTTCAAAGTGTTAAGGGGCTTTGTGTCATATATCTTTAGAACGCTATTGATAAAGATTTAACAAAGAACAAGTAACTTGAAATTCTGGGAAATATGCTTTTGGAGAACACAACCTCTATTTTTTCAAATTTTTGTTATTATTTTTCGTGTGTAAAATCATGAAAATATATGGAAAATTGAATTTCAATGTGGGTTCTGGATATAGCTCTAGAAATTTTTTAGTTCTGAAACTAAGCCATTTTACATCCGAATCATAATTTTAATTAACCGATCATAATTAAATTTTTTATGAAGGATGGAGATGAAACATTAAAATGATTTTAAAAAAAAATCTGGAATATGGAGAACTGGAGTGCAACGTCATGATGAAATTTTTATGATGGAAATGAGAATCTAAAAATAATATTTGAAGAAGTTTGATTGAGTTAATTTGATTATGTAATTGGGACGGAACTATGGATGGAAATGGAATTTTCAAATATCTTGTGAAAAATGTTCTAGAATCAGGGTTTAGCGTAGTAGATTACGCAATATAATCTCTACAGTTGTCGACATGTAATTCATTACGTAGAATAAATAACGAAACTTTGAGTCCCTGACGTCGTTAATGTAGACAACATCGACACCCTTAAAATGGCATTATAAAATATTTTTTTTTCATTATTTCTAATTTATTTTAGCTGGTCTGATAAAGTTGCTGTTTAGCTGTTAGGTGAATTGATACTAAATCAAATAAATTATTCGTTCGTATTTAATTCCATTTTTATGCTTTGTTCATAACATCGGCAGAAATTACCATGATATTGATAACCATGCTCTACACCAATGAAATCGCTTCAAAATATAAAAACACCGCCTACTTTTTTCATACTCTGGTTGAAATATTTCTTACTTCTATACCATGGTGCAAATACCATGCTATTTTCCCGATGTTATGAACAAAGCATTAATTTAATTTATGCCTGAAAGAAATATTAGTAAGTTCAGTGAAGAAAACATTTATAGATTAATTCAACTCCATAGATATTTTTTAAATTGCCAAATCTAAGTCGATGTCAGCAAAATACATATACATATATTGTTTTTACCATTTTAGTTTGATTCTTTTTACCATTTTAATACAGATGTCGTTGGTTGACTATGGTTTTCAAACAAACATTTATTTTTATGTTAAGGCTGAATGGTACCATTCACTACCATCGAGGAATAAATATATAAGAGAAATCAAGTAGTACAAATTCTATAAGCCAACAAACAAATTTTAATTTTTTTTCTTTCAAACATATCAGCATAGTTATTTTATATTTGATTGTTCTTGTTAGGCTTATACAGGTTGCCAAAAGTAAAATAGAATACCCTCGGAAAGTCTACATGAGACCTCTTATGTATATTTTTCTCTATGATCGTACCGAGAAAAACAAATTTATTTTTAGTATCGATATTTAAATACCCCTAAATGTATGCATCTGGTATGTTTCTTAATAACTATGAGACTATTTGTTTATACCTGTAAAATTAAATTATTTATTTATCATTTTTCAATATTGCTATTCTAAACATTGCATATTATGTATAATAAAATAATAATCACTTATCTTGGACACACTTTTTATTTTTTGATTTGCCGTCTTGGGACAGTAATTGTTCCAAAAATAATCGTCATTGTGGCGTAAAACAAATAAACTTGTTTGACGTAATTTTTTAGTAGATAAGAATCGAAATTTTTAATATTTTTAAACTAAGTTTTACATTTTTTACGTCATCTCAAGAATAATCTTAATAATCATCAAGAGGTTTAGACATAAAATATTGAAAAATTTGATTTGTGCGTTTTAAAAAAACTATAAACTTTGAAACCTAACCAATAGATAAACTAAACATTTTATTTTTTTAAACAACATTATTTAGTCTGAAATTTACGCCGATTTTTTGACTCAATTTACGACTAACCATTAACTAATTTTTGTACTTGATTTAACATTTTTAACTTGATCACAAAAATTAAAAATGGGAGTTGCTTATAAAGAGCATTTATATAATTGTTCAGTGACTCTAATATATTCTGTGTTATCTGAAAACACAACTAAATGGCCTTAGGGCCGATATGTTCCATATATTGCTTTGAATTAATTAATTAACCCTTTCAACACGATTTTTTTATAATGTCGTAACTAAGTAATACAAAAAATCAAAAAATAAATTGCACAATCATATTGTTTATCCCTTTCAGCCCTGTAATTATATGTTGCCCCTTCTTTGGGACGATATGTCCCTACAGTGTTTAGTTCATACCCGCTGTTTATAGATAACACAAAACAACCGCTCCTCAATTGTATTTTAAATTTGCTAGATTATTTATAAATCTCCAAAATATTTCTAATTGTAGATTGACAAATCTGTACTAATGTTGCAGTTTAGCACTGACTATTAAAAACCATAATTTAGATGGGTACCAATTAGAAACCAATTTAGATAGTTGGAAATTCAGACAAAAAACTCGATGTCAGACACATTGTCCCAGTATGCAATTTTTCTACTGTGTGGAAAAAATTGTTTTAATTCAATGATAAATTCCGTATTGCAAAATAGCAAAGACAAAAAAATATTGATTTTGGGCAAAAAATAATTTCTTTCTCTTTCTGTTTCACGTTTTTGTTTTATTTTTATGAATTTTTATTTTATACCTCTCTCCAGTTGGCGGAGAATACGCACACAGCTGTACGTGCAAATGTTTTCTTATTGTTTTTGTCTAGAATGTTTTTGATTGCTGTGTGCCAAACTTAAGGTAAATCGTTTACTACAGTAAAAACCGGTTTTAGGTCAAATTTTTCGATCAGTTTGCCATAGAGTCTTTGAAAAATAATGGAATTTACCGAAAAATTTACTTAAAATTGACTTTTACCTTAAGTTTGGCACACGACCTAAACGAAATTTTTGTAAATTATAGTGCTTTATAGAGAACTGTTTGTAGATCGGCAAAAAAATTAACCTGATTGGGACTATTTTGGTATGTTAATTTTTATTTTCATAAAGTATGCCGTGCTAAAATTTCATATAAAAAAAGACCCAATCAGCTTATTTTTAGTGCGCTGGATGTCACTACTCCGGACATTTATAGTTCTCAATAAGTGATTCACCAACGTTGTACTAAAGATAATAAAAATCTACTTTAAAATGGCATCGCCATATACTAATAAAATGTAAATATATTTGAGACGACGTAAATTGCTGATGAAATTTTCTTCTCATTTTTAAAGATGTTCAATATGCTGGAGTTGATGATATCAAATCGGGTGGCGGATGGCAAAAATATTATAACCAAATATTTAATGTATTGATTTAAATAAAATATGATTTTTTTTTAAAATAAATAACAAAGATCTTTATTTTTGAAAAAAAAAACACTATTATAGTTCCGTATGAAAAATACTAAAGAAATCGGCTGAATTTTACGTAGAAAAGTGTTTTTGAACGCGATTGTAAACGGAATTCCGTTGGCATTGCATATTGGGGTATTACTAACTAGTAAACTAATATCGTGTTACTTCGTACGGGGTTTCAACAGATAGCGATATTCACTGACTCTGCTTCAAAGCATAATGCACTGAAATGTTATTGTAATTCCTTAATTAATTAAGGCAATTTACTTTAGTCAGTAATTTAAATTGTGTGCATCTCGCAGAGTTTTTGTGTAAATTTTCGACTAACAAAATTAATGATTAGTTCGTACTAGTGGTTCATAGATGTCGCAAATCAAACCGCTAATATAAGATTTATTAGTAATATGTTTACGATAATATGTTTAATCGGTTATATTGATAAATCTGGGGCGGTATGTTGTACCATCACTTCGAATCGAAAAAAGTCGAATTCGAAAAAAGTCGAATCGAAAAAGTGAAAGTTGTATCATTTTTGCTTTTCGAAAATGGTACAACATACTGCCATTCGACTTTTTTCGAATTTCGATTCGAAGTGATGGTACAACATACCGCCCCTGAACTTAGTTTGCAGTTTAGACCTAAATGTCTTGTATATTTTGGTTTAAAAACAATAGAGTCATCTAGTGTAATTGTTATGAACTAACCTTCAATTTTTTAATATTGTTACGATTTTGCCTTGTCACTCAAGGTTCGAATCACTGGATTGTGAATAAATACAACTGCTTCAAATTTGAACTCACACAATTTATTTACACAACACAATTTATTATACAACACAATTTATTATACAATTATAACACACTTTTTAATTATCACTTTAATAATCGCTTTAATAATCACTTTAATAATCTTTCTATTTAACCTTCACTGTATCACGTTTAAAATAAGACTCAGCATTCCACGTCAACGCGCGCCTTTATATACTAAAATATTTGTTTCCAGAATAATCCTAAATGCGCATCGAGCAAATATGTTAGTATAGAAATAACGCCTAAATGTTGAGTAAATCATAAATGCAATTGAACTATTAATGAAATTAACTTATTCTACTCTAATCTAGGTGTCACCGTAACAATATTATTAATAAATTGATTAACTAAAATCTCGGTAAACCTACGTAAAATTTATGTAGATCATTCAATCCTGTTAGTATAGTTACAAGTGTTTGTCGACCTAAAAATTAGAATATGGCCCAGATCAAATCATAATTTGGTTTCTATAATGGAAATGTGCTTCTCTTTTTAACTTTAAAAACCGTTCTTGCATATTGCCAACCGGAATACAACTAAGCGGTTTCATAGCCGATCATGATACATTTGAATGAGTAGGATTCAAATAGGATTGTGAAATGATTTTTGGGAGAAGTTTGGAATATCGAAGTAGTGACAAACTGAATCGGAACTAGACCATTTCATGGCCGATCATAATGAAATTCAGAGTGTAGTATTTTTATTATTTATTTATTCAATATTACAACTAATTTAGAGATCATCTAGTTTACTCGTTTTACAAGTATTTCTTGTTATAAATAGAACTGCACAGATCTAGCGGTTTCCAGTTATTCACTGTGTTAACTTCATTTAACAGCGGAGTGCTTTCCAGATCGCGCATCTACTGATAGAATCTAATGCGGGTTGAAAGTCCACGAAGAGTAGATATAGTGGTGAGCTCCATTCATTCGATTGTTCAACGACGATACAAATTGAGTTCATGTAGTCTGAACAGCTTTTGCCAGGTCTAAAGCCAGCTTGTTCATTCCTTATATACGCTGGTTGATAGAGGTCACCTTTCTTCGGAATTGTTAAAGTCAAGCCATCTTACCATTTTTGTGGAATTCTACCAGTATTTCATGCTTCTGCTAATAGTGCAGTTAGAGCTTTTACCTTTTCAGATGCGTCGCCTGCTTATGTTGTTCTTTAGCTTCTGAATAGCACTTTTAACTTCCCTTTCCGTTGGTGGGTGGGTGTTTATAGTTTCGTCGTCGTTGCCATCGGGGAACTCATCATTTTGTTCGCTATCTGTTCCGCTGTTAGTTTTATGTAGCTAATTTTTATGTCATTTCTGGGTGTACTAGATATTGTAGCTTGTAACTGCTCGTAGAATTCATATTTAGTTGTGTTATCTGGTTCTTCCGTAGGTGCCTATCACTGAATTATCATTGTATTTCTTATTTTTGACTGCAATCTTTCTGTTATTATTCTGCTACTTATAGGTTTCCATTCGAGTAGTGCGCTTTCTTCCCTTTAGTTCTTGATAATATTCCTACTTCTTGTTCATATATGTCTTGTCCACAGTACATCAAAGAGTTTGGCCATGTTTGTTGTAATATCTCCACTATTCTTCTATCTTATTTCACTTCACAACTTATGCCAACCTAAATTTTTCTGTTACAGTTCTGATGTTCCAGTTTCCGATTCGTGTCCGAGTCCATGTCCGATGGTTAATGCTCGATATTTGTACTAACCTTAGCAATGCTTGCTTGATGTTGGTGATATAGTTGTTGTCGTCTTATCTATTTTTGCTATTCGCCTCTCAGTGGCCGCCATGCTTGGTTATAATTTGAAACAATTTTAAAATTTCTTAATTCGTCTGACATTTTGTCATAAATTATATCAATCGCAAACCTATATAGATATTGTATTTGACTTAATTAATTTAATGGCGAGTTTGGAACACCTACAACCAATCAAACACAACTTCAAAAAAACAAACTGTGTGTGGCTACAAAGTTACCTAGAATCCATACGTCACGGTCACTCATCTCATTTTAGGTCTCTAGAGTTGCAGCTATCCTTGTGCTTGGTTTGAGCCTGTATTTTCATGTGGATAACAGGAAGAATACATTTTTATTTCTGCGATTCCCAGGAACACTTCCCTTGCATTAAAAAAACTCGGCTTTGAATAATTAAACTTTATTTTAAAAGTACGTAAAAATAATAAATGTTACAATGTTAAATGAAGAAGATGACTAGAAAATTTACGGTAGATATTAATCATTTAAAAAATTTTTGTTTTAAACTTTTCTTTGAACATTCAATTTTATAGCAAAATAAATCATAAATATTGTAAATATATATAAGGTAAATAATGATTGCGATCCCTTTATATATTTGAGTGAGACTCCGGCAGAAAGCGATGTAATTCCGGACTCTGGTTATTGGCCATACACTCCAATCAATCATTCAGTTTGGATTTATCAGCGTCACTCTCCCGGGCTTTGTTATCTATAACGTTTTGCGGCTTTGGCGAGGGTTCATTTTTATTCGTTTCTTTGGACGGCCGGCGACTTTGAATTTTATCCCTCAATTCCTGGTTCATGAAGGTGTCTTTGTTATTTCCCATGGCAGTGGTTCAACAATTTTACTTTTGGCGGCAATTTATTATGATTTTTGGACGTTCGATGCGTATTTCAATTTAGCCAACAAATTGCCACTTTGTTACTATCCAATTAAACCATCAACACTTTATCGCTTCTAGCACGTTACTCGTAATTATTGCTTACACTACTACACTATGTACCACTTATTGCACGATTAAAAGTTATGGCATTGCAAAATATTTTGCACGCTCTTTATATACTTATTGCAGCATAGATGTTACTTAATAACGACGACGTTTAGATTTGCTATCGTTAAGCTTAAATGATTACCGAATAATGTTAAACGGCAGCGTTCTTCATTCATTTTTCTTTTCCGAAACCAAATCTTTTCATCCGAGATACGAAAAAATTTGTAAATAAACACGATGAAACAAATTCTCTAAAACAATGGTAATAACGATTTGTAATTGTAACGAACTTGTCGGGTTAAAAGGTTGATTCAATGTTAAAACGATTAATAACGACATTTATAAAAATTTAGCCTACATTTTTAAGAATGTCGTTACCATTCGTTTGGAGAATTACAAATCGTTTTGTTTTAGAGATTTTATTTCATTACGCTCGGATATAAATTTGTTTGGGCCGAAACTCAGGTAATAATTATTTAAAAACGTTTGAGTCATAAGAATGTTTAAATAAAGAACGCTGGCTTAACGATTGCAAATCTTACATATATCAACTCAGAAACTATGATCGCATCGTTATATCGAGTATTTATGTATGTATTTGACAAATCAAAATATATCGCAAAATGCGTGTTCTATGAAAAACCATTAAGAACCAAATTCACGTAAAGATGGACGCAAAATGGCAATATTTTTATCATACGACCTTGGAATAAATATTATTTAAATATTTATTATAACATTAACACATACACAAAATTTACAAATTTCAAGTTCAAGGCCATATTTGTTTATATAGTTGATCAGGTCTCGCTCGTTTAATCCAATGTTATGATTTAATTCAAATTATCTATTATTAGTTAAGTTATTTAATTAACAAGCTAAAATCTAAAATTAAGATATTATGTATCTACCAAAACAAAACAAAAATTTTTTGACAACTAAAGGCGGATTAATTAAGTGTTGCGTTCTTTCGTTCCTACCTTCGTTCTGATTTTTTTTTAAACAAATTTCATTGGTTAAAAATGACGTTTTTTTCTTGTGAATTTTTTTCAGCAACTTTGATGGATTTAAAAAAAATTTCAGATGGAAGGAAGGAACGAACGAACGCAACAGTGAATCCGGCTTAATAGTTCAATCGATTGTAGTGCCATCAGTCAAGATAAATTCATTATTCAAGGTGTTACAAAAGAAATTTAAATATATTAATGACATCTGACGGTAGCAACCTTCAACCAGCTTTCATTATCAAAATTAATTTTTTGTAAAGTCAGTCTGTCTTAATATTCTGCTGTGCGGTGGTAATTGTGTTTAAAGTGATTTTCTTCTGTAGCGGCTTACCTCCGCTAGATTATATTATCTGGGAGATATTAATTGCCAATAATATACCTGGAAACGATAGGGTTTGGTCGTCTACAAAATAAGCGCTGCAGAGTTTACTCATTTTTACCGGGTTAGGTTAGGTTAGGTTTCAGTGGTTGCTATCGCACACTTAGGCCAATTATGGCCTATTGTGATACCACAGGATCCGACATCATAAACTCCGTTTCACCCTTCTGGTATTATTAATGTACCGTATAAGATCTCGCACATTACAGCTTTCGAGATCACAGAGGCTGTCCATAGTGTATTTGCCCAAGTGATCATGTCTTCTGCCAGCTAGCGCAGGACACGAGCAAATAAAGTGAACAAGCTCATGTATGCACAGTTTCCTCCTCCTTCTCGTTCCTGCAGCATCTGCAGAAGTCATTCGCATCCAGACTCAGCCTTCTCGCATGATCTCCGAAAAGGCAGTGTTCGGTAATTATCCTTACTATTCTCCCTAAATCACGCTTACTCAGTGTGATTAGGATCCTGTATCGATACAAGTTTAGCTCAGGCCATACTTGTTTTGATACCCTGCCAGTTAGACTGGCAATCCACCTAGCATTTGCCAAGGCAACTGCTTCCCTATGGCTGTAGTGTCTCCTCTGGAGAAATTCCACTTCTCGCGCTTCCCTCAGCAGGCTGCACTTCTTGCTCCCCCTTCTCAGGCTCTGCAGTAATTGGTGTCACCCCAACTTCGTCCTTCCTGAACACCTTAAGTGTAACAGAGCCGAAGCAGAAGTTGATAATCCCTTTGGTTTTTGACACGGGGGGACCAAGGATTCATTATTGATCACAATAATTGATGATCTGAAATTGCCCTTAGGCTCCCCCTGCTTAACAATCTTCCAGCTCCGTGTCGGGAGATCCAGATTGCAAACCTAGATAATCCTCAGGGATTCATCTAGGTTAGTCGGCTCCGTGGGGAGCCAGACCATTACCCTCGATCTGCTGGGTATTTCCTCTTTAGAATTTGCCCTGAGCTTAGCTCCCGGCCATACTTCGGCTACCTCTTCGATCGCCTTCTAGTACAAGGAGGCCGATCGTCGATCAGTTACGGTGCTTCAGCCGTCACTGATACCAACCCGCGTCGCTGTATATTGGCGTAGGTCCCAGATGTTGTCCAAGGACTTGGAGGAAAATATCGACACCAACCTCCACTTTTCGCCAGTGATGCTCCCATTTTCATGGCTCTCGTCCACGATGGCTAGCACCACCTCCCCCTCCTTCACAATGTCGCTGAATAGCTTAGGCACCTTCCTTGACTGTGCCACCTGTAGCTTGGCCCTCTTCCTTTCGGCATCCAAATCCCCCTGCTCCTCTTCGCCAGACTTCTATCTTTTCGACCCAAGATCTTCCTTCTGAGTTTTGCTAACATCGGCAATACAGTTCTTCGCTTACTTAACCGTTTGCCTCGGTTCCTCCGTCCACTACTCCTCCGGGACTGTGGCTAGTCTATCCAAGGCACGGAAGGCTGAACGCCTGGTCCTGTACCTTCGTACCAAAGGAGCAATATGACCTTCATCTTCTTACCGCTACCACTAGTTCCTGGCTTGCAAACCTCGTAACCAGTTTTAGCCCCACTGACGGCTGGAGTTCCAGACCCACCCGTCTCCACCAGCATTTTTTTGTTTTTGATCCAAATTCTGTTCCCACGAATATCAGAGAAAATGATGGTCCGTCCGTGCAGAGATCCGTATACACGGGTAAGGCTAGTTACAACTGGAGGTCGCCAAGGGTCCGGAGGGCTCTGTTTACGACTGGGCATTGTTAAAATGGGCCCCCAGCCTAGTCGATCATCAGCACGGGTTGCATAACACCTTAATCCAGCCCATTGGCTCTCCGAGCACTCTGGCCCTGGCACCCCCGTCCCCCTCATACATGCACCCACACATTCAGCCATTCATATGGATATCCCAAACCAATGAGACCCATTACATTCAAGGGGTGACCCGTTTATAGGGGTTCACCATCAGTTCGCACTTCCACACTGGGTATCATAGGCACTCAGAATTTAGAGAACTGAGGCTAACCACTCCCCAGTTCCCTGAGACTCTCATCCCAGCACAGCTGAGGTTGGGGCGGCTTATTTAATTCACCGCTAACCTACCTATCGATAGGCCGTCCACTATCCAATCCACCATCTGTGAACCCGCCCCCCCCCCCCCCCCCGATAGCTGCAGCTCGCCACTGGTTTTTTTACCGGGAGTTCGCCAACGAGCTATCGAAAGGCCAGTTGCGTTAAGGCCCCGATTCAAAATAACATGCCATTGATTTTCATAGCTCAGACACAATAAAAGTTGTTTATTTTATCTAAGAGATGGAGCGTTTCGTTCTTATTGCATCATTCGTAATTTTTTAACTTTTTATATTTTTTTATTTGGTTGTAAAACCAACGAATTTTTAATAGTAAGAAATGAATAGACGAACTTAAAAGTTGAGACATCTAGTTTTTGATTATAACTCCACGAATTTCTGAAAACCACATACCGTGCAATATTAGAATCAAAAATATTCCGAGAAACCAACCAATTATGATTTTTTGACAAATGAAAGTAAAAATTATGCCATTTTTATTCATGTGTTCGTTTACAACACAAACATGCGTGTTTTGGTTATCCAAACTTATTACGAAAATGGTCGTTATGTAAAAACAAACATTTGGTAAGTTACGTGATGATTTTGGTCAACATGGTTATTATACAGAGCCCGGAATTCGTAAAATTTTTGAACGTTTTGAAGAAACTGCTGATTAGTTGCAATGAGAAGAAATGTATTCGATTGTGTAAAATATTTCAATAGAGAAATAATACTAGGGCGTAGTGAGAAGTCTGGTAAAATTGCAAGAGAGGGCGCCAAAATCGCAAATCCCAGATGTGAAAATTTTCAAACAGATCTGTCATTTAGTTCAGTTTTGACAGCCATTGAAAACAGACAACCTATTGTTTTTTTGCAAACTTGGAAAAAGTGAATTCCGTGCGTTAATTAAACATTATTTTTTGCGTGAAAAAACCATTACGCAAACCAAAACAAAGCTAGATAAATATTATGGGGGCCCTTCACCATCGATTAAAATGATTCACAAGTGGTTTACTCATTTTCATTGTGGTCGTACAAGCACAACTGCTGCCGAACGTTCAGGATGCTCGCCTTAAGTCACCACACCAAACATGGTTGACAAAATCCATGATACGGTATTACGAACATTTGAATATGAAAAATGTGGATGTCACTAAACAACCGAGTCCAAAAACAGTCTAAACAGTGGATTTCTACTGGCGAATCTGCTCCGAAGAAGGCTAAGGCGGTTTTATCGGCCAAAAAGGTCATGGCCACAGTTTTTTGGGATGCACGCGGCATAATCCACATCAATTACCTTCAAAAAGGGAGAACAGTCAACGGCGAATATTACTGCACCTTATTGGACCGTATCAGCGACATTTTGGAACGCGTCCTCTTCCATCAAGACAATTCCCGGAGCACACGTGTGTAGTTATCATGGCCATAATCCATGAATTACGCTTTGAATTGCTTCCACATCCGCCACATTCGCCAGGCTTAGCCCCCTGCGACTATTTCCTGTTTCCGAACTTGAAGAAATGAGTCGGCAGAAAGGGATTCGGCTCTATTGAGGAGGTCATCGGTGAAACAAACGCCTATTTTGAAGGGTTGGAGAAATCGTATTATTCGGAAGGGGTCGAAAAATTGGAAAACGTTGGACTAAGTGTATCGAGCTAAAAGGCGACTACGTGAAAAATAAGTTATTAGCTAAAATTATCAGCAAAAAAAAATACTTTGTGATAGTGCTTCTGCTAACTATAATTAACAATTTAATTTTGCCAGGCTCATTAAATAGAACATAATAGAAGTAGAATTTACGAAAAGCTAATAAAAAGAGTTTTTTTTAGGTTTAGGACAATGTTAAGACCACTTCATGCGAATTTAACCAGACACGATGTAAAGACTACAAAATACTGAACTAAATTAATCACACTTGTTGGAATACGAACATCAATACAAGACGCATCTTTAACTTATGGAGGAGCTACTATACTACATACGTAATGTATGTGTTGCGCACACTCGACAAACATATTTAGATATTCTTTCATAAAAATCTTTTTCGGTTTTTTCCAATTTTTCCACCCTACCTCCCAAAAAAAATATATTTTGGTGCTTTTCACATTGGAAAACATATTTTGTATCTCTTTCGATCTTCTTGTATAAATTTCGTTCATAATATATTATCACGATATACCGAATAATGGACAATTTAATTCTATACCAAAAAACACGAAAAATTACTTTGAATTTCCAAGAAGGAGACACACAAAATATTCATGGCCAATAAAAAATAATTACACGCAAGATGAAAATGTTACGAACGGAAATATCTTATATAATGTTTTGTAAGCCGTTCGAAATTCATCTCGCAATAGAACGCGAAATAATATATTCTTGAAGCCCACACTTACCACTACTACTAGTTTTTCGGCACAGTTCATAAATCACAAATTGTGGGTGGCATAATTCCAGTAAAAATAAATAAATCGGAATTAATTAAAAAAAAAATATAAGTTTTCATCTTGCTTAATAAATGTATTACACATGGATCATATGTACGAATATATTTATGTCTACGTACAATGTACTTATGCGCCTACATTCGTTCACCATTTCCATCGAATTTTACATTGTTCGGTTCAACTTGAATTTTCTTGGAAATTTTAGTTATGTACATATTCAAGTTTAATATACGTATACCTTTCTTAAATGAGTACCTTCCTTAGCTGCCTGGAATATGTGGATGTGGAAGGTGGCAGCACACGTATAATTATGAGAAACAGCAAAGGCACACATTAGCATTAGGAATATAACAAAGATTGCAAGAATCGTGTATTGTTTTTGGTTGAATAATATAAAATCACAAATTTATCAACTTTCACCTTATACCTTTCGGGGAAATCATTATTTTTTCAACAGGTGTTTTTATTATCACAATTTGAATAACCTTGAACCGTCGTGGTATTTATATGTGTTGGCAAAAGGAGAGAAAATTGTTGCCTTTGTTGTAAACAAAATATAAAATTCGCCTGGTCCTCTAAAAAATTCCGTTTGTTTGTAATGCAATTTAGGATGAGCGTCACTTTTGAAATTCTGTGTTTGTTTGTTTTGTGCAATTAGCCCCAAGGTCAACAAATATTTTATTATTAATAATAATGTCCCAAGCCAATGAATAAATGCGAGGAGGACAATATAAATTTTTGTTAGATTATGGAAATTAAATTACCCGCAGATCTTCAAAAAGAACGTTGTTTTCAACGCACAGTGAATGTAGTATCTGTAGTATCAAATCGATTATTAAAATTTTAATTTGGTTAAGAGATTTTGTGTATTCATGATTTTCGATAACCTATCTCACATGCCAAAATGTCAAAATCAGCATTTGCACATATTGTACAGCTGTATATATAAGATATAAATGTGACGTTATAAAATATTGGGGGTGCAAATAAGTTTTGAGGGATTTACAAAAGATGGCGTAACTATAGTATTAAATCGTATCAGGCCATCTTGTAACTAGACGCGCGAGCAACTAAATCGGCTCAAAACCTTCCGCTTTTACAAAAAGGCGAATTTTTATGTTTGAAAAACATTTAGGGGACTAGTTTTGGGTTCGGTATCATATCCAACGGCCGAATGTCGAAGGGTCAAATTTCAAAGGGCCGAATGTCGAAGGGCCGGATGTGTTGAAGGACCGAATGGGTTTAATTTAATTTTTTTTTTATTTTTGTACGTTTACCTATTATCAGAAGGCTGACATAGGGCCGAATGTTTTTGGTATCGCATGACAAAATTGTTACAGGATGGCTACTGCCATTCTGCAGATTTCACAAAGCGCATGCAGAGGCCTCCACGGTGATATTTTGCCGGCTACAACTCAGGGAGAAGTGCTATGGGTCGTGGGGTTTGAGGCTTACATGGCTCCCGGCTTACACCGTGATTACAGAAAGTTGGGAGAACGCAAATTATAAATTAATACCCGAAGTTCAGCCGAAATTTGTCGGCCGGAACCTGAGGAAGGAACAGCAACAATTATAACTGGTCGAGGTGTCCTCGATGCGCGCATCCAATCGAACTCAAACGGTGGTAAGCACCGGTTTCGAATTAGGATGCGGGCACCAAGGTACCGCAAAATATAACGCCTACACAGAATGGGAATTCCCCCCTCATCACACCAAAACCGAAAATTTAATAATTCATATTTTTTTATCTTAATCCTTAAAAAGAAAACTTCCCACGAGAAGAGAAAAAAAAATTAGAGAGCGAAACCAATACGCACCGAGCGCGCGACCGTAAAATATAGATAAAAATAAAAAAATAAAATAAAAATATAATTGTACCTTAAACCCAAAAAGTTGCACCGTTGCGGCCTTGGTGTCATTACCGTTGCGACAGACCACCGAAATATCCCCACATAAAAACTGGGCTTGATCGGCCGCTAAAGCTACACGTCTCGCCTTCGCGCTCGAGTGCTTGCCTGGTTGGGCACTATGTTGCGGGGCCTTTTCCCCGTTACCACAAAATTGGCTCGCCGAAATAGGTTGGGCGTTGCCTCGCCAACCGTAAATATTGCACCACACCCGCAAGATCACAAAAATACCCCAACAACTTTTGCACACTAGTAACACGTTTGTGTTTTTTGTACTGATGAATTCATACTATGTGGAATTAACAGTATGTACCGTACTGAACAATTTTGCGAGTAACAAGATTTATGTACTACACAATTTCAAGAACAATTTGATTTTTTTGAAAATATTTTGATTAATGCGTGTATTTATAATGCACTTGAATTATATAGTTTATACTATAGTGAAAAATTATCGTCCACTAAACATTTTTTTAGCTTCTGCTCGCACTTAATTCACTTGAACGTAATTCACTTTAACGTTATTTGCACATAATATTGTAATTTTTGTGACAAGCTGTTGTATAATTAATTTTTTATGCGAGATTAGCACAAATTTCGCGGTCACCCTATGGTTGTACACACACACGCACTTAGCACACGTACAATACTTAAAAGAGATAGTTTATTTTATATATTATAATTTTAATTATATTTATTTAATCAAGCACTTTTTTATACATAAGGTTAGATTTAATTAATTATTAATTTTAACATAATTAAGGATATTTATTTTAGTAAAATATATTTATTTAGTTAACAGATATTTAAGCTTTCGAATTCAGATCTAGACCTTTAATAATTTTTTATGTTTTTCTTAAACCAAATTCCGAACAAGACTCACCAAAAAACAAATTCTCGCACTGAAATAACGACGCACAAAATGCTGTATAAGATAGCGGAATTTTGACAGCGGAAAATAAGCGATTACGCTACTCGCCGAAAGTGGCAGCACTATCACTAAAGAGAATTTATTTTGTTTTGTAACACCAGTGCAAAGAACGGTAAGGGAGACCAGTAAAGTTTGAAGACGCTGAGATGGAGGCGTTATTGGACCAGGATTCATGGCAAATTCAAGAGGAACACTTTGAAACTTTGTGAGTGACTCAACAAGCGATTCAAAACCGTCTAAAGACCACGAGTATGGTGAAAAAACAAGGAAATTGGGTACCGTATGAACTCAAACCAAGAGACGCCTTTTTTCACTTGCGAACAACTGCTCCAAAAACAAAATCGGACGGGTTTTTTTGCATCGAGTCGTGACGTCTCGGGGATGAAAAGTGGATCCACTACGGCAACTCTAAAGCACTGAAATTCGAACCCTACCTGTTCCGCTCGATGGCACATGGCCTGGCCGAGCAGCATTTCACTGCTTACGAAGAAACCATAAATTGGGTCTATTCTTGGATCGCCTCAAAACAAGAAGAATTTTTTTGGTGCGGAATCCGTATGCTACCCTAAAAGGAATGGAAAAAAAGTTAACTAACGATGGATAATATTTTGAATAAAGTACATTGAACCAATTTCTCTGAATAAAGCTTCAAAGTTATAAAAAAACCTCAAAACTTATTTGCACCCCCAATACTAAAATTGGTGTAGGCTCAAAAATATTTCGTATCATAATTGCCTTGAAGCCAAATTTATGTCATAAAAATATTTGATATAAGGAGATCAATAAAATTATACATACTAGTTAAGCAACGCGGTAAAGCTGCTCTTGGCAACTGGTGTTATGGAAATTGAGCATTTACTATAGAAAAATTCCGGTTTGTGCCAGAATTATAGAAACACCGGTTCGTAACGTGGAGGAGTTAGCGTAACGGCTCCATGATATAACTGCTACAACATTAATCGATTCAAAACACGTCTCAATTGTTCTAATCATTTCATTTATTTTATACATTGTTTATTTTGGAAAACATTTCATTTTGAATTAAGTCCCAACACAATACCTACTACAAATCTATTTATAGTATTTATTTATTTTCATTGGTCCAGTGGCCCTATTCTCGCTTTCGCTGGGAATAGGGAATTGAGAAAAATATTTTCATAGCATTTTTCTCCAAATTGTACTTTTCTCGCCTACTGAGGAAATAAATTTTACACCAAACATAATCCATCAGTAGACCAGAAAAATACAATTTAGACAAAAATGCTATGAAAATATTTTTACCAATTCCCCGTTCCTAGGGAACGATTTCATACCACTGGAACTACTTCATGTTGACAAAATCGTGTTTAACATCGAAAATTTTAAAAATTTGATTGTGCTAATGGAATAAAATGTATTCAACCAAGTTTGCGTTGATTTTTTTCTGATTGCGAAAACATATTTCATATAAAACATTTAACTGACCCACTACCAATATCACTAGTTAGGTTGGTATAGCCGCTTCAATATCTAGTCCTTAAAGCAATGAGTTCACAACCAAAACGAATTTTTGTCCCAGCTGGTACTCCAACTACTTAGTTGGACAGAGCCAATCATTGCGAAACACATTCATACAATATTCCGCACATCGAAATTATCTAGATCAGCATTTTGTCCGACACGCCGCGACTGAGCAGGAAAACGAAAATGCTGAACTGTACAAAAGTCTTAGTGAAATAGAAAACAAAGCATCACAACTTAAGTTAAAGAAAGAAAATGAGAAGCTGAAAAGACCAGGCTGATAGAAGTTTTGGAAACTATACACTTACTAGTTATAATGAAAAAAGCACAATTGCCTGTTAATACAGGCAATCCATAATAGATCCATAAATATGATGAGAAACATCAATGAGAAAGTAATTGGATGTATAAACAAAACAAATGCACTGAAAAAATCGAAAAGTAGAATTATCGCCAGAAGTTGGAGTATCCATGACGTCGATAAACGACTATAGAATGGTTACAGAAAGTAAGGTGGGGTACAGCTACGAAGATAAAAATAACCTAGAAATTAAGGTTATGGCCAGATATCTCCACCGCATTGCAGGTGGGGAAGCGGATATAATAGAAGACATCAAGATGAACGAATTGCCAATTGAAGACGTAGTAAACATTGTAGAGGCTTGTTTTGGCCACTACAAGAAAAACCGCACAATCATTCCTCAACGAACAATCCTCCGCAAACAAAACACAACCATGTAAAACAGGTCATTGTACAGTAGATGTCACTTTGAACGTTTATGTTTAACGAAACATATTGTTACGGTGACACCTGGATTAGAGTAGAATAACTTAATTTCATTAATTGTTCAATTGCATTTATGATTTATACTCAACATTTAGGCGTCATTTCTATACTAACATATTTGCTCGATGCGCATTTAGGATTATTCTAGAAACAAATTTTTTGGTATATAAAGGCGCGCGTTGACGTGGAATGCCGAGTTTTATTTTAAACGTGATATAGTGAAGGTTAAATAGAAAGATTATTAATGTGATTATTAAAGCGATTATTAAAGTGATAATTAAAAAGTGTGTTATAATTGTAATAATTAATTGTTAATTTTGTGTTGTATAATAAATTGTGTTGTGTAAATAAATTGTGTGAGTTCAAATTTGAAGCAGTTGTATTTATTCACAATCCAGTGATTCGAACCTTGAGTGACAAGGCAAAATCGTAACAATTGGTGACAGCGGTGGGATTGTGAATAATAAGGAAAATGATTCTCTACGGATTAAAGTTTGCGCAATTAAAGGAGCAACTGACACGGCGAGGTTTGGCCAATGAAGGCACAAAAGCTAGTTTGGTGGAGCGACTACGTGAGGCCATGGAGAAAGAAGGTTTAGATCCAGACGTGTATGATTTCGAGGAGGAAAAAATGGATGGGATCAGTATGGATAAGAAAGAAAAGGACGTACAAACGGTGGTCGAAACAACACAAAACCCATCTGGAAGTTTCGAATTTCGCAGTTAATGGCTGCTATGAATATGATGGGACAACAGTTGAAGCAACAAGGAGCGGACATTAAACAATCGAACCAGGAAATGAAAGAGAAGATGGTACAAATGGAGCAACAGGGAGTGGACATTAAACAATCGAATGAGGAAATAAAACTGTCAAACCAGGACATTAAACAATCGAACGCAGATATTAAACATCAAATAGAAGACGGCCAAAAGAAAATGGACGAGAAGTTTCTGGAGTTATCATCTACACTACACGGTAAAGTGGAAAAACTGCAAACAGAAGTACACGCAGAAATTCAAAATGTTAAAGGGGAGTTTCAACGTCTCGAGAAGGAGCTCCAAGATGTCAAGGCGAATGGAACGACACATCAAGTGATCCAGACGGTTAATGCAGTTAAGTTAAAACCACCAACATTTGATGGAACAACATCCTTCAGTATTTTTAAGTTCCAATTCGAAACGGCGATTAAACAAAATCAGTGGAATGAAGAACAACGTGTTGGAGCGTTAATTGTGGCTCTTAAAGGCGAAGCGGCGGAAACACTACAAATCATTCCCGAGCAAGAACGGAACGTTTACATCGGAATTATGAAGGCGCTAGATCGAAAATATGGAAGTGACCATAAGCGAGAAATCTATCGCATGGAATTGAAGGGTCGATACCAAAGAGGAGGAGAATCGCTACAGGAATTTTCATCGGCAATTGAGCGGCTCGCGCATTTAGCACATTCAAATATGTCGGCCGATTACATGGAGCGAATTAAAATAGATGCATTCATTGACGGTATTCGAGATCCTGAGACGCGCAGAGCGGTGATGTTGTCACCTAAGACAACTTTCACGGAAACCATCGCTTGTGCGTTAACAAACGAAACTGCGCAAGCCATCATCAAACCAGCAATGAAAATTCGTAGAGTGGAGATTGATTCCAGAATAGACACCGCGCGGGCTACGCCAAGGTTCAGAGATGGAAGTGGCAGGATTAAATGCTGGGTATGTGATAGAATGGGTCACATCTCACGGGACTGTTGGGAGATTAAGAAGAAACGAGCACGGTCGCCATCTCCTATGAAGCGTAGATCAAACGAGGAGCAGATAGAATCCAGAAGGGCTGGTCAGACTACAGTGGAGTCGTTAAACTAAAAAGAGTCAGTTTGCAGGGGCAGGAGCTGACTCCCACAACCGATTGCCCCATAACCTCCATCCATGTTTCAAGAATAGCAAGGAGCGGTGACAGCTTAACAATTGAAGCCGATATTGATGGGAAGAAATGCATGATCACGCTGGATACGGGAGCAACTCATACGATTGTTCGTGAGGATATTATCGATGGAATTATGGAACCAGCTAATGGAATGAAATTACGAACGGCGACTGGAGAAAATTCAGCAATAAAAGGGAAAAAGGTCGTAAAAATAAGGATTGGGCGAAATCACTTTCAACACGAGGTGCTGGTTGCAGATATTGTAGACGAAGTCATCTTGGGGATGGACTTTATATGAGAACGAATGGCTTCGTGGTGGATGTTGGACGGGGTGTATTAACCTACGATAATATCGAGTTGCCACTTCACGTTAGCGCCGCTATAGGAGAAATGAGCAGGCAAATTATAATAGATCATCGAGAGAAGCTGCCACCGAACTCGGAAACAATAGTATGGGCAAGATTGGAGGGAGTTTCTGGGTCACCCAGGTTGTGGGTTGTGGAAGCCAATGAAGCAGAGAGCGGAGCCAGAGAAATTATGATTGGGAAAGTTCTGGTGAAACCAGACGGCGATAATAGAGTACCAATTAGGACTCTAAATCTCTCGGATAAGACGAAAACCATCGAGAAAGATCAACTCATAGAGAAATGGACCGAAGATCTTACCATGGAACACAAAAATTTGGCAAAACAATTGCTCGAGCGGTACATGCCAATATACTGCAGTACATCGGACAATAATGGGAGAACCACAATGGTAAAACATCGAATAGATACAGGAGCAGAAATGCCGATTTGCCAACCACCCAGGAGATTACCATTGGCAAAGCAAGGAGAAGTGGATCGAATGGTAAAAGATATGCAAGCAGCAGGGGTAATCGAAACATCAAGCAGTCCATGGAGTACACCAGTGATTAAATGCTGTGACGAAAAAGGATAGTTACCCATTGCCAAGGATCGATGACACGTTAGACACATTATCGGGTGCTCGAATATTTTCGACATTAGATCTGCAAAGCGGCTATTGGCAAGTGGAAGTCCAGGAGGAAGATCGCGAGAAAACGGCATTCAGTGTGGGTAACGGATTATGGCAATTTAACGTTATGCCATTCGGATTATATAACGCCCCTGCGACTTTTGAACGGCTAATGGAGCGCGTACTAAAGGGATTACATTGGAGGACTTGCCTCGTTTATTTGGATGACATCATCGTCATGGGCAAGGATTTCGACGAGCATTTAAGGAATTTGGCAGAGGTTTTGGATCGGATACAGGCCGCTGGATTGAAGCTAAGCCCAAAGAAATGTAAACTATTTAGAACGGAAGTAAAATATTTGGGTCATAAGGTACCAACTAATGGAATCCATACCGATGAAGATAAGATAGCAGCGGTGAAGGAATGGCCACGACCTAAAAATTTACATGAATTACGGAGCTTCCTTGGATTGTGCACCTACTATAGACGATTCGTGCCAGGATTCGCCAGTATTGCAAAGAGTTTACACGAGTTAACCAGGAAGAACAAGGCATTCGAATGGAAGGATAACCAGGAAGAGGCATTTGTGGAACTAAGACGACGATTATGCGAAGCACCAATCCTCGCATACCCTATACCCAACGTTAAATTCATTTTGGACACCGATGCAAGTAATGATGGTATAGGAGGAGTATTATCACAGGCAACAAATGGTGAGGAACGAGTTATTGCATATTACTCCAAGATGTTATCAAAACCGGAACGAAATTATTGTGTGACACGGAAAGAGTTGTTGGCTATAGTGGAATGTGTGAAACACTTCCATAAGTACCTCTATGGCCAAAAATTTCTTCTACGGACGGATCATGGAGCTTTGCGCTGGTTGTTACAATTCAAAAATCCAGAGGGACAAGTAGCACGTTGGATCGAACGTTTGCAAAGCTACGATTTCCAAATTGTACATCGAAAGGGAAGTGCACATGGAAATGCCGACGCATTATCAAGAAGGCCTTGTCCCGTGGAATGCAAGCATTGTGGGCGTGTGGAGGGTAAGGAAAACATCATCGATATTCGGCTTATGCAAGTGCTACCTGATGAGGAATGGACTGATGAAATGATCAAGAAGGAGCAATTACGGGATGCTGACCTATCATTCTTCATGAAACATAAGGAAAAGGAACACCGGCCCACATGGAGTGAGATAGCTGACAAAACTCCCATTGTAAAAGCATATTGGGCTCAATGGGATAGCCTCCACATAGAAAATGGATGTTTAAAACGAAAGTGGGAAAGCACGGATGGTAAAGTAAAACAATTGTTGTTAGTGGTGCCAAAAGATCGGATAGCGGAAATCCTCAAGGAGTATCATGGAGGAGCAAGTGGAGGTCACCTAGGGATTAATAAAACATTAGCCAAAATTCGCCAACGTTTCTACTGGTCCGGATGTAGGCAGTCAGTAGTAGAATGGTGTCGAAGATGTGACCAATGTGCGGCAGTAAAGGGACCAGCACGAAAAAGCCATGGAACCATGAAACAATATAATGTCGGGGCACCATTTGAGAGAATTGCAATGGACGTGGCGGGGCCATTTCCGACCACCGAGAGCGGAAATAAATATGTGCTAGTAATAATGGATTGTTTCAGCAAATGGCCGGAAGTGTACCCCATACCCAATCAGGAGACAACAACAATAGCTGATGCCGTGGTTAACAATTGGATCAGCAGATTTGGTGTACCGATGGAAATTCACACGGATCAAGGAAGGAATTTCGATATGTCAGATGCTTGGAATCAATAAAACAAGAACGACGCCTTTACACCCACAGTCGGACGGTATGGTTGAAAGATTCAATGACACATTGGAGGAATATCTAGCAAAGGTTGTGGAAAGGAACCAACGTAACTGGGATCGACATATACCAATGTTTCTGATGGCCTACCGATCAGCGGTACATGACACAACAGGAGTGATACCAGCTAAAATCATATTTGGGAACAATCTGCGATTACCAGGAGATTTTAAGTTTGGGACTGTTCCATCAGCAGCTCTATGCGGACAGGATTACGTCGACCGGATGAAAGAGGAACTTAATGAAATACATCAATTTGTACGGGAGAAAATTCGAATATCAAGTGATCGAATGAAAGCTCGATATGACATACGAGCAAATAATCAAGGCTTCGAGGAAGGGCAATTGGTATGGCTTCACAACCCGCAACGGCAGAAGGGATTATCACCGAAGTTGCAACCCACATGGGAAGGACCTTACACTGTCATTAAAAAGTTGAACGACGTGGTTTATCGCATACAGAAAGGACGGAAAGGTAAACCAAAGGTGGTGCATTTAGAACGTTTGGCGCTATACAGAGGAGGTGATCTGGATCCTGTTCGGGACGAACAGGCTTAGGTGGGGGGTAGTGTTACGGTGACACCTAGATTAGAGTAGAATAAGTTAATTTCATTAATAGTTCAATTGCATTTATGATTTACTCAACATTTAGGCGTTACTTCTATACTAACATATTTGCTCGATGCGCATTTAGGATTATTCTGGAAACAAATATTTTGGTATATAAAGGCGCGCGTTGACGTGGAATGCTGAGTCTTATTTTAAACGTGATACAGTGAAGGTTAAATAGAAAGATTATTAAAGTGATTATTAAAGCGATTATTAAAGTGATAATTAAAAAGTGTGTTATAATTATAATAATTAATTGGGAATTTTGTGTTGCATAATAAATTGTGTTGTATAATAAATTGTGTTGTGTAAATAAATTGTGTGAGTTCAAATTTGAAGCAGTTGTATTTATTCACAATCCAGTGATTCGAACCTTGAGTGACAAGGCAAAATCGTAACAATATTGTTAAGTTTTCGCCTTTCACTCAAGGTTCGAATCTCTGGATTGTGAATAAAACAACTGATTTAAATTTGAACACTCAAAATTTATTTCTACAACAAAAAATTACACAACACAAAATTAACAGAAAAATATTCCAAATTATTACACACTATTTGATTATCGCTTTAATAATCGCTCTATTTAAAGTTCAGTATATCGCGTTTGAAATTAGACTCATTATTCAACATCAATTAACGCCTTTATATACCAAAATATTTGTTTCGAGAATAATTCCGAATGCCCTCCAAAAATTATACGAGTACATTCGAACAAATATTTTAGTATACAAATAACGCCAAAATGTTGAACCAAACCACAAATACAATTAAGTAACTATTGAAATAACTTATTCTATTCGAATCTAGGTGTCACCGTAACATTATTAAGGGTCTGTACCGGAATTGTAATGGGGCAGCGCAACCGCGAAAAATCAAAACTGACAAATCAAACTGACCCTGGTGGTTTTTTAAATCGTATCTTTTCGATAGCAATTTCTAAAAATCAGTGAATAATATTTGTTTGGTTGTAACAGCGTGGCCAAAATAGTGCGACCAAATTGCATGAAAATTTTATATAAATAAAAAACCGTTTATTTATTTTTTTCAAAAAGACATTTGACGCAGCTACCAGCATTCTGGGTAACCAACCCGAAGACTTGGTCCTTATCGGCCGAGTTAATGTTCGGCGTGAACAAGATCACCAGCGACAAACAAAAGTTCATGCACACAGTACTTTCCCTATTGGCCGTACAATTGGAGAGGTCGACCACATTCTACAAAACCCTCCTGCCAAAATATCCTAATTGATCGCTACTTCATACCGAGAAGCGTAGATTAGAAACTATTTTAAGCAAAATTTGTATTGAAAGCAGCTTTTCTACAATTTCAACACATGGTGAATCTAGGAATCTGCCGACATTCTTCCAGTATGCCGTTAAATTCTTAAGAATGCACATTTTTCTAAAAAATCGATCTCATGACAGCAAATTATCTCCTTTAAATTGATCCAAACGATATCAATAAAACCGCAACAACCACACGATTTGGTTTATTTGAATTCGCTTGGATGTCATCTAGACTAAAAAATGGTGTACAATCATTCCATCGTTTCATCAACGAAATTGTAAGAGACCTCGAAAAGACAAGAAACTATACACTTACTTCATCTGGAACAAATTAGGACGTCAATATCAACACCTCAAAATATGTGTTTGCGACAAGCTATCTTAACATTCACAGCCACAAGATTACTCCTAATGGCATTCTGCTGCCCGAAGGACGAATTAACGTAATTAGAGATTAACGAGATTAACGCAATGCAACAATTTGTCGGGATGGTAAATTATTACACCGATATCCGAAAACTCGCGGAGACATTTACCTCACACACAACTGGTAAGATTTCTCAAGAATCCCAAAGTACCTCAGAATTTTTCTTGACCATCACTATCGCATAAGTACAAACTTGCGATTCAAAATTAACAGACTTACTTCTAGTTCTACAAATCAGCGATCTTCCAAATGTAAATTAGTCAAATTTTCATTACGTCATTCCATCGAACTACCCTCCTCACTCTGCATAATATTTCACATTCGAGTATAAGAGCAACTCGAAAACGTGTGACTTCAAAAAAATCATGTAAAACTCACCATGCCATTGGAAAAGAGATACTACGGACGTGTATATTTAACGAAACATATTTTGTTAAGGGTGTGCACCTGGCTTGTAATGGGGCAGCCCAACCGAGACAAAATCAATATTTTTTTTCTGGGTGAAGAAAATAAAATCGAAAATCAGTATATTCAATTTGGAATTTAGCGATGGAACTATATTACAATAACTTTGGCGATAAACCAACGTATTGGCTCTTGGCTTCTTTGTAACAAAATAAGTATGTAGGACATTAACATTTTGATGACTCTGCCATTATTTTCAATTTTAAACTGTATGTAATGTAAAGGTTTTTCTAACACAGGTGTCCGTTCTTATTTTTTTTTCGATACTAAACCAGCTAAAGCATATTGAAATATAAATTTTACAGAATATTTCGTTTTTCGAGCTGTTCAGTACTATACAAAAACCTCAGAAAAGGTTTAATTTTTTCAAATCTGTGATGAGAATGAAGCTCATCATCTTCTTTTTTTTACTGTTTACTATGCGAGGCTCAAGGCTCACGCTGCTCTTCCGTGATTATGCTTTTTATCCTTACTTTACGCCTCCAGGCCAGCCTATACTGGCATGGAAGATCGGTCGGCCCGTGGGTTTTGCACTCCGGCAGGGGGTCATAGATGTCTTACATGTCACCACAGATCGAAATCTATAGATGAAAGATCCATTTAACAACTACATTTTGCTGATTAATAGCAAAAATTTCAATTTTCAACATTGTCGAACATTATCTACATTATCTAAATTGTATAAGCTATTTTTTAAATTATTTACGGTGATGATGTTTCTTGTAATCCATTTCTCAAAAAGATAACTGGAGGATAGTAATAAATGTAAGTTTGGATTGAAAAAATATTTAGAATAGCGCCATCTATGCGTCACTAGTAACAACTCCTTTTGTGTGTCGTGAAGTATGGAAGGAAGCTGTCAAATTGTTATGATTGATTGAATAGCTTCTTAGAAGTGTTTCATTTTTTGTCACTTAGATTTGTCACCAGTGATTTCTAACCCAACTAAATTTTGCATCAACTCATAACAATTCATGACAAATGGATCCATCACTATACGTCAGAATCAACACAACAGTCAAAACAATGAGTAGCTGGTTCAAGTGCTCCAAATAAAGCAAATGTTGTGCCATCAGCTGGTAAGGTTATTGCCACTGTGTTTTGGGATACACAAGGCATAATACTCATCGACTATCACGAGATGGGTAAAACCATCACAGGTGAATTCAAACATATTCACCAGATCACGCCCATTGTGACTTTTTCCTATTTCCAAATTTGAAGAAATGGCTCGGTGGAAAGAGATTTGAGTCAAATGAGGAAATAGTAACTGAAATGAACGATTATTTTAAGGAGTTTAATAAATCATGTTTTAACAAAGGTTCAATGAAATTGGAAAAACGTTGAAGATTTATCAACCCACGCTCGTGTCATATGAGGTATTTAAGATCATCAAACATTTACAAAAATATAATTAAATTAAATCCATCTTCTCGTTAAGAATATATGTATTACAGTGAAAGCCCAAAGTCAATAAATATCCGAATAATAATTGGAAAAACTATTTTATTGGTCTGAAATTTATAAAATAAGAGACCTATGGGACTAGGGGGAAGGTCAACAAACATTTCGTAACCATCCATCCTCCGGACAAGCAGTTTGGAGTTGTGTGCATTAAAACACTATTTTGTAAGATTTACCGATCAGGATAAATATTTTAAAAATGTTTTCCGTAAGACAAATTTTGGGTACAACAAAATTAAGTAGAATAACACCATTCTGCTTTTGTTTTGTGAAGTACATATATACTAGTATATATCTAATAAAATTTATCTATTTTCTATAAATTTGTTGATTTAATATTAGCTAACAGGCCACAGCATATAAATAGTCAAATAAATTACGAATTCAAGATCGTGCAATAGTAAAATTCAAACCCATCGTAATTCGTTTTAATAATGGAAGAAATGGTAGCTGGTTTGTAGTGTCGAGAGTCCATAAACGAAGCCACCATACATTTTTGCTGTCACTATTGATTTATATCTTGAATAATATAACCTTCAATATGTTAAGTTAATGTATAACACTCGTATAAGTACAAATATAAACCGATTTTCCCAGAACATGTTTTACGTTTTAAATCTTACATTTATATGCAATATAAGAAGAACACGAATATCTAAGCAAAATTATGTACATGAATATAATAAAAATAAATCTAAAAATTGTCGAAACTCTTATTTTTTTTTAGATGAAATTAGAAAAAGTATTCTTGTATTTTGAAGCACCGGTTTACTCCATCCATAATGGTGTATAATACGTATCCCCAGATCATGCACAATTTAAAACATTGCAATAATATGCTTAAATGTGTCATACAATCTTTTTATCGTTGAGATAATTTTTCGTATTCTAATAAGGTGATTGATACAATAATCACGTATTCTAACGTGATAAAATGTGATTTCACCCCACAAAAATTGTGAATCATTTTCATTTATCGTTTTTGTACATATTTTTGTCTTATTCATCATAAAAAGAAAGTTCAAGCTTTTATTTTAGTTCTGGCGTACAATAAAAAAAAAATCGCCATCGTTATTTCATTTTTCGTGCCTGACGACTTTTCCTTGAAAGCTTAAGAGGTTCTCATTTTTCATCGACGAAGGCATATGAAGAGAAGTAAAAACTTTTTTATACACATTTTTTACTTGTTGCTTCATCATTTTATCGTTTTTCTTAATTTTTTTTTTACATTTTTCCTATAAAATGGTACGTGGCCTCAAATATATGGGGAAACGACAAAAATACGTTTTTCTTATTTTTGAGCAAATTCATCCTCTTTAACAAATTTTTGTGTGCGGCTAGTTTAGCATTCCATTCGAACTTAGTCGGTGGAATTAAACAATTTTAGCAACATTTTATTATTCGGGAACGTGGCTATATACATATACTTTAAAGGATTCGGGGGTGGGTATCCTTATTCCTTTAAATGGATCCTTACAAACCTCCACAATAAGTTTATATCATTTGAGATTTAAACGCCGGTACGCAGCTCCAGCTAAACTAAATTTTCTATACAGTACGCAGTTATGTCTAGTACGCAGCTGAGGCGAAATGAAACTTTATATAAAATGAAATAAGCGGAACTTTATTTTGGAGTACTTTTTATCTGCAGTGGCTCTATTCTGGCTTTCGCTGGGAATATTGAAAAGGGAATAATATTTTCACATCATTTTAAGCCAAGTTTAATTTTTCCGGCCTACTGGGGGAGTATGTTCAGTGTAAAAATTTACAAAACAAAGTAAATTAAGAAACTTTTGTTTCAGAAATGTTTTATAGGGAAAAAAATTTCCCATTAAACCTTAGCTGTATTGCATTGGTAAAAGTAGATCAGCCATTTTCGTATTTAGTTTTTGCTTTCAGAGTATGTAAGTAAAAATGGTTTTTCGTATGTTTATTTGCTTATTTCGTGATTTTATTAATATTTTAGTTTTATTTTAAAAACATAATAATATTTATATCGATTTTGTAGATACTGTTAAAGTTAGCCAAAAGTTTAAAGCCGAAAAATGGTAATGCAGATAGTGTTTTGCTATACCAGCCGAAATATGGTACTGCAAATAATAATTATAATATTTTAAATGTCGATAATGCCGGTTACACCGATAAAGAAGATTAACTTCAATATTCAAACCGAAAAATGCCGGCAATATAAATTTAAAAATTACAAATCATTAATTTTCTAAAAGAAAATGTCAAAAACAGGCATTTATACAATAGCCATGAGATGCAGTCACGTTTAGCTGATGAATGGTTTGTAAAGGGTGGTTAAATTTTAAGGGCCGATGTTGATTTTGAATAAAACACAAATTATTTAGGAAATTATTGTGAATTCTTTTTATTATGATAATATGGTATGGTTCAATTATGTATGGAACAAAATATCGGCCAAATGGCCGCCGCGACCTCGGCGGCACACCTCCACCTCCGTTAATGTGATACTATTAAAGTTAGCCGATAGTTTCCAGTCTTCTCAGCCGAAAATATAAAAGAAATGTCAAGTATTAATATGCTTCAGCCGATACTGTTAAAATTAGTCGAAAGTTTCCAGCCGAAAGATAATGCAGATAGTGTCTTGAATACAGCAAAAATCAGTCATGAACTCGAATTTAGAAGAATTAAGATCGGGTTGCATCATTCGGGTGCAGGAGAAATTATTTCAGTTTATAGGAATTTAAAAATCGATAGGAGCGAGAGTATAAAGAGAGTTTAAAAATAGTTAAGACACTATCTGCATTATCATTCGGCTGGAAACTATCTGCTAACTTTAACAAGGTAATGATGAGATAATTCGGCACATTAACACCCTATTAAGCCGATAGTTTACAGCCGAAAGTAAAAAAAAATCGATAATGTAGATAGTGCCTTTGCTATCTCAGCCGAAAATATAATATGAAATGTCAAATATTAAACCTTGTTAAAGTTAGCCGATAGTTTCCAGCCGAAAGATAATGCAGACAGTGTCTTGACTATTTTTAAACTCTCTTTATACTCTCGCTCCTCTCGATTTTTAAATTCCTTTAAACTGAAATATTTCTCCTTCACCCGAATGATGTAACCCGATCTTAAATGCACCTAAATTCTAGTTCATGACTGATTTTTGCTGTATTCAAGACACTATCTGCATTATCTTTCGGCTGGAAACTTTCGGCTAACTTTAACAGTATAAATTTTAATATGTATGTTTCAGCCGAAAGTTATTAGCCGACATTTCTCAGCCGATATTTTTCAGCTGAAAGTACTTTTTTTTACAAAAAAGACTTGTTTTCTATAAAATAAAATCAAATGAAATTTAACCAATAAAACACTAAACTATATTTTAAATAGCATTATTAATTGTTTAAAAAATATATTTTCCAATACGGAAACTTGTATATAAATATATCGCACGCACAAAGTTTGAAAATTTCTAAAAATTGGCCGTTTAAAGTGTCATGGTTGGAAATAGATTCAAATGAAAGGTCTTACTGATGTTCACACCTGGAAAAAATTTTAGGTCAATTTTCATGTAGGGAGCTCGGGAAAACTCGATTGAATATATCGCACACACAAAATTTGAAAATTTCTAAAAGTTGACCGTTTAAAGTGTCATGGTTGGAAATAGATTCAAATGAAAGGTCTTACTGATGTTCACGCCTGGAAAAAATTTCAGGTCAATTTTTAACTCCCGAGCTCCCCACATGAAAATTGACCTGAAATTTTTTCCAGGTGTGAACATCAGTAAGACCTTTCATTTGAATCTATTTCCAATCATGACACTTTAAACGGCCAATTTTTAGAAATTTTCAAACTTTGTGTGTGCGATATATTCAATCGAGTTTTCCCGAGCTCCCTACATGAAAATTGACCTAAAATTTTTTCCAGGTGTGAACATCAGTAAGACCTTTCATTTGAATCTATTTCCAACCATGACACTTTAAACGGCCAATTTTTAGAAATTTTCAAACTTTGTGCGTGCGATATATTTATATACAAGTTTCCGTATTGGAAAATATATTTTTTAAACAATTAATAATGCTATTTAAAATATAGTTTAGTGTTTTATTGGTTAAATTTCATTTGATTTTATTTTATAGAAAACAAGTCTTTTTTGTAAAAAAAAATACTTTCAGCTGAAAAATATCAGCTGAGAAATGTCGGCTGAGATATGTCGGCTGATATATGTCGGCTGAAAAATTTCGGCTAATAACTTTCGGCTGAAACATATTAATATTTATACTGTTAAAGTTAGCCGTAAGTTTGCAGCCGAAAGATAATGCAGATAGTGTCTTGAATACAGCAAAAATCAGTCATGAACTCGAATTTAGGAGAATTTAGGATCGGGTTACATCATTCGGGTGAAGGAGAAATCATTTCAGTTTAAAGGAATTTAAAAATCGAGAGGAGCGAGAGTATAAAGAGAGTTTAAAAATAGTCAAGACACTATCTGCATTATCTTTCGGCTGGAAACTGTCGGCTAACTTTAACAAGGTTTAATATTTGACATTTCATATATACTGTTAAAGGTAGCCGAAAGTTTCCAGCCGAAAGATAATGCAGATAGTGTCTTGAATACAGCAAAAATCGGTCATGAACTCGAATTTAGGAGAATTTAGGATCGGGTTACATCATTAGGTTGAAGGAGAAATTATTTCAGTTTAAAGGAATTTAAAAATCGATAGGAGCGAGAGTATAAAGAGAGTTTAAAAATAGTCAAGACACTATCTGCATTATCTTTCGGCTGGAAACTGTCAGCTAACTTTAACAAGGTATATCATATTATATTTTCGGCTGAGGTAGCAAAGGCACTATCTGCATTATCGATTTTTTTCGGCTGGAAACTATCGGCTAACTTTAATAGGGTGTTAATGTGCCGAATTATCTCATCATTACCTTGTTAAAGTTAGCCAATAGTTTCCAGCCGAAAGATAATGCAGATAGTGTCTTGACTATTTTTAAACTCTCTTTATACTCTCGCTCCTATCGATTTTTAAATTCCTATAAACTAAAATAATTTCTCCTTCACCCGAATGATATAACTCGATCCAAAAATCTCCTAAATTCGAGTTCATGACTGATTTTTGCTGTATTCAAGACAGTATCTGCATTATCTTTCGGCTGGAAACTTTCAGCTAATTTTAACAGTAACTCATCCTTTAGCTCTTGAATTGTTGCTGGCTTATCGACGTACACCTTTTCTTTCAAATAAACCCAAAGAAAGAAGTCCAACGGTGTCAAATCACATGATTTATTGGCGGCCAATTGACATCGAGACCACGTGAGATAACACGGCCTTTGAATTTGTTGCGCAAAAGAGCCATTGTTTCGTTAGCTGTGTGGCAACTGGCACCGTCCTGTTCAAAACACATATCGTCCACATCCATATCTTCCAATTCGAGCCATAAAAAGTTCGTTATCATCTCACGATAGCGAACACCATTCACAGTAACTGCCTGACCGGCCTCATTTTGGAAAAAATACGGCCCGATGATGCCGCCAGCCCATAAACCGCACCAAACAGTCACTCTTTGTGGGTGCATTGGTTTTTTGGCAATCACTCTTGGATTATGATTCGCCCAAATGCGGCAATTCTGCTTTTTTGACGAATCCATTGAGGTGAAAATGTGCCTAATCACTGAAGATGGTTTTATTTGAAAATTGATCATCCAACTGTTGCCATTTCTTGCCACCATTCTGACCATTGACGACGTTTGGAATGGTCAAGAGGCTTTAGTTCTTGAGTCAATTGCACCTTATAAACTTGTAAATGTAAGTCTTTATGCATAATGTTCATCAACGACGAGCATGAGAGGTGCAATTGTTGGGCACAACGACGAGTTGAGATGGACGGCTCTTCAGCCTCACTATCGCAAACAGCAGCAATATTTTCTGCAGTACGAGCTGTACGAACATGCACTTGTGTTTTAAAATCTCCTGCAGACCCGGTTTGCTCAAATTTTTGCACGATTTTTCCGATTGTACGCACATTTGGACGATTAAATTGACCGAAAAGATCACGAAGTGAACGATTCGCATTTTGATTTGAACGCCCATTTTCATAATATGCCTGAATAACTTTAACGCGTTGCTCGATTGTGTATCTTTCCATGGTTCAAATTGAGTTAATCTGAAATTGAGAAATGTCAAATTAAATGCAGAAAAAAACTTGACGTTTAGGTGTGGTTCACATTCAACGTCGGCCTTTAAAATTTAACCACCCTTTATATCACGATTTTGGCAGATGAACTACTATTTGATTCTACCAATTATGTTCTGACGATAAAATTGTCCATCATTCGAGATTTTGCCCAAATGGACACCAATATGACTAAGCTGATTCAATAGCTCTTGACCATAGGTAGATTTTTATTATAGGTTAGAAGTGGGTCTGATGTGGTTATAGGGGTTTTTATTATTTCATATTCAGATATGGTGTCTACAAAAAATGGGAAATATCAAAATTTCACTCCTATAAACCCATCAGACTCACCCCTAACCTATAATTAAAATTTACCTATGGTCATGGACTATCGAATAGGCATAATCAGATTGGTGTCTATATGCCAAAATCTCGAATGAAGAACGATTCTTGACGATGCTTGATAAGTTTTAATCTTCTTTATCGACTACATTCGGCTGTATGAAGCAGATATGCCTGTTCATCCCTATAACCCCATCAGATTCACCCCTAACCTATAATCAAAATCTACCTATGGTAAAAGGTTATCAAATCGGCATAGTAAGATTGGTGTATATATACCAAAATCTCGAATGACCAACATTTTTATCGTCGAAAAATGGTAAAAATCAAAGTTTCACTTTGTTGAAATTCTTAAACAATATATTAGAAACTCTCCAAAGACTTTTGTAGAGCTGTCGAAACCAAATTTTTACCATACTGTTTCAAATTTATGAACGAAAGGTGACAGTTCAATTCGAAATTGTTAAAAAAACTCAAATGTAGGTTATATGCCAAGAGTGTATTATACCGATATAAAATAGTTCATAATATTTTATTTTGAACAATTTTTCTGTTTTTAAAATAAAATATAATTATTGTTTTTGTTTAAATGTCAAAATTATGATTCCTAAGACCACCAATTTCGCTGATATTAACGAAGACAATTTTTTAAAACTACTGACGGATAAGACTAAGTGCAGAATACGAATTTAAAGTATCTAGGCTTTGTTAAGACAAAAGTTTTCGCTAATACTGGAAATACGTCTGTGACTTTACGTTAGAATCGGGGGGTTATATACAGTTTTTTATGATTTAGAACAAACTTCACAAATTTATACATAAATATGAAGTTTGTTCTAAATTTTTCCTAATTTTTGTTTTTGTAGTTTTACGACAAAGTTACGACACACTTTACAGGAATCGTTAGGTGTGAACTAGGGCACAAAGTATAACCAATATAAAATTATTCTAGTTTGCATTAGAAATTTAATTTGATGTCATAACCTCCCTCTTCGCGTTTACTCTGTCGAACGAAAATTTGGGTGCTCCAAAATTTCTCATCCCAATTGTTTCGGTTCCATTTTTTATTTACAATCATTTTTCGAATTTCTTTTCGTTAGATGTTTAATGGCCAGAAATCGGCAAGGGTGAGCCACACATAATCATTGGTTCACTTCACAAACAGCGAACAAGTTGACCTTTGCAAAATATTACGTGTTTTTACGCGTGCACGGTTAATTTATTTGTCGCTATCTTATCTGTCGGTAAAACGGTAAATACAATGAGTGAAATTTGTTACAACGCCCTCAAATACTAATTTTGAAAAAAATTTTACTTACAGATTTACGTCACTTTTGTACACGCATTAATTATTTTTGGCTAACTCCCTAACCAAAAGGATGTAAATTAATAAATATTATCTTGATTATGGTATGCCTGTTATTTGCCTACCTTTTCAGCATAGAACATTGAGTTTTTCGAAAAACTTTTTAAGATTAGTTATAAAAAACTTCGTAAGGTAAACTCCCAACGCAAACTTAAATTAATGAGTTATGTGTTATGATTGCCCATTAGTTGATTAATTTTTCCCACTAATTAATTATTTCGGAAATCTCAACAAAGGCTGCGATACTCTGTTTAAAAAAAATTAAGACCTTCTTAGTTGTGTCTTACGGCTGTTTAAATTTTAATCAATTTGGCTAACTCAACAATTAATTACGATTAAAAACTCAAAACCCAACGCCTTCATTTGCCGCGTTACACTATTTTCCGCATATAGGTACTATAGATTTTTATTCATGTTAAATCGGAAACAACAACAACAAAACTTAATTTAAATTTTAATCTTCACCTAAGACGTCAGAACGAAATATAGAATTCCTAACATTTCTCCAACCATTGTATACTGACATTAATTTTACAATTCAATAAACGAAGGCAATAAAATTTCCTAGTACTTTTTAGTAAGAAATATCGTACCTGAAATAAACAAAACGAATAAGAATTTTTTTTATCTCGATTTATATTTTTCTACTTGGTTTTTCTTCTAAGCAACGTGTACCTTCTTAATTCATTATTAATAAGTTCTCTAACTTTGTGAAAAATCATTTCACCCAGCTTCTTCTTTTGTCTCGCACATTCATTTTTATGGTTTAGTTGTTGTTGTGTTCTTCTGTATAAGATAAAAAGTATGTACATATCTAACTATGTACATAAATTACAATAAATTCGAATCGATCATAAAAAGCACAAAATGAAAAGCTTTTTGCTTTCTCAATTGCTTTTTGATAAAATTTATTTTCCATCAAGGTGTTGCTGCGGTTATATGGGATGGTTGACTTGACTTTAATGAATTCAACTCATTATATTGAAGTAATAATAGACATTACACAAACTCATTTTCAACTATTTATAACAATTACGATTTAACATTGGACAGTTGTAGTATTGCGACATTGCTCTGAAAATAATCGATAAAATATGGAACTGTTATTTAAGAATGTCTTAATTCCTTTAGACGGGACTCTGCCATGTCAATAGTCGCGTAATGGTGGCGTTATTGAGAAATAAAATATTAGAGGCAAGTTTTTGAATTAATAGTGTTGATTACAGAATTTATCATAACTGTAGAAATTTTTTAATCATTGTTAAATCAGGCCAGGATTTTAAGTTTAATACTGATTATTTAAATTACCTCTGGTGGGGTTTAAATAAGTCAGAGTGAGAACTATATGGTTGTAAGTTATTTTTAATTCTATTTTATTTCATTCATAGATTACATTTTTTCCTAAAAATTAGTACATATACATTGCAGAAAAATAATATAATTTACAATTACATTTTTTTTATATACACTACCGCTCAAAAGTGTTTAGGCACTGTCAAAAACAGTATATAAAAACTCAGTAAAAATATGGAATATTTATTTTTTAGGTACATTCACACATATTATATTTATGGCAATATACTAAATATATGTCAAAATTAAAAAGCTTAATTTAAATTTTACTTTCATCTATGTGACCTCTCCTTGATTGAACAATCGCAGTGCACAGTCGAGGCATTCTCGCAATAAGTATATTGCCAGAGTTTCTGGCGTTATTGAGTTCCAAAGTTTGTTCTACATAACAGTAGCTGATGTTGTAGCTGATTGATTTATTTCCCGGTCCAGTTCTTCCCACAGTAACTCAATAGGGTTCAAGTAAGGGCTCTGGGGAGACCATTCCATAATTTTAATCGTTCCTTCATCCTCTAAATAGCGAAGATTGCCTTTACATAATTTACATGAATGTTTTGGATCATGATCTTGTTGAAAGATACAATTTTGACCCAAAAGTCGAATTCCTGAAGGTATTGCGTGGTTCTCTAAAAGTTGTCAGTATCCTTCTTTTCTTAGTATTCCGTCAATTTTCGCAAAATCGCCTACACTAACTAGTACCAGCAAAATAGCCCCACATCATCAATGAACCACCTCCATGCTTTTCGGTAGCAGCAATACACTCTTTACTGGCACGTTCACCCACAGATCTTCTCACGAATATTCGTCGTCGAGTACCGAACATTCAAATTTGAACTAATCCGTCCAGAAATGAAGTACGGCTTCCTGTAGACGACGTTTAACCGTAGAAACACTTATTAGTTTTGGGTAACCAACATTTTCTTCTGCGGTTATTTCCGGGGATGTTTTGCATCTATTCATCTTGCTAGTAATCAATATTCTATGATCATCTACAGATGTTGTCGCTTTTGGTCTTCTTCTACGTTTTTTATTAATAACCTTTTTCAACCCAAATGTACGAAAACGACCAAATGCACTATTATCTCAAATGGCATAAAACAGTCATCTGTTTTATTTGTTTCTTATTCAGCCATGCTACACTATAATTTGGTTTTCTGGATTCAAACTATTGCGCAATAGATTTTAATTTTTAATTTTAAAACCTTATTTTAAATTAAATCATTAAATTTTTTTGTCTTGTTTTATTCTGTTCTCTCGAAAATAAAATTTAAACAAAAATCTACATCTCAAAAATTTCCGTAAATTTTTTTATTTTCATTTCAATTTTTTTCATTTCGGATTCACGGTCAAAATTTTTACGTTGCAGCTGCGTAATAAAATTTTTGTCCGTGAATCCGAAATGAAAAAAATTGAAATGATAATAAAAAAATTTAAGGACATTTTTGATATGTAGATTTTTGTTTAAATTTTATTTTCGAGAGAAAAGAATAAAACAAGACAAAAAAAATTTAATGATTTAATTTAAAATAAGGGTTTAAAATTAAAAATAAAAATCTATTGCGCAATAGTTTGAATCCAGTGGTGACATGTTCTACCATCACATTTTCGATACTTCATCGAAGTTTATTTCTCATTTTCCTAAACTAAAATGGACAACTGTTTCATTTATGAATTATTTATCTTTTCTATTGCTATCACAACCTACTAGTGCAAATGCGAACAAATTGTCTTTCTCTAATTTCATTCAAGTATCGAAAACAAATTATTTCTTGATAGAAATGGAGTAGAATATCACAATTTTTCAATCTAGCAACCTGGTAAATGATATAAAATGTGAAATAGTGCCACATTTTGTTCTAAAGAAGCGAGACATAATCTACGATAAAGTATCGAAAATGTGACGGTAGAACATGTCAGCACAGAAACCAAAATTGTGTGTAGCATAGCTGATTCTCTCAATATCTTACAGATTCATATAAAATATTTTTATTTGTGTTTTGTACATGTTGTAACAAACATTTCATAAACAAACGTTTTTGCAGTTTTACAGTGAAATTCAAATAAGAATTTTGTGTTTTTTTTTTGTGTGTGAAATGGCTGACAATAATAAAATTAATCAGAATGATATGAATTATGCTTTTAATCAGTGTTACCAACATTATCTGTTCAATAAAATTAATTTACAATACCTTTAGGATATTGCGTCAAAATTATGTTTGATGTTTTCAGCCGTTTGGGATATATAATATACATATTACATATATTGTAATTTCTTTATAGGAAAAAAACCGTTGACTCTCGTAAAATGTTTAGATGAATTAGAGCGCGCAAATGATTCGGATAGTCCCGATTCGATTTGTATATTACATCCCAATGATCAAATACTTACCGACGAGGATTCAGATGATGAGGATGACATAAACATTGATACTTTGCCTGCCAAACAGTTGAATACGACCGTAGAAGAAGTATCAATTAAAAACATTGGTGAGGCAGAACCTAGCGCTACATATCTCAATGTATCAAATAATACATCAACTGAGGAAGAAGAATGTGCCCCATATTTGGGATTAAACTCAAGCAAACGCAAAAAACTACGCAATTGGAAAAAGGAGACTTTGACAGTTGGCGGATTGTTTGGGGGGGAGGGGTGTTATATCCACCTCCTTACACCTTTGGTGAATCAACATTATCTATCGAATATTTTAAATTATTATTTTCACAAGAAATGGTTGAAGAAGCAGCAAAATTGACATCTTTGTACGCTACACACTGAAAAATGCGATTTTGAGTATAGACACTGCCGATATCCAAGCATTTATTGGTATTTTAATTGTTTCGGGATATATTACACCAACCTGACGACGACTGTTTTGGGAAAATTGCAATGACTCATTAAACAAGATGGTCATAGAAAAGAATGCAGCGCAATAAATTTGATAACATTTTTCGCCATTTACACGTTTGCGATAACAACAAATTACCGAAAAATGATAAATTTGCAAAGATCCAACCACTTTTCACCCGAATAAACCAATCGTTTGCAAAGTATGCACCTATAGAGGCCAATTTGTCAATCGACGAATTAATGATCCGATATACTACGGCAGACATACGTGCAAGCAATTTATAAGAGCAAGACCGACCCGGTTTGGATACAAAGTATGGTCCCTCGCTACAAAAACAGGTTATTGTTTACAATTTGATCTATACCAAGGGAAGGATCCACGTTCAACCCGATCAAGAATACTTGGGTTAGGTGCATCAGTAGTTTTAAAATTTGCTGATTTTGTGGAATTGAGCTATCCAGGTGTAAAGGTTTCATATTTTTTTGACCATTTTTTTACCAGCACAAAACTTCTTGCAATATTGGACGAGAACCGACATTTATTGTTAAAAATCGAGAGGAGGTTTTAGATGTGGCCTTTGCGTCAGACACGATATTTCATATGATCAGAGGGTGTAGAGTGGCGAAGGAGCACTCATTCTCTGATCATCGATATGTTCCATAAAACCTCGACATTAAACCTGTTACCCGGAAACCTTCAGGAATCTCAGAAGGGCAAACTGGAACAAATTTGGAGAGGTGTTGGAGGAATTATTGCCGCTGGAGGTCCCTGGATATCTGGCGACGGTATAGAAGAATTCGACTGCATGGTTGATATTATCACAAAAGCATGCAATCTTTCATTTAATGCTGCGTGTCCCCTAATAAAGCCTAGGGGCAGGTAGAAACCGATATGGTAGACCAAGGAGTTGGGAACCTATCGGAGAGTGTGTAGGATAGCTTTTAATAAAGCTAAGAACACAAGAAAGGGTCAGGATTGGGACTCCTATAAGGAGGACCTAAGAAAGTACAAAAAAGAGTTGAGAAAGGCACAATCATGAATAGGGAGCGAATCCGGTGGGCGCTGAATAGTTTTAAGCCTTATAAATCAGCAGGTTTAGATCGGATTATGCCAGCAGAGATCCAAAAGAATCCGACAGTCATCCTCCCCTTTCTGGAAGGTATCTTCAGGGGATATCTGAAACTGGTCTATATTCCTAGAAAATGGACGGAGGCCAGAGTGGTCTTTATCCCGAAATCGGAAAAAGCTCACATGCCTATCCAAAGGATCCAAAAGAAAACCTTGGAAAGGTTGGTAGATATAGGTATTCGATCAAAAATTGAGCCTAGAAGTTGGGCAATGTTGCAGCATGCGTACTGTAAGGGGAAGTCGGTAGACACAGCTCTACACGATCTGGTTCAATATCAATTTTTATTAATATCACCGTTCTCTATTTGAACAACTACACACATCAATTGTACCGCCTCATCCTCTTCTGAAAGCTTATCATTTATTGGTGGTCCGCTGAGACAATCAGCATTTCCGTTTTCACTTCTCTTCCTATACTCCAATACGTAATCAAAAATTGCAAGCCGGTTTATGTACCTTTGCAACCGAGACGCTATTAGTGATGGTTGCCCTTTTTTTTGACAAAAAATACCCTCTAACGGTTTATGATCATTGTATATTGTTACTCGGTTTATGATCATTGTAAACAAAGTTCTTCAAACGTAAAATACCGGTTTCTCAACGTTGCCTACCACGTGACATAATATGCCACTTAGACCTGCATCAATTGCATCACAACTTATCCTAATTTCTTTCTTCGGATCATAAAATTCCAAAATTTGACTATTTAATATGTCATGTTTGCACTGCTCAAACACCACCTGGCATTTACCATCCCAATCCCATTTTGCATTCTTCTGTAGTAAACTATAGAAAACACTACATTTTTGATTTAGCTTCGGTAAAAACCATAGTTATATGTCACACTATTACGCAACTTCTGCAAAACCAACAACACCATCAAAATATCATCAATATAAAATATGTATTAGGAATTTAAAATTTGATCCATAATGGATTGGAAAATTGACGATGCTGGTCTCAAACCATAAAGCATTCTTTTATACGTATATAACCCAAGATGTGCCCGTGGCGAGCTGCAGCTATCGGGGGTCGCAGGTGGTGGATAGTGAACGGCCCATCGATAGGTAGGTTAGCGGTGAATTAAATAAGCCGTCCCCAACCGCAACTCTGCTGGGAGAAGATTCTCAGAGAACGGAGGAGTGGTTAACCTCTGTTCACCAAATTCTGAGAGCCTAGGATACCCAGTAGGGAAAGGCGAACTGATGGCGCCCTAAAACCATCGACCACAACCATGGTGAACTGAGCGTCACGTCTCTCTGCGCTCCCGGACCTCCAACTAGTGAGTGGGGAACCCTATAAACGGTAATCTCATGAGTGAAGTGGGTCCCATTTATTTGGGATATCCATATGAATGGGTGAATGAGTGAGTGAATGTGGGAGGAGAATGGGGGCGTGGGGGCGGGGTGCTCCGTGAGCCAATGGGCTGGATTAAGGTGTTACGCGAGCCGTGCTGATGATCGGCTAGACTGGGGGCCCATTTAACAAAGCCCAGTCGTGAACGGAGCCCCCTGGATACCTGGCGACCTCCAGTTGTATTTAGCCTTGCCTGCGTACACGGATCTCTGCGCAGGTCGACCTATATTTCTCCGATACTCATGGGAAAACATGGAAAATAAAAAAGAAAAGAAAAATAAAGGGACGGGCACCCTTCAAAAGGGAGCATCTCTAACCGTGAAGGTGGGGCTCCATCATCAGGGGCAAGGTTAAGCGACACCTTGGCGTCAAGGCTAGGGAGAAGCGGAAGCGAGGCTTGAGGCAGTCTGCAGGGAAGATATCCCGAGAAGGCCGAGGGCACGTGTATGGCTGCCAACCGAGCCGGATAAACCATGATCATCGAGATCATTCGGGCTAGCAATCCCGATGTTCCAAAGGAAGACTGGAGGATTGTCAAGCGAGAGGAGGCTAAGGGGGCTTTAGATTGGCAATCATGCTGATCAACAAAGAATCCCTGGCTTCCCTTGCAAAATTAAAGGGAGTGATCAACTTCGGGTTCGGGTCGATCACCCTTAAAATATATAAAAAGGACGAAGCCGATGCGACTACGAAAGACCAGCCTGAAGGTGACGGCGAACCGACCCAACAGGAGACAGTCAAGCGGGCTGAGGACGGCCAGGAGAGTTATGCTTCGGATGTGGGGAGCATTGTAAGGGGAGACAGCCTCCTCTTTCTGGAGTCCGATGGGGACATCTTGTCAGGCTCTCGACGAGAGGTAGATAGCGGCCGAAACAACAAGCCAGATGGCACTATCCCGATGCGGGAAGTGCAGGTAGAGATGAGTAAGGTTGACTACAATGTTTAGCATTGTATACAAATAAACCTACATCACACGAAGGCTGCCTCGGCAGCTCTCGTGCTCAGACTGACTAAGTCAGATGAGGATTTGGTGTTAATCCAAGAACCTTGGATTAACAATAACAGGATCTGTGGCCTCAGAATGTAAGGGCATAAATTACTATACTCAAGCAACTCTGAGAAGATCAGATCGTGTATTTTAGCGAAAAATAATTTGAATATTTTTCTTCTTCCACAATTTAGTAGCGGGGACGTTACAGCAGTGAGTGCTGAGGTTGGCTGAGAAAAATTATGGCTAGCTTCAGCCTATATGGATCGCGAAAAGGAGGTTCCACCGGATAACCTGGAGGAACTGATCTGAGAAGCAGATCAAAGAAAGGTAGGTGTTATACTCGGATGCAGTCATTACCCCCCGCCTAGAGAGGATTTTCAGGGGATGTCTGAAACTGTTCTATATTCCTGGGAAACGGACGGAGGTCAGAGTGGTCTTTATCCCGAAATCGGGAAAAAGCTCACATGCCTATCCAAAGGACCTGAGGTCTATAACTCTATCATCGTTTCTGTTGAAATCCTTGGAAAGGTTGGTAGATATAGGTATTCGATCGAAAATTGAGCCCAGGAGTTGGGAAATATCACAGCATGCGTACTGTAAGAGGAAGTCGGTAGACAAAGCTCTGCATGATCTGGTACGCATGATTGAGAAGTCAATTTATTCGCAAGAGTTCTGTATGTCTTTAATAATGTAAAAACGGAGGCGATCATGGAAGGATTGTCATTTTTGAACGTGGATTACCCCATAAGTAGGTTGATAAATCAGATGCTGGTAAGCACGATTATTACCTCGAAACTGGGAGAGGCCACCATTAGAGAGCGGGTGGTTAGAGGAACCCCGCAAGGAGGTGTAATGTCCCCCTTTCTTTGGAGTGTTGTGATGAATAGATTGCTCTTGGAACTGGAGGGAGAGGGGAGCTGTCTCAGGCAAATATCTGGACACGATTAGGGATGTTATGCAGAATGCACTCCTGATTGTTACAAAATGGGCCAGCAAATGTGGATTAGGGATCAATTTCCAAAAGAACCTTATCCCGAAATTCTTGACAACCATTTATCTTTTTCATCCTAAACCAATCACGCCAATCAGAATAAAATATATCGAGCCAATCCCGACCACATAAAGGAAACATTTTCTTGGGCTATATGTTACTTTCATTTTCGCCTTTACTTGAATTTTTCCCATTAGATTAATGGTATCCCCTCTTATAACTAATAATGGATCTTCAACTTTTTCTAACTTAATTAAATTTCTTTGGTATTGATCCCATGTGCAAAGGCTCACGCAAGCTCCAGTGTGTATCTCCATCTTAATTAATTTATTTTCTATGATAATATTTATAAATTCCACTTATGAATATTTTCTATTTAATTGTACAACGTTAACAGAATTTAAACTACTCTAACCTAAACTATGACACTGTTTAATTTTCTTGAAATGTACATTTTTATTTGTGATCCAATCATCAATTTTGCGATTATAAATTTTAGATGCTATCTATCTTTCTCAATGGGGTAGATACTCGATCCGCTAGCAAGCAAGCAATTTGCTAACCAAAATCCAGACTACTCAATCAATTTTACAAAGAAAATTTAGATTTCAAATAATATTTTCAATACGCTTTTTTTGTGCGATTGCACAGTAGAACAACACAAAATTTGATGTTTAGTTTATGAAAAATGTATTTTAAAATTTAAATTTCCTTGGTAAATTGATTGAGTAGTCAGGATTTTGGCTAGCAAATTGCTTGCTTGCTAGCGGATCGAGTATCTACCCCAATTGTCCAAAATCAAAATTTTCGAGTTCGATTTCACCGACATTTCGATTTTCGCTCACTGACTTGACTCCATTTATACCTTTGGATAATTCTCATTCCATGTACTATTACACTTTTTACTATCACTAAAATTTTGATATCTTTTATCTATATATTTATTTACTGATAATGCTCCTTGTGACCAACAATCTCTCGCGATATGACCAAATCCCTGAAAAACATAGCATTTGAAATTCATTTTGTTGCTTCGCGATCGTTTCCTATTGTTATTGCAGTTATATTGTTGTCCTTACCCATAAAAATAGTTCTGACGACCGCCACCCAACGAATTGTGTGCGTGATTGGACGTTTGGCTTCTCACCTCTCTATCATTATCCCAACTTTTATGGTATACTTTATTTACATCTTGTACCTCCCATGACATTTTCATGTTCTTTTCTACATCTTTTGAAACCATCTCTTTGAAACCATCTGACATAAGCTCCACTTTAAGCCGGTTGTTCATAATTCCCATAATCAATTGGTTAAAGCGCCTTCCTAAGCGCCTTATATGCCCCAAATTGGCATTCTTCTGTCAGCACTATTAATTCCATGGCAAACTCATGAATTGATTCACCTCTTTGTTGTATTCTTTTGTTGAATTTTACTGCATTTACACAACTGGACACCTTTTTTGTGAACAGTTCTTTGCACTTCTTTATAATCTCGTCATAGCTAAACTAGTATTTAGGTAGGTACGGTATGGACAGCCTTTCGGAGCTGGCGGGCTGTGGAGTGCAAGATATTTTACGCTACATAAGTAGCTCTGGATGGTTTCAGCGGGAGTAAAGGGGAGATAGGATCCTGTGGTATCACAGTGGGTCACTATTGGCTTAAGTGTCCGATAGCAACCACTCTAACCTAACCTGACCTAACTGCATGTCTTAGGTGCGTGAAAATCGTATTGATAAGTGCCCAATTATTTCAACAAAAGAAGTGAAACGGAAAGAACGAGGTTCGATCGATTCTTGTATTGGTAAAGAAAACAGTATTATATCCGTAAAATGGTTGCACAATAGTGTCATGATGATGCTTTCAAATAAATATGGGGTAGAACTCTTAAAAAAAGCTGTGAGATACTCTGTACAACAAAAAAAGAAAGTGGAAACCCCACAACTTAATTGTATATACTTCTACAATAAATACATGGGAGGAGTAGAACAAATAGACAATCTAGTTTCTAGACACCCAATAAGTTTTAGAAGTATAAAATGGTGATATGGATAAATTTTTGGGTTATAGACGTCGCATTGCACAATGCATGGTTACTAAACAGACAGTGTGGCTATAAGCTAGATAAATTGGAATTTATTAGACAGATTGGGAGTGATTTATGCGTTGTTCATGGGAAAACGAAATAAAAACCTGAACGATCTAGGATCGGACAAGTTAGTTAAACGCAAAAGTTATTTTTACAGCATTTAATTGAAACTACTGAGCAAAAAACGTGTGCATTATGTAGCAAACGAACTTTTAAATGTGTAGTAGTTGTGATTTTGGATTACACAGTAAATGTTTTTCAGAATACCACAAGTGAACAATTTCTAATTTGTTCGATTTGTTCGAATTCGATTGTTGCAGTTGTTGGCTACTAAGAGGAGCGTAACGTTGACGATGTAGATTAACTATGAGGTATTTTGTTGACCGCACTATTATGTGTAGTTGGCCTTTATCTAGTTTCGGGATTGGAATAATGTTAAATAATTGGTACGTGTCTGAGTATGCCAAAGGCATTTGAAAAAGAAATAGGATAGGTTTCCTGTAACTCTTGTTTGTACTGTTTAGTAACTCGTAAATGTGCCCCAGATCCTTGTCATTGCATCCTTCAGGAATTTATTTTTATTTATTTATTTATTTGGCCGTGGTGAGCGTTGTTGAGTATAACATCAATAATGACTCGTTTTTTATCTGCTATATGCCTCATAAGAAGCATGATTTGAATTTTATACGTCGGATGAGTTGACACCAGAATTGACATTTGACGTATTTGATTTAAGCTGTTATTGTTACTAGCTTATAGCTGAGGCGTCAAACACAAGTCTCAGTTTTGTTGTTGTACAGCGTAATGCGGGATGTAATATCCAGAATATTTATTTACCACTGACAAACGTCATTCAAGTTGTGTGAATCTTGCCAATGCTCTCTGCTTGGATGACCCTATATAGAGATTATAAGTTTTGGTTAAACGGAGTTCGTACTACATAACGGTCATCAATATCTCGCTGGTAACTCTGTTGATAATGTTAGTCTCACAGAACTTCTCCTTCCATCATGAGCTTCTTCGGCGTTATCATATTTTTTTCTGAGTGTACTCATTGGATCGTATAGATACGTATACCGTTTCTAATACACTCAGAAAAAAAATATGATAAATACATGATTGCATTTACCATAATATCATCATTGTATGTTAAATACAATTATTTAAATGATTGATTTTATCATACTATGATATTCTTAATCATTTTTTTTGATCTTCTTCATCATAACAATGATGATCACTCAAAAAAAAAATTGATTGAGTAGTCAGGATTTTTGCAAGCAAATTGCTTGCTTGCTAGCGGATCGAGTATCTACCCCATTATCTCACTCTCCAGATGAAGTGCCGCCACCGCTGAGGTTACCATGATCGTTTCTATATCGGTATCACGTGCCACTTCATGCAGTTATGTTCCTGTTGACGTAATTTGCGAAAATTTATTGTTTAAGGCCCTTTTCCAATTATACTTACTTATTTGAAACTTGTTGACTAATTTGTCGTCATCTTAAATAAGTAATTGAAGCCTTTCCAATTCATGTACTTACTTATTTTGACAGCTTTATTAATGAAAGTATAAACAAGCTCTTACATACTTCTAAACTACTTCATAAATAAAAATAAGAAGTTATATCAGTATTAATCAAATGTGATGAACCATTCAATTTAGTATTTTTTCGCGCGCCTCCCAAACTTCAGATGATTTCGTCGGAAATAACGGATGAATCTGCACCTTGAAGAGACGGGCCGAAGATAAGTGAGTCAACAACCACTGCTGTGCACTTCATCGAGAGGAAAATAATATCTCACGGAAATTGTTCAGCGTTTTTGATGGAAAGCAAGCAACAACGTTACACATAAATTATCTGGCGAGTTCCACGTTTTAGGAATTGATAGATAAAATGAATCGTTAATTACTCACATTCACAATTTCTACGTTACTTAACTTATTGCATTGTCTACATCAGCACCAGATAGAATTAACGTGGCATTATGAATCAATTTATTCAAATCAAAAATGCACGTATTTCTCTAATCCAATCGTTCATAGTTCACAAATTATTCTTGCTGAGGTTTTAAATGAACAGTCACAGTCCATTACGTGAAAATCCGAATGAAACTGAGCACACGAGACGTAAGTAAATATATTAAATCGCATTAAAAACGTATGTACATATTTTATGTTCATAATCAGAAAGTGTAAATCCAGTGAATATATGTACATACAAAATATATTTCTTTATTTTATGGTAAATCTCTACAAATATTTTAATATACATATTTGGTTATAGTTTTTATTTGTAAGCAGACGTGACTCTGATTCCAGTAAAAAGAATTTAATAAATAGAATATTGGATAGAAAATTTCTTGGTTGAAATAAAAGCTAATAGATGTAGTGAAGGATGGTTAAGATAAAAAAAATAGTCGACATTTAGGTTAATTATTTATTTATAAAATTTGTTTTTATCCAAATAATCGAAATACATACATAAATAATAATCTTTCTTGGAAAGAAAGTAAATATTCAAATATAGGAGCGCCTTCAAAGACAGTCCAATTTTTATAGGTACCATCAAATTTTGCAAATTCTATCTTTGGTAAAATGGTAACTTAACATGCTCATAACTCAGTAGAGTGCGGTCTGGTGCCAATTGAGTCGTTGTTGTGTTCAAGTTTTCAAAGAGTGACCTTTGTACCTTGATATTTGACAGGGAAACGAAAATAAATTATTTTCTAGCATTTAAAATCCCTGCAATCATCTAGTTTAATAATACGAACTTCTATGGCCTCAACTATTGTTTCATCAGTAATTTTGTTAGTACACGTTTGCATTTTAGTAACGGATGCAAGAATGTTGCCTCGAGATAATATAATTACATCTGCCATCTTCACACACAAAGGTCACACACTAAGTTAACTGAATATAATTCAACACGTTGATGACAATAGACAACGTGAGGCGCAGCCATAATTTATTAACTTTAGATGTCTTGACAGGAAAAAAATCAGGGAATTTAAAACCGAAGGTATTGCAGGTCATTCTTGGTTTGGTTTTTGAACAGCACCACCTATCCATCCATCGACAAACTTAATATTCAAAAACTCGCGAGCTGTTGTGCTGAAGTGAGCTGGAGCGCAACCGTGCATGAACCACATTTTATTTCTGATCAAAACTGGAACATCTAGCAAAATAGGCAGATCATCTTCGAGAAAACTTCTATATGATGCACCATCAAATCTTGCAGGAAGAAACACGGGAGCAATTAAATAATTCCCATCCACACATCTAGTGAAAATTGATGCTGGTGTTATTTTGTTTTATTTCATGTGGATTTTTCATACTCCGAATATGATTATTGTGGAAATTAAGGATGGCGCTTTTTGAGAAATTTGGCTCATAGTAAAAAAGGTGATGTTCAACTATGAGGCAAACCAACCTATAAATTGAGGATATCTTAAAAAATGTCTTTAAATCCATTGACAAAAATTGAAACGTTTCGGGAAATCACGTGGCAATAGTTGCAATACACGTTGAATATGATAGGGGTATAATTTTTCTCCCCTTAAAATTTTCCAGGACGCATTGATATTTTTCTTGTGATCATTTTGCGATGTTCTGCTACTCTATTTAGAACAGCTTCTTCTATAGAGGAATATTGGATATTTGGAGATTGGGGTACGTCTCTATCAATTTATTTAAGATCTTTTTGGCTTTTGAGACAAAATATTATTTTTAATGGTACCCATACTATGTTTACGACTTTTCTAGTCGTATGAAAAAAAGAGGCCATTTACTCACAATATTTCTACCAAAAAGTAGAAAAATGCACTCCCTCCCATTTCTAACCCGACGGTTCTGGTGTAAAAATACACGAACCCCTTACAAAAAGGTGAATTTCAAAAGGTCTCTTCTTGGCAGCTTGGTTTCGTACTGATAAAAAGTTGGTCTACTCATCAGGTTGCAACAATCAAACTGCAAAAATTCAACTATTGCTTTGTTGCTTTTATACTTAGAAAAAATTGCTGGAGAATAAAAATCGAAGAGAGAGAAAGAGCAAAAACAACCAATCATATATTAGCTAACATTTCCAGAAGTTTCTGATTTGGTGATATAATTCGCCAAATCGATAAGTACTTGTTTTATAGTATCGGTACAAATCAAGAGTAGAATTTTTGTTGCAACCTGATGAGTAGACAACTTTTTATCAGTATGAAACCAAGCTGCCGAGAAGAGACCTTTTGAAGTCCTCAGTTTTGTAAGGGCTTGTGTATTTTTACACCAGAACCATGGGATTAAAAATTGGTTGGAGTGCATTTTTCTACTTTTTTGTAGAAAATTGTGAGTAAATTGCCCCTTTGTTTTCTATGGCTAGAAAAGTCGTAAACATTGTATGGGTGCCATTAAAAATAATATTTTGTCCGAAAAACCGAAAAAAATTATTAAAGTTACTCAGCACAACCAAGACCCACTTTAACACAAATGATTTCATAGTTGTTCTAACTTAATTTTATTTTATTCGAATAATAAAGTTTTACTTACATTTTACGTATAAAACTGTTGATGTAATGTTATAATTGTATTTGTTCGGAGATATAACCGTACGTCTAATACCTCCAAATTGCAGTATTTTTTCCAAATATTTTGAAAATATGCAAAAAGATCACGTTAATTAAAGAATTAGCATTTATTAAAGAAATATTTAAGATTTTTAAAAAATTTAAGATTTTCACACCTTTTTTAGCGTGACGTGTACGTCAATTTACCTTACTATTAACCCTGTGTTTGATAAACCACTTAATTTGCAACTAGAAAACCCTTTTTTTGAGAAATTTGTGAGTGATAGTTTTTAAGTTATGAGTGAAATCCAAAGTGAATTTTACAGTTGAACCTTGATTATCTCTATGACGGTTACAGATATAATCTGTGCTGTCATATAATTTTTCCATTTTCTCGTTAAGCAAATGACTGTCGTGATTCCAATACTTCTAATTTCCAAACAAGAGAAGATCACTAACACAAAATTATGTCGATCACCAATTTCCACGTGATCTTCAATGTTCTCTAGTCACAGTATTTACTACGCTGCCACTGTTTTTTTTTCTACAATTTCTTTCGATAAAAATGTAAATTTAAATTTTATACCCAACCTTGTAGTAAGAGTAAGAGCATTTTGTAGTATTTCTTTATTACTCAACAGTTTTGTGCGACGTTCGGTCATCAACAACAAAATAAATATTATAAAAGATACCAATCCTCCAAAAAAAATTAATTTACATATTGATTGTATTGTGTAACACTATAGTTGTGTATCGACTTATAAATTTTGCGATATTTTTTTAAAACTATTCGCAGTCATCCGCTAAACGGTAAAGATCATTATTTTTAATAAGCTTATAATTAATTAAATGTGCTGTAATAAATAATTAAACGTTGCAAATTTAATTAGAGTTCTCAGAATATTATAATTAAAAATGTTTTTTTTTTGTTGCTAAATCTCTCAAAAATCGGATCGTGATTAACGATTAATATGTGCTACCATTTTACATTTTGTGTCCACATCAAAGGGTTAAGTGTTCTGAAATTTTAATTTTGTGTAAAAGCAAATTTAGTGTGATAAATATTGTCTGCCCTTGCGTAGTGAGTGTTATTGTAACATACCATAGTGTAAAGTGCGATAATTTTTTTTTTGCGATCGTCTAATAAATAATTTAAGTACATAATTAACGTGTCTTAATTAATTTAAAGTGTTTGTTTACTTTGGGTCATTACGGTCAAAATTAAAGTTTTGCATTGGTGTACACGAAAAAATAATATTTAAGCGTTTGTAATATTTTAACATTCGGTTTGTAATATTTTAAACTTCGCGCAATAAGCGAAAATCTTTTGGTTCTAAAAGGCATAACTAATTGTGTAAAAATGGGTATGCCGATTTTGTATTTTTTTCCACACGTGTACTTTTGCTTGTGTTAGTGAATGGAGTATACACTGTTATGAATTTAGAAATATGATAAAAATATTAAATCGAATAATTTCATTCTTCATTTAATTTTAACGAAATAAATATTTAAATAAGATATGTAAATTAATAAAACTTGTATTGATAAAGTTTAAGAATTATTTTAAATAATAAGTTTTCAAAGATGCAAACCTTTTAATGGATGTCTATACACTACCAACCATTTTAGTTCAATAATTAATTAATATTCTCATGCGAATTCTGATTAAATTTATTATTTCTTTTCTACTTTAAAATTTTCGCAACAAAATCATAACAGAAATATAAAATTTCGTTGCAAATTTGCTGTCGGTTAAGAAATTTCAGTTAGGCTGGATAAATGAGCCATATAGCAGCCTGTTAGAAGTGCTCACGGTAATAGACTAAATGCTAATCAGAGCTGGAAACTTGAAAATGAAAAAAGCTACAAAAGTCATATTACAATGGAACATAGGAAATGATTCAATGCTGATTTCCAATACTCCTCCTCATTTGAATCATCCGTTAGCTCCACATGCATCCCGAAGAACATTGACACGAGGTCCCACCAATAGTTTTGTCAATAAATTTGCCAGCATAGTTTCCGTAGGACAATATTGGCATGTAACAATACATTTGTCGATGTAATCCTTAACAAATGCCTCTCGAACATCAACATGTTTGGTACGCGACGACAATTTCTCCTCAATGAATTTCAAACAACTATGACTGTCTTCGAAAATTGTCGTCTGTTTCCTGATGCGCTGGTCGAAATCGTTGAGTAAACGACGAATCCAATTCGCCTCTTAACATGCTTCAGACAACGCAATAAATTCTGCTTCCGTTGATGATAATGCAATGCAATCCTGTCTTCGAATGCACCAACTGAGAATACCGGTAGAATACTTGAATATGTAACCAGATTGTGACTTTCGACTTACGCGATCATCAACCCAACTTGCATCTGCATATCCGATTAACTGATCCGAACCATCACTCTTCCCAAGTGACAATCGCAAACCGGCAGTAGAGATACTTTAATACTCGTTTCAATTCATTCCAATCCGCTGCCGATATGTCAGGTCTCGTGTTGACTGATATGTACAGTACGGGTAAGGTTAGGTTAGAGTGGCTGCTATCGCACACTTAGGCCAATAGTGGCCCATTGTGATACCACAGGATCCTATCTCCCCTTTACTCCCGCTGAAACCATCCAGAGCTACTTATGTAGCGTAAAATATCTCACACTCTACAGCCCGTGAGTTCCGAAAGGCTGTCCATACTGTACACATTTAAATACTTATGCCTTCTGCATAATAGTGCCGAACACGAGCATAGGAAGTGATCTAACGTCTCTTCCTCCTCTTCGTCCAAACAACTTCTGCAAAAGTCATTCGTCTGTAGATCCAGTCTTCTCGCATGTTCCCCAAAAAGGCAGTGTCCTGCCAGTATCCCTACGACCATGTAGCGTTTAGCATGATGTGGAGCTTATCGCGTTCAAAAAAATAATTTAATTGAAACAAAAAAATACAAATATTAAGATGAAAATTCTAGTAAAATAAAGAACCAAAAAAAATACTGTCCACACCATGCTTGCTATAGATTTGACCTACTCAGGGACTCAAGCGGTTGTTGTGCGGCTAAGCGTCAGGGAGTGGGGTGGGTATAAGAGTATGAGTAGGCCACGGTTAACCGCTATAGGAAATGCTAATTACCTATATACCGACCTTGACACTCACCCTAGTTCATCCTCAATTTACTATTTTACATTGATCTCATTTTTCTGCGCGAATTAATAAAACCGTAAAATATTGAGTTTTAACTAAGGTCTCCATAGAATTTATTACAGCAATAAAACACAACAAAAAAAATAAATGAAAAAAATACCATTGGGAAAAATTCCGAAAGCTTATAAGAACTATCTGGCTAATCTACCATTCTAACTAACTTAACTAATCCTTAATTACCCGCCACCAAATTACATACCAATGAATCATTAAGAAAAAAAAATTGTTTTTTTGTGTAATGGAGAAAAAATTATAACTAAAATTCTTACGGTGTTGAGTTGATAGTTGTGGTTGAGCTTGCTGCATCGAATCCAAAATTGATGGCGTGTTGAGTGATGTTGAAACTCGATTTTTAAGTATGGATGAATGGTTAAATTTTTTTTTTCAGGATATTTTCATTTGATTAATAGTGAAAATTATTATTGTTATTATGGTTATTATTATTATTAATTTCCGGATTAAAAATAACTGTTGAGATATTTTTTTTTTTTATTAAATTTATATTACTTTAACAATTATAATTTTATTATCTTTTCATATTCGTTATATATTCGTACGATCCAATTTATAATTTAGTTTTTACGGTAGCTTCGGCTTATTAAACCACATTGGGCACACTTCAACTTTTTCGCAAATATCACAGACACATGAATATTTACAATAATTAAAATTTTTCGTTTATTAAGCTGGGTTGGGACGTCTCTTAAAATTAAATATCAACTCCTTTTTCGTTTTTTTTCTTGTTGTTAGTAATCCCACATCACATCATAAATCAAATTACACAAAAAAAATTTGTCTATTCACTAATAAAATAAAATGTTTATGGCCACTTTCTTTTTATACTTCGTCCATTATCAATCACTCTTCACCAACCAGTTGTTTTTACTTAAAAATATAATTCGCACTATACATTGGTTAACTATATTGTACTGTTTTTTTTATATCAAAATAATGACAAAATACAATTTACTTTATTCTTAATTAAATTTTCGGTATTTTTCACTACTCACACAGCAAAGTTAAAACTTAACTTATCCAATAAAAAATTATAGTTTTTATCCGAAATTATTCTTTAATTTTCAATTTTATTTCCTCGCGCACGATAAGATCGTCCAAACTTAACTGCCCTCCCAAAACAAAAATTTTCCTTTTCATCCTCGCAAAAAAAATCGCGAAAAAAAAACCGAAAAATCTATTTTTGCTAAGTCATCATTTCAACTGCTTTATCGACCACTCAATATTTTTTCAAAATCAACTGGCTTAAATTATCGATCGATCGATATTTTCCTTTGACGATAACTTTCAATTACCGATTCGCACATCACAATATTGGAGTCAACATTTAGGGATATTTTAAATGAAAGTTTGCTGACATACACAAAACGTACTTCAGGCGGTTTACATACAAATTCAAAAATAATTCAGAAACTTGTAACGATGACATTCGAAATCGTTACAACCAATACTACCTCTCGTTTTCCCAGGAATGCTAGTGCTTTGGAGCGCCGCAAATCCAGTTTTGGCCAAACCTGTTTTGCTACCCGGCACGTGAGGGTGTCAGTCCACCTCTCGTTTGTCAAGGAGATTGCCTTCTTACTGAGCGCCGATTTGAGCGCTGCTATAGGCCTCCCTAGACCTGCTCTTTCCGGCTGCATCTGGAGAGTCGTACCGTACCTAACTTGTTCGTCTGCCCTGCATACTATTAAAGTTAGCCGAAAGTTTCCAGCCGAAAGATCAAAAAAATCGATAATGCAGATAGTGTCTTCGCTTTCTCAGCCGAAAGTGTATAAATACGTCACCGTTGATCAATATTCTTCAGCCGAAAGTTATCAGCCGAATAATTATTTCAACAATACATCAACAGAAACCAATTTGAAGGTTTTAGTATGCGAAGTTTGTTGTAAAACCTAATTCTATTTAAACTTGAGAAAAACAAATGTTTACATTGACCTTGCTCCAAATGAACATAAAATAAGATGGGGATGCCAATATGGACTTTTGATATATCATAATTGTTGGTCAACTTTGGCCTAATTTTGTAGAAATTCTGAAGGGGATAAAGAGGTGTAATTTATTAAAATTCCGCTAATTCAATATATTGAAAATGCCTTGAATAGTCTGTCGCTCTAGGTTTGCATACCTTGTCATTGATGCCAATAATATGTTCACTTGATAGGCCATCATGCTGGTTAACATCGGCCTAACTGTGGAGAAATATTAGACAAACAAAGTTGCCCTGAATGAAACCTGTTAACGAAATTCTGATGGGGATAGGGGGGTCCAATTTTACAAAATTTCCATAGTTTAATTTCTGAAAATTTCATTGAATGGCCTAGCGCTCTTTTAAAACTCCGTATTGATGCCACTGTTGCCATTTGATAGGCCCTAATGCCTGTTAACAACAGTCAATCTTTGAAGAAATTGTGATGGGAATACGGTGGACAATTTAACAAAATTTCCATAGTTAAATTTCTAAAAAATACATTGACCATTCAATGAACTTTCTGGTCCAAATGTCTGTTAACAACAGTCAAATTTTGAAGAAATTCTGATGGAAATACAGGGATGTAATTTGAATTTCATAGTTCAATTTCTGAAAAATTCATTGAATAGCCCGGCGCTCTTGCTTAACCTTAATTCGCATTGATGCCACAATAGCCATTTGATAGGCCCTAATGTCTGTTAACAACAGTCCAATTTAGAAGAAATTCTTATGGGGATACAGGGGTGTAATTTGACAATACGAGTATTTTTGAAATTTCTGAAAAAAATGTTAAAGGCTCGGCGCTCTTGTTTTGCCTTAATTCGCATTGATGCCATTATGGCCATTTGATAGGCACAAATGCCTGTTAACAACAGTCCAATTTTAAGAAATTCTGATGGGGATACAGGGGTGTAATTTGAAAAAAAAAATTCCATCGTTCAATTTCTGAAAAATTCATTGAATGGCCCAGTGATCTTGCTTAACCTTAATTCGCATTGATGCCACTATGGACATTTGATAGGCCCTAATGCCTGTTAACAACAGTCCAATTTTGAAGAAATTCTGATGGGGATACAGGGGTGTAATTTGATAAGATTTCAATAGTTCAATTTCTGAAAAATTCATTGAATGGCCCGGCGCTCTTGCTTAACTTTAATTCGCATTGATGTCATTATAGCTATTTGATAGGCCCTAATGCTTGCTAACAACAGTACAATTTTGAAGAAATTCTGATGGGGATACAGGGGTGTAATTTGAAAAAAAAAAATTCCATCGTTCAATTTCTGAAACATTCATTGAATGGCCCGGAGATCTTGCTTAACCTTAATTCGCATTGATGCCACTATAGCTATTTGATAGGCCTTATTGCCTGTTAACAACAGTCCAATTTTGAAGAATTTCTGATGGGGATACAGAGGTGTAATTTGATAAGATTTCAATAGTTCAATTTCTGAAAAATTCATTGAATGGCCCGGCGTTCTTGCTTAACTTTAGCTCGCATTGATGTCACTATGGCTGTTTGATAGGCCCTAATGCCTGCTAACAACAGTATAATTTTGAAGAAATTCTTATGGGGATACAGGGGTGTAATTTGACAATACGAGTATTTTTGAAATTTCTGAAAAAAATGTTAAAGGCTCGGCGCTCTTGTTTTGCCTTAATTCGCATTGATGCCATTATGGCCATTTGATAGGCACAAATGCCTGTTAACAACAGTCCAATTTTAAGAAATTCTGATGGGGATACAGGGGTGTAATTTGACAAGATTTCAATAGTTCAATTTCTGAAAAATTCATTGAATGGCCCGGTGCTCTTGCTTAACCTTAATTAGCATTGATGCCACTATAGCCATTTGACAGACCCTTTTGCCTGCTAACAACAGTACAATTTTGAAGAAATTCTGATGGAGATACAGGGGTGTAATTTGAAAAAAAAAATTCCATTGTTCAATTTCTGAAAAATTCATTGAATGGCCCGGTGATCTTGCTTAACCTTAATTCGCATTGATGCCACTATGGCCATTTGATAGGCTCTAATGCCTGCTAACAACAGTACAATTTTGAAGAAATTCTGATGGGGATACAGGGTGTAATTTGAAAAAAAAAATTCCATCGTTCAATTTCTGAAAAATTCATTGAATGGCGCGGTGATCTTGCTTAACCTTAATTCGCATTGATGCCACTATGGCCATTTGATAGACACTTTTGCCTGCTAACAACAGTACAATTTTGAAGAAATTCTGATGGGGATACAGGGGTGTAATTTGAAAAAAAATTCTATCGTTCAATTTCTGAAAAATTCATTGAATGGCCCGGTGATCTTGCTTAACCTTAATTCGCATTGATGCCACTATGGCCATTTGATAGGCCCTAATGCCTGTTAACAACAGTCCAATTTTGAAGAATCTCTGATGGGGATACAGGGGTGTAATTTGATAAGATTTCAGTAGTTCAATTTCTGAAAAATTCATTGAATGGCCCGGCGCTCTTGCTTAACTTTAATTCGCATTGATGCCACTATGGCCATTTGATAGGCCCTAATGCCTGCTAACAACAGTACAATTTTGAAGAAATTCTGATGGGGATACAGGGGTGTAATTTGACAATACGAGTATTTTTGAAATTTCTGAAAAATTCTTTAAAGGCTCGGCGCTCTTGTTTTGCCTTAATTCGCATTGATGTCACTATGACCATTTGATAGGCACTAAAGCCTGTTAACAAAAAAAAAAAATTAAATTGACATATGGAATTTTTTTTCAAATTACACCCCTGTATCCCCTTCAGAATTTCTTCAAAATTGGATTGTTGTTAGCAGGCATTAAAGCCTATCAAATAGCTATAGTGGCATTAATGCGAATTAAGGTTAAGCAAGAGCGCCGGTCCATTTAATGAATTTTTCAGAAATTGAACTATTGAAATCTTATCAAATTACACCCCTGTATCCCCATCAGAATTTCTTCAAAATTGGACTGTTGGTTACAGGCATTAGGGCCTATCAAATGGCCATAGTGGCATCAATGCGAATTTAAGATAAACAAGAGCGCCGAGTCAATTATTGATTTTTTCAGAAATTGCACTATTGAAATCATCCTCATCCGAATTCCTTCAAAATTGAAAAAAAACTTTTATTTTAATAACAACTTAAAGAAGTTAATTATATTATTGAATAATATTTCTTAAATACCTAACTTTCGGCTGAAATATATTTATCAACATTGTTGAATTTTTCTTTTCGGCTATCAAACCAAAGACACAATCTGCATTATCATTTTTGTTATTTTCGGCTGGCAACTTTCGGCTAACTTTAACAAGGTCTGCCCTGCAGTTTCCCGTGACATCCGAGTGATCAGGGACCCAGACTATCTGGATGCTGAAATACTCGCTCATCTCATTAAGAGATGATCGGCAATCCAGCGCCACCCGTGACTTCAGAGAAACCGCCTGTAGTGACCTGAGTCCCGCTTGACTATCCACATAGATCGCGAAATCCCTCACGGATACCACGTTATGCTTCAACCATGTCACAACTTCCCCTATCGCCACCACTTCAGCCTGGTACACGCTGCAGTAGTCAGGGAGGCGAACAGAAATATTAACATTGAGCGTCTCACAGAAGACTCCGGCTCCTACTTTGCCATCTAGCTTAGAGCCGTCCGTGAAAAATTTCAGTGCCTCGTTTTCCAGTATTGATGTGTTCCAGCAGGATTCCCTCGAACGACAGATGATCCGGAAACCTTTATCGAAGCACAACGCTGGTTTAATATAATCTAGATTCGCCAGTTCTTCCCTAAGCGATCTAACTATCGTCGAGTGTCCCACCTGAAGACACTTCCACTGAGAGACAGCCGAGGGTCTTGTAGCAACATTGGCTGCCATCTGCGCATTAGAAGAGTTAACTGGCGAGATCATTTGTTGGTGTTGTCCTGGGCTGTACTTATAGCAATCACGCAGCCGGTCTTGATTCCTACTATACCGGAGCCTAAAATTGTGTAAGGTTGAATCTCGAAACCGCGATACGACATTGACTGTAGTTTCGTTGGGTACCACATATATTCATTGTTTAATAGTGTGACGCTAGATTTTATTGTCCTTGTGCTTCATTCGGTATCTATTGTAAGACTGCTTACTGCTTCTGTATGGTTCGCGAATAGGCTACCATACATAAGAATAGAGCTATGCCTTGTATCCCCTTTCTTTTGTTGTTCTCAATTCGATCGGGCGGCGGAAGCACTTTAAACTTTTTTAATAACGTTACGTACTGCCAGCTTACCACAAATAATCCAATATTTCTTCCTTAAATATGCTAAGGTCAATTGCTGAATGACACCATGCAACGTGTTAAGGCGTTCATCCTCAATGATTCGCACCGTTATTATGTTGTATTTGTCCAAGGTTATTGGATTTCGGCTGGCAGGCGTAAGATTTGAAATTTATGACCGACGATTCAATTTTAGTATTCCATTGTTACGACTAAGAGATTCAATGATATAATTCTGCTTTTTTCTAAGGGCCTTGAGGATTTGAATCAGTGAATTTCGTTATAGAAATTTTGTTCCAGGATGATGTAGAGAATTTTACTTTCTGCATCTTGGACTTTTCTATTCGATGGTACTCCTGGCTTGTTGGCTGTAAGCGTTTTGTGGTAGATGAATCACTTCAAATATGCAACAACGCGTTTTAGTTCTTTGAAACCCATAAACATCAGTTATATGGCATTAAAGGCTTCCAACACCTAGCGATTGTGATTGGCTCACTCGATTTTACCAAATGGTATAATAAATTTGTTTTATATATTAATTTAGTTAGATTAATTACGCTTTGATCCATAGGCTGGATCAATGCCATACAGTTTGGTGGAAGAAACATTACATGTATACGACCATCAAAGCTGATTAGATCTACATCTTTCGGATGACAGGGAGCGTTATCTAATAATAGAAGTGCCTTTTCTTCCAGTCCATTTTCTTTCAAAAATGATCGAACCTAAACCATTAATTTTTTTTTAAAAAATATGTTAAATGCTATTAGTAAAATCTTCGAAATTCTTACCTCCGTAACAAAAATTTTTTCAAACCATTCTTTGAATAACTCCAAAGTAATCCACGCATTTTTGTTCACCTTTTATATAACCGGATTAGCCAATAACAAACGGTTTCAATTTATGGCTGCCGGTGGCATTAATGCATGCTAAAAAGGTAATCCGTTTTTTCGCGACGTTCCGATCTAGTGCAGATTTTTCCGCTAAGTGAAAGAGTGTTTTGTTTGGAACAATCCTCCAAAGTAAAACCGATTCACCGTATCGTATACAGGAGTTGTCAGGGTATGTCAGGAGTTAAATTCAAACTTTGGATTGTATCACGTAATTTGGTTTTAAAACTGTCGATGCCAGCGGGATTATTTGATAATTTTCTCCATTTGATAAATTTCATGTCTTGAAGCCAACCGTTGCTAGCTTTAAATTCACCGATGTGTTGTTCTTGAATTTTAACATGTGACGCTTTTTCCTTTCTCTTCAAAATATCCGCAGAAATTGCGGAATATATGTCGATCTCACTGGATCAAAAACCATTTAAACAATGCTCGTTCCATCCGAAGAAATTCACAAAATTTGATCGCTCTAATTTTCGACAACGATTTGAATTGCGAATTGACATATTTTGTAATTGCACTTTCGCTTTTTTTTTAAACGTGGTATTGTTGATTTATTACATTTATACTCGCCCGCTAAAACTATTGAAGATACTCTTTTATTTAATTTTGACAGAATGTCGCAATTTTGTTTTAGATTTAAACGCATTTTAAATTTTTTTTTTTAAATTCAAACATTCGATCACATGAGTTACACATTAGCAAATAAAGATAGGTGATGAGGATAATGGGCCTATTCCATGGAAATAATCTGCTGTCAGCAAAAATAAAAGCGAGAAAAAAATATAGATTTTACTTGGTTGTGTACGAAACAAAACATATTGTCAGTAAAATTTTACTGAGGGGGGAAGTTGCGATAGGGGAAGTTTACTGCCATAATGGGGAAGATTACTGCCGTAAAAAATGTAAATTGGAGTATTTTTTATGGCAGCATTTTTCACACATCTACAAAAATTGTATGTAAAGATAAGAAATTTTTCTCACACTCATACAAAATAGATGTTCGCCATTTTTATAGTCAAATGACGATTTAATTGTTTTTTTCGAGTTGAAATTTGTTAACGTTAGTGGTTTTTTGTGGTACATATATAAAAATTAAAACATATAAAAGAAAATCGAATTGTACGAAAGTGTACAAATTAAAAATTTTATTGAAATTTTTAGGTTATGCCAAAATGTAAAACCATAAAATTTTTCTATAAAATGAAATAAAAAATATTTCTTTTCTTTGTCACTCTTATGAAAATTTTTTTTTGCGTATTATCAGCAAAAAAATTGCTGTCAGCAAATTTTATCCATGGAATTAATGCTTAATCAGGAATAAAAAAAGACAAAGCGTTTCTTTTAATCATTATCATACTCGTACGGTTAACTCGTTCTAGAAGAGTATGAATATATGTGTGAGAATCCTCTCTATACTGATGCCAATATCGAGTTTTGCAATTATCAAGTATTGCTTTTATCGAGTTTGTACTGTATTATAAATATCTTGCCCACAAAGCATTCTCTGTTGTTCTGTGCGGCTCAGTACTCAGCTTTTGGAAATATGTTGTTCTTAAAATTCGTTCACTGTTGTTCCGCTTTTTATTGTTAATTAATTCTAGATGGTTTATTGATCTAGCGGCTGGACCTCCTAATTAGATTTTTAAGTAGTTCATCTTGTGTGTGTCGTAATCGATTTGTTGTTTTGATATATTTTTGGACTAATCTTTCGAGTGTTTTTGAAACCCGTTTTTTGAACATTTTCAAACGTTTTATATCAATGAGCCTTTCACTACATTAACTTTTTTATTCAGAGCCTCATTTATACAGTTTGTAATTGCATCATCTGATCGAATTCTCTTCTGTTGGCATACTTGTTGTTATTAGTTTTGGGAGAGTATTGTTTCCCCGAGCGTCGTAAATACCCGCTATTCTATTTTCTTTTTCGAAATACTGGTGGTTTTCTTCCAATGTTGAGATTTTAATCTGATTATTTCATGTTTTTCAAACATCATTCTGATTGTTGATTAATCTGCTAAACCTAAAACTTTGCTGTTAGTAAAGGAATTAATATTGCTAATTGCATTTTATGATAGTACATATTACGCTTTAATTTAACCATCAAATACAATTCGGTATAATTTTGTAGGAACTTGTAAATGCCGTGCTCTTATTACAGCAATACTAATTTTAATATTCTATTACTATTTTGTTGTTAGTGAAACCATCGGATTTTTATCAAGCGAATACGATGATCAGTCGATCGGTGAATTTCTTCAAGCCAATATATAACCAAATCGAATTTTTTGAGAAATTGTGCGTGTCTTGATCGAACGGAATAGAAATGTTGTGAGTGGTTTTAATTGTTTAGTATTTTTTTATTGAGAGTGATAATTAAGGATGTCCCCTGTGCACGGAATATGAAAGTAGGTGCTTACAAATGCTTTAATGATTAAAATCAATCTTACAAATCAAAATAAGTTAATATAAAGTTTTAGAAATCGCAATTCGCGTTCAAGACCTTGTATTTAAGTCAAAACTCTTACTCTTTTTGCTTAACCGTTATTATCTGATTTTAGTTATAAACAGAAAATACTGTAAATTATACAACAGATGAAATTCAATAATATTTCAGAATACTTGTGAAATGAAAAATTTTTGCGGTTTAAAATTTTAACTGACTTCTTATGTTTATAAAGAGCTAGAAATAAAATGTAACTTAAAATTTTGATATTCAAGTTCGAGTATCATTAAAACAGGTTTTAATATTAATCACAAACTTTAGTTTTCGGGGCCTATGAAGTTCGTTTCAATTAACTTGTTAGCCCAATAGCACGTACGTTGTTCGTCGATGATAAAATTTATTTACTTTTTAAATTGTGGACACTAATTTTGAACTTTTGACTTTTCAAAAAGAATATCATGGTTACGTGCGTCAGGTGTTTTATGACATTGAATTTTTGTTAATTTATTCTCAAACTTTGCTCTTGATTTGATAAAGTACGGGCGAGACCCTTATCTTCGGAGTTCATTGCTAACAACTAAGTATATTCCAGTTTCCTTGGTCATTCAGTGTTTGTTGTTAAAAATTGTTCGGCTAAAGTTTACTTTACATAAATACATCGAGAAAATCAGGTAAGGAGTATAAATTTTAAAAAATTTAATAAGGAGTATAAATTTTAAAAAATTTAAATGCAGGATTATTTATCAACACTGTTTAGAAGGAGGAAGCTAACTTTTTCCGCTTTGGATTAGGTCATAATGAGCCTAAAATTATTTGCATGTCAATTGTTCTTGTTTTGCGTTCTAATTTCGGTGTTGGTCCGATTTTCGATTTGGGTTCAGCTAACCTTAGATTAAATGGCCTAAAATTTGGTCAAAAACGAGTGGATCCCAATTTTTTTTAATGTGGCTTTTAATTAGGCCTTAGGAGCCTAAAATTATTTTTATGTCAATTGTTCTTGTTTTGCGTTCTCATTTCGGTTTTTGTTCGATTTTCGATTTGGGTTCTCCTAGCTTTAGATTAAATGATCTGAAATTTGATCAAAAACGAGTGGAGCCCAAAATTTTTTAATGTGGCTTTGGATTAGGCCATAATGAGCCTCAAATTATTTGTATGTCAATCGTTCTTGTTTTGCGTTCTAATTTCGGCGTTGGTCCTATTTTCGATTTGGGTTCAGCTAACCTTAGATTAAATGGCCTGAAATTTGGTCAAAAACGAGTTTAGCACAAAAAATTTTAATGTGGCTTTGGATTAGGCCATAATGAGCCTAAAATTATTTGTATGTCAATTGTTCGTGTTTTGCGTTCTCATTTCGGTTTTGGTACGATTTTCGATTTGGGTTCTCCTAGCTTTAGATTAAATGATCGGAAATTTGGTCAAAAACGAGTGGAGCTCTAAATTTTTTAATGTGGCTTTCGATTAGGCCATAATGAGCCTAAACTTGGTCAATTTTTCTTGTTTTGCGTTCTAATTTCGGTGTTGGTCCGATTTTCGATTTGGGTTTTGCTAGCTTTAGATTAAATGGCCTGAAATTTGGTCAAAAACGAGTTTAGCCCAAATTTTATTAATGTGGCTTTTAATTAGGCCACAAAAAGCCTAAAATTATTTGCACGTCAATTGTTCTTGTTTTGCTTCTAATTTCGATTTGGGTTCTGCTAGCTTTAGAGCCCAAAATTTTTTAATGTGGTTTTTTGAGTAGGCCATAATGATCCTAAAATTATTTGTTGTCAATTGATCTTGTTTTCCGTTCGAATTTGATTTTTGGTCCGATTTTCGAATTGGGTTATGGTAGCTTTTAAGTGATAAAGCCTTACCTTTCTCCTAGAGCGAGCATAATAAAAAAAAAAATTAATAGGGCATTAAATTAGCCTAAAATTAACCTTTAATTTTCTAATTGTTTTTAAATCGTTTTACGATATGAGTTCTGCTAACTTTTTGTAAAGCTAGCAAAACCCGCATTTTAGTTGGAAGTTATGGAGCCCAAAATTTTTTAATAGAGCATTTAATTCGCCTATAATAAGCCTATAATTATCCATACTATCCTGTAATGTTCTGCCGTATGGGTTCTGCTAGCTTAAGGGACGTATAACTCCAGGTGATCGAAAAAAATTTAAAAATTCAGTGTGTTTGAAGTAACAAAATGAGATCAGTTGAATCTTTATAAGCTTGAAATACTAAAAGCACAGCTGTTTCTTCTGCAGTCTTTGTTAGAGAACTCTGTGTATTAGATTGTATGAAAAAAAATTTTTGCAAAATTTAACTATACTCACTGAAGAACGTTTTATTGGACGAAATACTTAAACAAACACGTTGAGCACATAATTCCACCTTATTTGTTATGATTTTTAAGTTTTTTTAACAAATTTGCCAAGATTTTTGCGTGGTAATCTTAAACAAATCAAAATACAGCCTAGCTGTTTAGTTTAGTTCCATTTTATCAATTTTTAGGCATGCATGAATATTCCATTTTTCACTGTCTTCTTCTGATTGGATTGTTTAATATTGAGTCTTGATTGTGCTGCTTTATCGCGATAAAGAGTTGACTTATGAAGAAGGTAGTTTAACGTTACTTACAATTACTCGTTACGAGTTGTGCCTTTTTACTTTCATTAGTGTTTTGATGAGTTTTATCAGGATATTCGAATTCCTCTGTTTTATGTCGCTAGGAGACATATTTCGTTTATTTCTTTGCACTATCTATCTGACTTCTCTATTCTTTCTGGCTGTTTACCGAATCAGAAATTGTCATAATAGGTTTCGGTGGAGCGTTTTCCATTACTTAAATTCTTACTTCAATCGTTCAACACTCTCTATTAGAATCATTCGTCTTTCTGCTCTTTCCAAACGCACAGTTTTCAATATTTGTATTTATTTCCTCCATACTCTTCAATATTCGTCAAAACTATCGAGCTTTCCCGGGAACGTCTTCAATGCTTTGTGGTAGATTGTAATAATTTGGGAAATAATTGTTGTGAAACTTGAACCATTTGTAGGCTCCGGTTTTATTAGCGTTTAATTTATAATTATTCTGAATGATGAGTGCAATGCCATAGCTATATAGATGATCTGACTGTCCCCAATATAAAGCAAGGGTTATCCACAGTTGTGTTCTCGACAGTGGCTGAAGATCGCGCACTGAAACGGCTCGTATGTTTCTATTTGTGTCCGGATGATCATTCCAAAGAAGATAAAGTAGCTTTTATGAGAAGAACAAAATCCCTAAATTCGATTTGTAGCTTTAAATATAACCACTTCAGACGTATTGTTCTAGTCTCGAAAGGTAGCATTCATTATGCGTTTTATTCCAGAATTATTGTTTAAGTTTTTCCAATAGTTTGTTGCCAACATAATTGTTTGTCAACGTTTGTATCCGTGAGGTTCATCTCAAGAACTACAGGTATTGATCCAAGCCATTAAAAAATTGCCTGGCGTGAAAACTTCGAGATTGAAATGGCTTACAAATATTCTTAATTTCTTTTTTTTTATGACAGTTATGTTTCCCAAAATTATTTTAATGGGTCTTAATTGCCTGACATAATCCTCTTTTGGAGTTGGTTCTTTTCTCTATTTCCTCTCTATTTCCTTTCTATTTTCTCTATTTTTACATGTTGACATTGAAAAACTTTATTGGTTACTCGAAAATTTTATGAACCACAATATTTGCATGCAACAATTCGAAACAAAAGGCTGTTTTTGAAACAAACTTTTACTTTGCACAAATACGAGTAGGCATTTTGTTCTTTTTTTTACTTAATAATTTTTTTTATTTATTTATACCTACTGATATTTTCCAAATTTTTATAGTTTTATTATTTGGTAAGGTACCATTGAACTGGTTCAGTTAGGTTGCAGGATGCAGTAACTTGATTTCCTACATCTTGCTATGCTTCATATAACTCCACCGGTAGTAGTGTTATTTATTTTGAGTATAATTCCAGTGATTATAAACATGGATATCGGACTGCTTAACCTGTGAAATTAAAGAAAAGTAGCAAGCGGGAAAATTTGTATTAGTATAAAAATCAAATCTGATTATTAAGATTCAAACTAGGTGAACAGCTAAGCAAAACGATACCCGTCGCGGACGGAAAGAGAACAGAGGTTGAGTCTGCTTAGTACAAGCAGATTAAAATTGAAAAATATAGCAATCAACTGATAAAATTTCATAAAATTTGATAAATAAAACAAAATAAAATGTAACAAAACAAAATATAATAAAAGTTATAAAATATTAAAGGCCAAACCAGTCAAGTTAAATAAAAAAGTTGTTTTAAAGTGCGTTTCGTCAAATTAAAATCAACGAAGTGGGAGTATTGATTAGCCTCGTGAAGCATCCTAGATACAGGTTCATTTTTACCATAGTCAGTTCTATGATGGTCGATTCGAAACATAGGTACCAATCTCAAGGCTCGTGAATTAAAATTTAGATTGATTTTTCCTAAGAGGAAATGAGAGTCGATACTGCCGGCTAGCAATTGATGAATAAAAACCACGTCTGCAACAACCCTGTGCCTACAAAGTGGTTGTAAATCAATTAGCTTGAGGCGATCTAGGTATGGAGTCAGGTGAAACATGTCCACCCACGGTAGCCCGCGTAAAGCAAAGCGAAGAAATCTACGCTGAACTGCTTCAATCCTTTTTATGTGAACCACATGATAAGGCGACCACACCTGGCAAGCATACTCGAGCAGGGGACGAACGAATGTTAAATAGAGAGCCTTCGTAACATAAGGATCGTTGAATTCTTTCGACCAACGCTTAATGAAACCGAGCGCAGCGTTACCTTGATTGACAATGCGATCGACGTGATTTCTGAAGTTCAATTCGCTGTCACAAACGACCCCCAGATCACGAACAGAACTAGCTCTGGTAACGGCATCGTTGTTAATATAATAGTCACGAGAAGTGGACTGTGCACGCTTCCGAGAGTAGGTGACTGTCTGGCATTTACCCACGTTCAGCTCAAGGTTGTTCTTTACACACCATACGGGAAATGTATTGAGGTCGGATTGTAATAGGATCCTATCGGTGGTGTTTGAAATCCGTTTGTAAATCTTCATGTCATCGGCGTATATAGACATAGTTGAATTTTTAATTAAACATGCAACGTCGTTAATAGACAGAATGAAAAAAATCGGCCCCAGATGGCTGCCTTGGGGCATCCTAGATGTTGCTGAGAAATGAGCTGATACTGATGTCCTAAACAGAACTTGATAAATACAGTCTTTGAGGTAAGAGCCCACCCAACGGAGAAATTGTGGGGGAAAGCCAAGAGCCCTGAGCTTAAACAAAATAACTTTATGGGAAATCCTGTCAAACGCCTTGCTGAAATCGGTCAAGATAACATCGACCTCATTCCCTGCTTCAATCATGTTTAATGTTTGTGAAGTGAATTCCACAAGGTTTGTGTTCGTGGAGCGAGCTTTGAGAAAACCATGCTGATTGTCGGAAAACAACGGTTTACAATAAAAGTACAATGAATCATATATAATACTTTCAAACAGCTTGGGAATACAAGATAACTTTGCAATCGGCCTGTAATTACAAATGTCTGATTTGGAGCCGTTCTTATGGAATGGAACTATAAAGGAACTTTTCCAATTAGATGGGAAAATTCCAAGTGAAAGCGACTTTTGGAAAAGTGCCGTCAGCGGCTGAGCAAGAATATCACTGCAGTTTTTTAGGACGATGGATGGTAGACTGTCAGGACCAGGTGAAAAATCATCTTTAAGTTTGGAAATCTTTTGTACCACGGATTCGTAATCGATTTGAATGGAAGTTAGTGTTGTTTGAACACAGTTATTCATGTGTATAAAGTAATCTACATCGGGTTCAAAATCACTGTTTGCAAAAGCCAGACTGAAAAAGTTAGCAAAATGATTTGTTATGATTTTAGAATCATTAGAGGAATGATCTTTATACTTCAGGGTGGGAGGGTATCTGTCGGATTTTTGCTTCAAATTAACAAACCGCCAGAAACTCCTAGCATCAGCGATAATATTAGATTGCATGAGTCTGATGTACTTCCCATAAAGTTCGTCTGATAAACTACTGAAATCATTATAACTAATCAAATAGTTAGAGTGATCAGAGTCCGATTTAGTTCTTAGAAATCTTTGCCAAAGTTTGTTTCTACGGGCGTAATGCTCGTAATTCGCTACTATACCAATGAGGTGATGGCGATACATTTTTTTTGCGAGTATACGGAATGGATTTTTCAAAACAATCAAAAACTACAGAATAAAAATTTACAGTTTGTGTTTCTATGTCATTATTATCATTCAAAATGGTGTCAAAGTTGATGTTTGACAATAAATCATTAAGTTTCACAAAGTCGGCCTTACGAAAATTAAAACATGGCGGAGTTTCGACATTAAAACTGCCTTGCTCCAGACAAAATGTAATTAAAATAGGAGGATGGTATACATCTATGGCACAAAGGATGAGATTGGTTTCCGATTCGACGCTATTGTTTGTACCAGATGAAAATACCAAGTCGAGCTGTCTGTTCAAACTGTTCTTAACGTTGCTGATCTGAAATAATCCAGAGTTCAACATATTATCAGTAAACAAAGCTTCTTTGGAGGTTAGTACATTCGACGCAACAAAATGACTGTTATCGTCTGAATAGTCCCATTTCAGACCGGTGAGATTAAAATCACCCACGACAAAGATGTCATCTTGAGTATCCATCAGGTCAAAGATGAAGTCAACAGCGTTAGTAAGAAGCTGATAGCTTACGGCCTGGCTAAGTGGGCGAATATAGCAACATAAAATAAAAACATTACTTTTATTATTCTTTATTTTGACGCATATTAACTCGATATTAGCAGTGTTGGGAATGGTAACAATTGTACTATCAAAATTGATGTGCACTGCAATAAGAACCCCTCTGTCTGTTAAATTTGTGTCAGGGCAATAAAAACCATCTTTGCGGAAGACGTTGAAATCCGAGGAAAAAAACTCATTACTGTTGAAATCACTGTTCAAGTTAGCCTCTGGTGAGTGCAAAAATATCAAATGGAAGTCTTTGAACTGCTGAAAAAATGGCGTGAGATTTAGTCCTAAGTCCCCTTACATTCTGGTAGTAGAGGGACAAGCGTTTAAGTTTTTTGGCTCTGCTATGTTATTATTATTATTTCGGAGGTCGACAAATTCTTTAAGATAAGTTGTTTCGGGCCATGATTCAGGGGAGAGCAACGTATCAAATACAGCTTCAGGGATCATTAATTTAAACGAAGCAACTTGTCCATTGAACCGGGATATATTTTTACATTTGATACTTTGTCCATGGATGTTATGCCGATTCAATATAGAATTAACATGTGATATAAGATCGGCGTTAGTTGTGGTATTACACAATCTGAATACAAATATAAATTTCGGTTTAGGGTTTGCTCTAAGGATACGTGGCGGATTATCATTAGCAGGAAAAAGTTACTGTTGAAGACTCAGAATATTAGCGCGATTGCTGCAAGAACTGTGTTGAGAGTTGCTGGAGTTGGTATTAATATTAGCAGGAACTATATGGGGTAAAGGGGTTGGGCTGTTATTTGAATGGCTGACAGCTGTGGCAGGAAAAAGTTCCTGTCGAAGACTCAGAATATTAGCGCGATCTGTAATTACAGCAGGTTTGTGAATTAAAAGTGAATTCGTTAGATCATGGCAAGCATCACTGGTAGTTCTCAGTTCCTTCTCAAGTCGCACGAATAGCGATTCATCAATGGGTTTACTGGAGCTGGTATCTGTTTATAGTTGCGTCGATGATGATTCACTCGTAAAAGTTTATGGAGTGACGCATCATATCAATCATAATATGCCGATTATGCATAGAAGCTAAACCAAGGAGAGTTTTCCTGTGCTTTCTTTTAGATATGCACAAGCGGCATATGATTGCTCGGATGCATCGCTAAATCCATGGGCTTCTACAAATAATCCATCACCGAAGCATCCCCATTTTAATATTTTCAGATCGTTGACCAAGATAAGATCATTTATGTAACTTGAATCTAGCTTTTTTCTAAGATGCGTTCGTCCCAACTAAGCTTCAAAATTCAGACTTTATGTAGCATTACTTTTGGTGTGATTATTGCCAAAACAAACCAACCTAGTGGATCAAATAACTTTATTCGCGAAGAAACACGATCTCCAGAACTTTGATAGTATGATCAATTTAAATTCCATAAATAGCGTTTTTTAATACTTCGTAGGCGGATGTAAATTTGTTGTTCCCGTTATCTGTCATAGTTGTTGCAAAGTTTTCACTGCTAAATATCTGGCAGCAGATGTTCCATTCATTATTGTTTTGAGATGATATTCCTACAATTTCTTAGCTGGTGGATTACGTCACAGTATGTGATGGAAATGTTTGAAATTTATGATTTTTTTCTGCAGCCCAAATGTTCCGAAACATTTTTTTTATTTCTGCGGCAAATAACTGGTGGGTCCGCTCACGACAGTGTGCCAGAAGGACATATATATGCATTATATCATTTTGGAGATTCGGTTTCGGTTTGTATGCTTGAAGGTTTAAAATCAGCATGACGCGGCATGTAGTTACCATTATTTTTTAACATTGGTTATGTCTTGCATGTGTCCTACCTCTTTATTTTTTTTTAATTATATTTATATTGGATTGCAACTCGTTGTTTCTTATTAGCTGTTTTCTAATTGAGGAACTTGCTGTTGTATTATTTTCAAATCACCTAATAAAGCATTGATTGAGATTAAATTGTTCAATCTCACAAAATCTTCAAAAGGGTTTTTCAATTCCATATAATTAGCTGTTCTTATGAAAATTTTATTTGATTGGAGGTTAACTGTTGATTTCATCAGAATAAGCCAGAATAATCAGGAACGATGAGCAATAACTTGTCTTTGGCGATGCATTATTACACATGAGGTAGTATAATGTCCGCGTAATATTCTGCTCCTTTAAGTAAGGCCACTGCTATAGTGGTGCTGGAATATTCTAATCGGAGTCGGAAAAAATTACTCTGCCAAACCCGGCTCGTACCACTAGATTGTGAGTACCACAAAAATTTCCAAATTTCTCTAAATATTCGTGAATTCAATACACACTTTACTCTAAAGGTTGCATTCATTGTTTCAGTTGTTTATTCCGCGTTTAATCAATTTTATTTTTATATGATTTCATAGTTGACGAGAAATTGTCCGAACGATTTTGCTACCATCTCGTCCGTAATTATTGAATTAAGTGACAAATTTCCGCCCCGTATACGCAATGTAATGTGAAAATTTTGTTTCATTTCATTTCAAAATTTATTTCATTTTTCAAATTTCAATGAAATAAAATTTTTTCTTGAAACATTACTACTAGCTCTTTTTAACAGATATTGTGCCGTCTCTTTCGCACATTGTTCATTCAGACAAAAAGATAAAGTTAATCCAACTTGACGAAAAAAACTCGGAACAAAAAATAACGCCATTTTGACAACTGGTTTAAAATATATATGTTAGAGAAGATTTGGCGAGCAAAAATGAAGTTATACTACGCAAATAATGTTGGGAATGAATCAAGACCTTATGGAGTTGAAGAAATCAAAATAGGCATTTACAAACGCCCAAGAATTCAGAGGAGCGAGAGCGATATTAAGTGGAACGGGTTGGATCCTATGTCGCTAAAATTCGAGAGATTTAGACGAAGGCGGGAAAAATCACCGATGTGATGCTGGTCAAGGAGGGCTTTGACAATGAAGGCGTTGACTGTTTTCGAGTATAACAAGTTCTGCGTGGATATTTTACATTAATACAGCGTATATAGAAGTGACTTCTACGTTTAAGTAGCAGCATTACAAATAGTTTTATGATTGGTCGTGAATGTGCGAGGATAATCTAGAATGTTAGAGTGAAAATGGTGATGTGATAAAAAAGTAATTGTAAATGGTGTGTAAATTGAATTAATATATAATTTTAGATGGGACGAATATTCCGGAAGCTAGTATTCACAACCCAGTGGTACGATCCGGATTTGACAGGGCAAATTCGTAACAAGAATGTTACGATCTCACCTATTATTGCGTAGACGAGACGATTATTCTACAAAAATTGTTGAATTAAGGTTTAGAACTTAACTATGTTCTTTTATGGGAGATTTGTGACATCTAGGTTTTAGTAGTAGTACTAAAGAATTTTATATCAGTTTATTGTGTTGCAGGTTGTATAAAGACGAGTACAAGAAACACGTGGGACAGTCTTGGTGTGACATTTGGGAGATTCGGTACGCGATAGATTAAAAGTGAAAATAATAAGTGAAAATAGTGGTGTAATTAAAACTTATAAATGGTGTAAATAGTGAATTAATAAATAATTGTGGAAATTATTTGTTGTTGTGACTTAATGTTAAAAAAATTAGAGTGGGAAAATTATTGTTAGAACATTTCGCGAATATTTCATTAGTGGCGCGTGTGATTAGGTAAATATTTGGAATTTATACAGATTATTTCCGGTATTTACGCGAATATTCTAGAAGTGTGTGAATTACGAAAATTGTTAACCATCAAATTCTATAACGATATTCACAATCCAGTGATACGAAAAGGATTTGACAGAGAAAATTCGTTAGAATACTGTAGATGAAATCTGTTTTGGTTGTTTTTAATTTTAAGTTGTTAGCATCACTTAAAGTGATAAAGCTTTGCAGCACTGATACGAGTTGGTGTTGGCGAAATCTGTTCATTGGTTTTAATTTTTAATTTTGATGGCAATATTTATTTCTTGATGCATTGTATTTTGATGTAAATGTAGAGATATTGCGGGTATTTTAATAATTAAAATTATAATCCCGTCCCTTTTAGCGTCCACTCACCAACCGCATTGAAAAATACTATCTCACTGCATATGAAGTTAACATCGTACGTTCTGAATTTCATTAAAATGATAATGAAATAACGGAAATATATACAAATCTCATACTACCACTTACATAAAATAGAAAACATATGAGCTCGTTCTGTCAAACAAATTCCCCTTATTTATGTACATATATAGTTAAATCTAGATATTTTGGCTTGTGTAATTGTATTAAGTACATTGCTCATGCTCTCTCGTGTATATTTTTTTATTCTCACTCGTGCTTCCATGTATACATGTATGCGACTTAACGATATAACAAAACCTTAAAATCAGCAGGTCTCATATTTATTTCATTGTAAGTCGCGCTGGTATTACGAACCTAACCGCACATTTTTATTTTATTTAAATTTTTTGTTATTTGTTTTTTTTTTAATTTTTAGTGCACATTTCGCAATAAAAGTGAAATTTTGAAGATATAATTTTGAAATAGTAAACCTAATATTAAACCGTGTAATAATAGTGTTTAAAAATTGTTTGCTAAATTTTTTTAAGTACCCTAGATAGTGTTTGTTGGTTAAACAATTTGAGAAGGAATTTTGCAAGTTCTTCATTACTCAGCACAATTTAATTTTTTATTTATCACAACCTTCATCAAAATAAAATATGGATTCTTCAGGTAATTTAATAATATTATTTTTGAATAATTGGAATTTTTGCTATTCTTTTGCATCAGTGTGTACCACAAAATTATGTCAGTGAATGTGTAATGCGATTTGCACTACATGCTACAACTTATGTGGATCTAACGTGACATAGTAAACATAAATAAGGGTATCACGTGATTTTTAGTTTGTAAGGTCAAACCACTCACACTATTAAACTGCATCGTATTGTGTCAACTGATGTAAAATAATTTTTTTATTTGTTCAGATTTGTAATTGGGTAACAAAATGTGTTTGAAGGTGACATTTTGCATTTTAACCGGCATACTACATATTATTATATGTATTTGATTATATTGTATTGCACGAGTATTCGTATGGATTGTACTAAATTTGCTTAAATAGAAGTTTTTTGACTTTTGTTTTATTATTTTTGAAATACTCGACGTATTTTGTTGAGATCTAAAATGTTAGAGGTGAATTTTCGGATTAAAAGTGTTTGTATCTGAATTTATCATAGTAAAAGAAAATTGTTCATCATAGTTGGCGTATTTATCAAAACAAAAAAATTGAAGGTTTATATAAAACGAATTTGAATCATAATTACTACTGATAAACAAGCCAACTATGATAAAAAATTTCTTTTGCTATGATACAAACACATCTATTCAAAAATTGACCTCTAATATTTTAATTCTCAACCAAATACAGCTACTATTACACATAATATGAATTGAATTGTTTGTGTCAGATACAGTATAACATTGGTAATATTTACTAGGGCTAGGCTGCCGTGGATAGAGAATTAAAAATATGAGAATAAATCGTTTTATCGTTCGATTTGAATTTTTATTAATTTTTCAAACTACTTTATTTTCGTTTGAATTTGACTTATAGGTGACAAATGTGTAAGAATCACAACAATCGGTTTCGAACAGATGAGATTATTGATTTGAAAAAATCAGTCTTCTCATCAGGTCGCTGCGACTGATGTTGTATATTTACATTGCAATATTGTCTGTATATAGAGCAATATCATGTAGTTGTACTACTAGCGAATTACTTTGTAGTGTACGAAATTCGATTCTTTACATTTTCCATCTATATTCTATTTTAACAACTAACTTTTCTTATTTACGAATATTTATATTTTTACTTTGATTTTTCAAATTGTAATGGTGTATTGTGATTGTTCCGTATATTAATTCGAGAGTACTGAAAATAGAACAATATACGGAACAGTCACAATACACCATTACAATTTGAAAAACCAAAGTAAAAATCGTTATTTTCGATTACTAGTGGCAATTTTCAACACCATCGCCAGAAAAACCAAACAGATTATGTTCGATAATACCCGGAAATGAATATTGATTGAAAATGGCTAAGTTTTAAGGTCATTGATAAGAAGACCTACAGATGTGAGTGGATTACGTGTTTCATAAAAAGGAAAAATGCATGAAATTTGATTGTTTAAATGTAAATTACATGTGAGGCTTCCTATATAGAATACACGTTAAACAAAAAATTTTCTATATGGTTACCTTAGCCTAAGCAGGATGTTAAATTCTTTTTCTGTAACTCTCAAGACTTCGTCATTTCGTAGAATAAGTGAATAGTAGTCATACATCCACTTTTCTCTCCATGCAATAAATTATTTTTGATATGTTTATCGCTATACAAATTCTGATTAATTGTCACAAGTTTTTGTATGCGAGGGGTGGAATGTTGCATACCATTACATAATTCCAGTTTTCACGTATATCTCATTTTTCAATCGGAACACTTACGAGGTGTTAGAACTATTATGCTATAAAATCCACTATGATAGACAATGGACTAATTAAAAGTAATGCTGAAACGGGTCCGATGATATAAATGCGGCATCCAGCAGGATTCGGTTAGTTTCCAAAGTACTCGATTCTCTGAACAGCATAGATCGCTCCTGTTAGAGAAAACGACGAAACTTCTAAGTAAAAACATTATATAGTAATAAATTAATGCGCATGAAGTCAACCTAAATTAAAAGTAAACCAACATAAACAGCCAATGTCCATGTTTGTATTTATATAGAAGCATACATTTAGGCGAATTTGAGAACTAGATCTAATTTTTACTAAAATATTCCTAAATCAACAACAAAATTCACAACAGAATGTAAAAATAGTTTCAGCTAAAATTGGACGAAAATGTATAATTTTAGGATATCTGCTATAAATAACATTTTTAAATTTATAAATTAAACTTTTATAGCATCTAGTTAAATCATCTAGTTAAATTATATATATTTACAGATTATCATAATTAGAAAAAAGCCATTGAGTCGATGAGTTGAAGTTTACAATATACCAACAACCAACCTAGCTATGCATTTGAATAAATGCACAATTTTAGACAGATTGTAAAACTAAAGTCCAGCATCGAGGAATAAATATACGGGGTATCCCAGAAGTGATTTCCAACAAAATCAGTCAAGTAAATTTTTCTCGAATTATTGATGGTGCAAAATTTATTCCAATTTTAGTGATTTTAAGTGAAATCGCATGCGCACCCACCCACCAAAAAATTTATTGAAAAAACCAAAAGTTATTTTGTTCAACTTTCTGTTCTAATACGATCTAAAAGAGTGTGCCTTTAAAATCAAATCATTTTTATAAGCTGCATTATCTTCCGTCAAATAAAAACAATATTGTTGACCCACTATCAAAAAAATATGAGACACTAATGCAGATTTTAAAATGGTATCACACACCGAGCTATTCACAAAAAAATATTTTTTATCAATTTTTTTTGACAAAATAAGTCGTGTTTATTAAAAAATATACTTAACAAACTTTCGAGCTCTAAAATAGATGTTTTGTCAAAAACAAAACAAAATGATGAACTCAAGTGTAAACTAAAGTATACCAATGTTTTTAAGCAATTCTGGTAGCCCAAATTAAACAAAAATTTATGGTAGACAACGAAAAACATTTTTTAATTCATATTAGTATTTCCAAACGTACTCGAACGTTTATAATTAAAATGTCAATAATCAAGTGTCATTTATGATTTATGTAATGGCAATGACCTAGCAGTAAGAGAATACCAAAGACGATATCCAAATCAGGAACGCCTTCCCAACAGCCGGTAAACTTGATATTAACTACTATATACACTTGATATAGTGACAGACAACCTCCATATGTGTTCGTTAGTTATCAAGACGTTCGGAAGAGCCACGGTTCACGTTGCATCGTATTTCAAAAAGAAATCAGTTGTACCCTTACCATGTGCAACGTGAACACGACCTTTTACCTGCTGACCATGGAAAAACGGTTTAATTTCGTCAAGAACAGCTGCGTCCATGCCACGAAAATTCCTAATTTTTTAACAACATTTTATGGAGTGACGAAACATGTTTTAAAAGACATTCAAAGGCAGTGCATCGTAGTCGGTTTCAACACCAATTCAGATCGAAAATTGATTGGCCCATGCACAAAACGATTCGAAAAACTTTACTTGGCTGTTTTTTGCAAATGATCTCCCCTATCACACTGCTTCGTTTGATCGTCCACTTCTTGACATTTTTTTTGAATTTTTTTTACAAATTCCAAAGACCATCCCAAGTTAAAAACACTAAATTCCACACTTGACAAACATTGTTGCGATGGTTTTTTGAATATTTTAAGATTTAAGTGAATTTGGCCAAAGATGCTTCCACGTGTAGGGCCATACCGCCAATCAGATGCAAATTGTCTTGAAATTTTTTTTACAAATTCCAGACACCATCCCAAGTTAAAAATACTAAATTCCACACTTGGCAATCATTGTTGCGATGGTTTTTTTTGAATATTTTAAGGTTTAAGTGAATTTGGCCAAAGATGCTTCCACGTGTACGTGTAGAGCCATATCGCCATTCTAAGTTAAAAACACTAAATTCCACACTTGGCAATCATTGTTGCGATGATTTTTTGAATTAAAATACTTTAACCAATTTTTTTTATAAAATATGTATATAAACTTTTTTTTGTATTACTTTTAATTAAACCACGTGTTTCGAGTTTCTTACTTTTTTTTCTTTTCTAGCTACACTTTTCAATAATTTGTGTAGCTACACATTTTGAGTCTACACTTTTCGTTGAAAAGTGTAGCTACACTTTTTATTAACGTTGAATACTTCACATCGGTGAAAGTACAGCTATTGTCATCCAAAAAATTAATCATGTCGTTGGGGATATTCGTTTGCACATCTTAATAATAAAATATTTTCCTTTGCCGGTCAAAAGTAATGATTTTAACCGCGTGAGAAATTTTCATTATCAACATTCAGGCGTTTTAGGAAAAGTTACAATGACTAATATTTTTCATCAGCTCATTATTTGATGACCTGAATCGTTCAAAACCAAAGCGAATCCTTCTCATAATTTGAGATTATTTTAAAATTTATATTATTGTGGACTTATATTCTGACATTTACAGAAGGGCGAACTATCCAAATAGTATCTAACATATTTGTGATTTTAAACACAAAATGCAGAATACAAAATTTGTATATTATATTGTCCGGGTTTCACTTACAATATTGTTTTACTGCCGGCTTGTAATCCTAATCACTAACCTTTCGCTATAATTAAAAAAAGTTGGAGGTCACTACTTCGGTAGTAGAACAGGTCTGTTTTTAATAACTGCTAAGTATTGGCGCGGTAGAGTTACGCTAGATTTTGTACTTTGTTGCAAATGATTGCAATTGGCTCCACGTCATTTCACCTCTCAGATATTTGTAACGTTACTATGTAACGATTGTCCCCGAAAACTATGTATGACTGAAACTACTACTGAAAACTACTATTTAGTACTACTACAGAAAATTATAACTGCAAGTTGATTATCTTGAACGCAATTTTTCAGGTGTCTTTATTTCTGTATTTAAATTGTATTTGTTTTGCTAACGCTACTTTCTATTGAGAAATTTGGCCGCCATAAGGTTTCATAATTAATTAATATTGGAATAATGAATGATTGGTTCATTGAATCCTAGTCAAGTCCGACGGCTGTTGGGAGACTGCTGGAAGGGGCATACTGGAATGACAGGGCGATCTTTTTTTACAGTTACATACTTTTAAGCTTTACATTTGTTCTAACCCTAACAACCGTTGCTTGACGTTGATGATGAAGTTGTTGTCGCATTGTCTCAAGATTCGTATGTACAAAATTCGTTATGCATTTAATTCTCTCGTATTATTATAAATAAAACGCACAATCACCGACATTTAAATTTTTACAATTTCATTTATTAATTATTTATATTAAAATATAAATTTAGTTTTTATCAGAATAGAAACTTTTTGTTTCTACTTTCGTGCGATCAAAAACTCATTGTCAATCATACGACTCGCCAAATAAAAGTGTCACAAAAATTACAGTGCGGGTGTGAGTGGATTCACGACTAAAAAGAGAAAAAATCAAAGTGGAAATAAGATGGAATTTCGTCATTTCCGTAGTAAATGTATCTCCGTAGTAATTTAACACACATTATATTGCATGCAAGTAGAGCAGCTTTCCACAGCACTTTTACATGGGATTAATAATAATTTTCTATTGAAATTAAAAAGAACTATTTATGTTACTTTAATAATTAAAAATCATTAAAATAAAACAATACGAGAAAATAAAACAAATAAAATCACACGCACGCACAATCTTATAAAAAATAAATAATACTACCGTGAAACAGAAAGAGAAAGATTATTATTTTTCTCCAAAATCGATATTTTTGTGTCTTTGATATTTTGTTGTACGGAATTTAGTATGGAATTAAAACTATTTTTACCACACAGTGGAAAAATTGCATTATGGGTTCTTGCACTTTCGATTGTGTGCGGTTCTATTCACCACACCCACAACAAAAGAAATTCGAGTGACGTCTGTAGGGATATCGCATGCAGCAAACAATACACGTGCACGTAATTTATGCCAACTGTTACTGCATCATATTTTTTTTTCTTCGTTTCTGAAGCCGAATTTATGTTTAGTGCATAATTTGATATTTGATATTTGATAAAAACTTGTTTTAATTTAAAGGGGAATAAACAAAATATAAAAAGGAAGTTTGTTTACCAAATAAAACTTTATCTCGTCGCCAACAAACCATATTTCATGTTAGAGTCGGATGCATGGTGCAGCCGGCTGTACAGAAAAATGACTAACGGGCGGTTAGTTGGGCGCCAGTTAAATGTTTAATATAAAATCTGGGTAGGAACCAAGCGTAAATTTTATCGACTAAAAAAATCAATTAAATATCCATAAATTTCCAAATAAGATTGTAGCAGGCTTTGCATTTTACTGGGTGATTAAAAAACAAAACTAGATGAATAACATTTCTTAACGGACTTGATTAACTTTAAAACTAAAATAAGTCTAGCAACCTTTGCCTTCTCCAGTTTCCCCTACAAAAATATTTATTTATGTTGATATTTTTTTAACGATAAATTCTGTGCTTAGTACCTTAGCTCCTATCCTGTTTTCGCAATCAGAAAAAAATCAACGCAAACTTGATTAAACATATATTTTGTTCCGTCGAAATATTTAGCTTGCGTATAAATATTTAAATGGCCAATTTTGATTGAATAAGTTTTTTTTAACTAATCGTTAAATATTTCCATGGAATAAAATATATATTATTTTTCGAAGGCGCTGTTGAGCTCTAGCCGCTGTTGTGAAATGATTTTGTAAAATAGTTAACTTTAAAAATCGATGGCCACGAAATCGTTTTATATTTTGGTATATTTCTTATGGAGACCCTCATGATGAATGATCCAGTTTACGGAACCCATAATTATACAAGAATACCTTTACAAGAAAAAGATTTAGCTCTAGCTGAACATTTTCGACCTACCATTTCTTTCTTTAATTCCAAATCCTGAGTCCTCCTGTTCCACTCACCTCACACCTCCACTATTTAATAAAGTAAATAGAGTAGTTCAACAAACAAATACCTATAATGATGATAGAAGTACTTAAAAATAATTTTATCAAAATTTGAAGATTATTTTGCTTCAAGTGAGCTTTATCAAATCAATCACCATACTTTGACGATATGTTGACATCATTTGATTGAAGTTGATACTTAGTTTTATGACGTGTTTGGTACTATCATTTTTAAACGGCTTGACTTGCACAATTTAACTAAACTAAAGCTTTTCATTGCGAATGTGAATAGTAGTTTCCGTACCAACTGGTAAGTTCAGTACCAATGGGAATTGAGTAGGAGGCATTTTTTCTTCAATTACAACTTTTAATTAAATGAATTAGCGAATGAATGAACCCGCTCTCAAAAATAAGTTACAGAGCTTCGCCAACAAAAAATTATTCGATTCGTCTTTAAATGTTACGCAATAAGTATCATTTTGTAATTAGAATAACGTTAACAAAACAGTGTTGAATTCCAAAAATGTTATTTAAACGTGAAATTTTGTTTAGAATTTTATTTACCTGAAGAAAAAACAAATTATTGGAAATCGAAATAATATCAAGCCTATAAAATTAGGGTATAGTTTAAAGGGTGTAATATGATATTACTGTATACAATGAAAGGGCCCTTAAACCAATACAGAAAACTAATTTTTATACAAAGAGTAGAAATAAAATGAGAAATGCACGCTTTTGGCGAAGGTAAAAAGGTGCCTGTTCCGCTACTATAAAGTAAAGGATTATTTCCAAAATTTTCTGATAAAGTAGCGGCGGACTTCAAAGTTATTAGCTAACATTTAGTGAAATTTGGATTCAACAAGAGCTGTTTGGGCACGTGATTTGACCGTAAACAATTTAATGGAACGAGTATATCCATCTGCGTATCACTGTTGAAAAGATACAAAATCCAACAATTTTTGAAAACGGGTTCCGATTCCGATAAACGTTCGTTTTGTGCTGGACATGTCGCGATTTCAAACTTATACAACATAGTGAGTGATACGTATTCAAAAATCTAGAGTGCGAAAATTAGGTATGTGACCTTAGTTTGTTCGAAAAAAGGCAACTGGTGTGATTTAGGAAATGGCAGAGCCGGAGCCGAACGGCGAAACATGTTTCCTTATTATTTTTAATTTATGATGAGGCTGATAGCTTTCAAGCAAGACTAACTTTCAGATATCTTACTTCGGGATTGAATTTGGTTTGGTTTCAGATGCTTTGGTGGCTTTATTTTCGAAGAAGTGGATGATTACCGTTTTATAGAAATAAACTTTAATATTTCATTCCATAGCGTATTCAGAATATCTGCTGAGGCATTTTAGAGGCGTTCGAGGTTGACTTGCGATCTCTGATATCATTGAGATCAATATGGTCGTACTCGTATCAGATTACGTGCTAGTTTGTGCCAAACCATGTCAAAAGACATTTTTGTGTTGAAAAACCATGGTGACTGCCGAGCTCCGAATCGGTTGTAGTTGTTAATTGTATTTTTGAGTCTCATAGCAGCTTGGGGGGAATGTGCGATTCGAATTACACTTCAAGGATGTGACGATCGATTAGAGGACCTAATATTTTAAGAATGGTTATTCTGCTACTTTGCTGTGACGAGTGTGTTTGATTTTTTTGTTGAGCTTTCCTGAAAATGTGAAAGTTGGGTGATGGCTTCATCAGAAATATATGGCAGTGCGAAGTTAGGTAAGTCATCATTGCCAGAAGCTTTCTTCTTTGAACGTATCTGAGGATGTTGGTGATTTCTTCATGATCGATATGGTGGGAAAGGAAGATATGTTTGGTAGTGAAGTGATACCGTCGTGTTTGCAGATCGAAATGAGGCTCTGTGATGTCTTGATAAATGCTACTATTTCAGGCGAAATTATGGTCTTGTTCTGTTTTAGCCATGATATAAACCTCACGTTTTGCCAAACATTGATGCAGGCATGGCGAACAAGCTTAATTAACTTTGTTGATCATACACGATTTTTGGGTCTTTCTTATCAGATTTTGGTGAAACAAAACACTTCAATAATTGGCTTCCGGCATTATTTGGAGGATTTCTCTTAAAACTGTTGCACGGGAAATAAGTTTTCCTGTGGCGCAGACGATAATGATTGTCACCCTTTGTGGACAGCTTCTAGTTGCTGCGATAGTGACTGCTCTTCAACATATTAATAGTAAAGTGTAGAATGTAAGGTAGTTTGCATTGCTTGCAAGATCTGCGATTGCATTAATATCGATTTAAATACAGATTCAATTTTATTGGAGTCTGTTGGTATGGAGTTTCCATTTAACATGTTCGGGTTTTCTGCCCAGTCTGCCCAGTATTTTTAGCCGTACGACATTTAGGAAGGGTGTGCCACTCCCTGTGCTATTTACTTTAATGTTATTTGATAAACAAAGATTTTTTAAAAGCTGCTTACCTCTTAAGTTAGTGTAAGTGATTTCCCAGGATATGTGGTGTAAAATCACGTCAGACCTGATGACCAGTTTTAATGATGAGCAATAATTGATGAAGCTCTGTAAGATTAGAGGCGGTGAATCGTCCTCGTCCCCGAGAAAAAAGACTGTTGCAACATTTATGATGTTCCTGCCGCTCTTCGGTAGGTGCGTCTCTATAAAGGGGACGCAGTTAAAATCCTGGAAATAAATTGGTTTATGGAGAAAGTATTCGGGAGAAATTGGCAAAAAATTTCCGCCTTTAGCTTTATTTTTGGTTCAATACCCACCCTTGTGCATCCCACGACCCAGGGGATGTACAAGGGTGGGTCTTCGATATAAGTAGGTGTAAAGATTAGCAGTCGCTGCTATTGGCCTGTTCAGGTTAATCTGAATGGTCCCTCAGTCTGGTGAGTCTGTTCTGATGGGTCATTTAGTGGTTCAACTGGGCCTTGTTCCGTATGTTTTAACGGAAGATGTTTGATAGGTTTGCTTTGTCTATTACGCGCTATTTTGTGTAAGGTAAAGATGGTGAATTGTAAATACTCATTTTCCATATATCGACTTATCTCTTTCCGCAGTAATTTCCACTCGACGTTACGAAGCTCTGTGTTTTTGGCCAGCAGATGACGTCTTGTTTGATCATTCGTTCTGTTTTTCTATGTGACAGTACATTCGTCGTCCTCGATAATGTTTAAGTTTGTAGTACCCCGTCAGATCCACGCAGTTAATGGTCAACCAACCAATTCTCAATCAGGCCCATTAAATTGTGAAACATACCCACCACCCATGGGGGCCTACCCGCATTTATGTTGTGGCTATTTCTGACTTGAGTCGATTATAAGCAGGTCTCGGAAAAGTTGTTGTCGGTGATTGCTAATCCTCAATGTGTCACTTTAATGATGCCGTTATTGGTTTTTAGGGCTGAAGTCGATTGATCGGGCCCCTTTGCCATTTATTTGCATAGTCCCATCTCTAATTTAAATTTGCCATTATGCCAGGGCGCCATCGTAAAAACGGATTTTTATAAAACTATGTGCGCTTGTTTGCAGCCCCGCATAGTTGAGGTCGTCTTTTTAACGACTAACTAAATTGATGGTTAGGAGGTCACACCAAGTTTTGGAAGATATCTCTAATGTTCATAAACCAACCAAAATATAATTGATACTCAGTTCTAAACTGTAAACTTAGTTAAAAAAAATTAAATGGCCGATTAGAATTTATTAATGCGTTATTGATTTCATACCTGCCAATTTACATACCTGGCTGTAATAACATACAATCAATGTTTCTATTGAACCCAATTATGTTATTAATATTAATTAATAATTAATAATTTTTTTTTGGCAAATAAATTGGCAGATATTTGCCAGAAAATTTATACATATTTAATTAATTAATTAGAGCATGTTACTACTTGTTAATTTTAATTAAGAATTAAAATTAATTAGTAGTAACATGCTTCCCACTATTTCTCCCAATCTAGTGTCATGCTCCAACAAACCGTGGTCCGACAAACGTTGTGGAACATGCTTAAAATTTTGGGTTTGTGAAATTTGAGGCTCACAATTCTGTACTGAATGTTTTTCTAATGTTAGATGTGATTGAGGGAGGATTGGGGAATAAAGATATAAGGGTATAAAGAGATTTTTGGCCAAGCTATATTATTACCACGGATGTGCGAGGTAGATTACGCAATGTAATGTCCGTGGTTATCGACACGTAAACTATTACGTTGATAACCTAGGAAATGATAATATAAACTCAATTTTCTTATTATTTTCTCCATATTTGACCCCAGCCGATCTGATAAATTGTTGTCAATCAATTAGGTAATTATCTAATTATTCTAGTGACCGAGACTATTCAACATTATATAGTAAATTGCACACTATTAAAATACGTGAAAATTGACGTCCAAAAACTAGCAGAACCCATTTAGCAGGACATTACATTTTAGGCTAATTAAATGTTTTTTTAAAAAGTATTGGACACCATCCCTTCCAACTTAAAATAGGTACTGCTAGCTTTAGAAAAAGTTAACAGAACCCATATCAAAAAATGATTAAGGTTAGGTTAGGTTAGGTTAGAGTGGCTGCTATCGCACACTTAGGCCAATAGTGGCCTGTTGTGATACCACAGGATCCTATCTCCCCTTTACTACCGCTGAAAGGCTGTCCATACCGTACACACCTAAATACTTTTGTCTTCTGCGTGATAGTGCCGGACACGAGCATAGGAAGTGATCTAACGTCTCTTCCTCCTCTTCGTCCAAACATGTTCTGCAAAAGTCATTCGTCTGTAGACCCAGCCTTCTCGCATGTTCCCCAAAAAGGCAGTGTCCTGTCAGTATCCCTACGACCAATCCTAACTCTCGTTTTCCCAGGGATAGTAGTGCTTTGGAGCGCCGCAGGTCCAGTTTTGGCCAAACCTGTTTTGCTACCCTGCACGCGAGAGTGTTAGTCCACCTCTCGTTTGTCAAGGGGATTGCCCTATTACTGAGCGCCGATTTCAGCGTTGATATGGGCTTCCCCAGACCTGCCCTTTCCGGCTGCATCTGGAGAGTCGTACCGTACCTAGCTAGTTCGTTTGCCCTGTAATTTCCCGTGACGTCCGAGTGCCCAGGGACCCAGATTATCTGGATATTGAAATACTCGCTCATCTCATTAAGAGATGATCGGCTAGTGACCTGAGTACCGCTTGACTGTCCACATAAATCGTGATATCCCTCACGGATAGCACGTTATGCTTCAACCAAAACAATTAAAAAACTAAACTAAAAATTAAACTAAAAACAATTAAAAAATTAAAGGATAATTTTAGGCCTATTAAATTCCCCATTCAAATTTTTTTTTGGTGCACTCATTTTATAGATAAAGCATTAGGCTTTTTATTTTCAAAGCTAGCAAAACCTAAATCAAAAATCGAACCAAAACCGCAATTGGAACGTAATTATAATTTTAGGCTCATTGTTTCCTAATCAAATGCATCATTAAACAATTTTGAGCTGTACTCGTTCTTTGCCATGCTCGAGAGAATTGTTTCATTGCGTTAAATAAGTCTATTTGATAACAGATGGCACGCAAAGCAAATAATCTATCTAATCTATATCTAAAAATTTAAAATTTCTAATTAACTAGAGCCATCTATCGACATGTGAAATAGCTACTAATAATAAATACATTTTGATAGATTATTTGCTTTGCTTGCCATCTATTATCAAATAGACTTATTTAACACAATGAAAGATTTCTCTCGACCATGACAGGGCAAATGTGATATTTTCGTTTTGTATTTGTACAGAGTTTAAGAAATCTAGCCCGTATAATTTTAAATACGTAAATGTCGTGTTAAAAATGTGCAAACTGGGATTATAAAATATATCGTGTGTGATTTTGATGAAACATATATATGTTCCATAATTTCACCACGGCTTTCAGAACGAGCATATTGGTGCTAAGAATTATATATATTCACATCAAATCATGTCAATCAATTTAACAGCATTGTCAAATCACTCACATTTGCTATAGTTTGTCAAAATATACCTTTACTAATGTAATATTTTCCTTCACGACTCCACTACAAATAAGATTATGGCATTGTTACGGAACAGATAACCAAGTATTTAATTCCGTAAAATAGAAATGATTTCCATCTAAGAACTCTAGTGTAAAGAATATTTTCCATACAATATTGAAAAATTAGCACCACGTTTTCACCATGTCAGCGAGTTAGGATGCAGAAATTTAGAAAGTTCAAGTTCCGTTTACCAAGCAGATTGTAGTTACATCTTCAAAATATTGTTGTTGTTGCTAATTTCTTAAATTGATCACCTCCGTAATTTGAACAACAAACTCAGTTTTTATGCTCAATTTAGAGAGGTATTACTGTATATTTTACAGTAATAATAATTTCTATTAAGTAGAATTTCCAGAAACAGAAGTTAAAGCACAGATCTACTACAGAAAGAACAGTTAGAAACCATTTGTTTTGACAATACTCCTAAAATAGTTCCTACGTACGCCAAAAGATGGCTCTAAATTTGAAAAAAAAAAATTTATGTACATACATTAAATTTTTTTAAAAGTGTAAAAATAAATTCTCTCTCTTTGGCTTTTGTAAAATGATGCGATTGAGGCCAAAAATTTAGCACGGCGACAGAAAATACTATATTCTGTGGCCCGGGTATCAAATATTATTGATCGAATATGCCCAGATCGAGTAAAAAATACTGTCTTTCCACGGATTACGTGATCAGAATCTACCCCGGCAACAGTCCATCATGGTTCAATTCAGCCGAGGCAACCCAATTATTTGAATTCATCGGCATAGTTACTCCTTGCAGTCAACAGTGTCGCGTTCGAGGAGTCGCACATGGGAGCACGAGAAGTTGGGTCAGTCGAAGAATTCCAGGGACAAGAAAAACAGATTACACTCATTTGAACCGCACGCCCAACGAACGATTGGCGATTAAAGACCGGTAAAACGCTATTAGATTTATCGATGATGTAAAGGGAATCAATGTGGCGATTTCACGTACTCGAGCATTACTTGTAATCTTCGGTAATCCCTACTTATTGTGTATCGACAAAAATTGGTGGTACATCAGTTGTATGTGTTCAGAACAATACTTAGGTCGGATGTACCTGAAATTTTTAAAAATAAAACAACAGTTGTTTAATGGAAATTTCCGGCATTTTATTAAAAATTTAATTTTCATAAATTCGAATTATTCTGGATTCTCAACTGTAGTACTTCCAATTATTTTCACCACGTTCTTCTGCTTTAGCTTTGGTTTCTTTCTACAGTACCAGTGATGAGAGCTTTCGAACGAACCGAAATGGGATCAAGTTTTTCAACTAACAATTTCTAGTCAATTTTAGCATCGAGTCGAGCATTACCAATTAAAGTCACAATTCAGCATTCAGCTTCGAGTTTTGGTCCGACGGATTGTAGACCCCATTTTATTTAATAACACCGTGAACGCTGGTGTATGTAGCTGACGGAGGAAGAACGAAAGTATGCGTTTTTCCAGCAAGATGGTGCTACGGCGCATACTTCTAAACTATTTTTACCACTCCTGTTCCTATGTAGAAGGGCAAAAATTCGAGTCGAATTAAATTCATACAAAAATGAAGGGTGTGTAACGAAATCTCGGTTTTCAAAATCCCGGTTTTCAAAATCCCGGTTTTCAAAATCCCTGTTTTATATAAAAAACCATCCCGATTTTTAGGAAATGCTGGTTTGAAAATTTTGATTTCCGAAATAATTATTTTGATTATTTTATAATGAAATAATTTAGTGAAATAGTTTTTCTGGGATCGATATAAAACGTTGCATTTCAAAATGTTGCGTTAACAAAATATTGCTTTTTTTATTAATCTTGCAACTACAAAATGTTGCAATTACAAAATCTCGCATAACAAAATGGTGCAATTATTTTTCTTTTCTAGTAGGTGTCATTAATAGATTCTATATAATCCGCTGCTACGTGCGGCACACAGGGCGACATGTTTGCTGATCTCGGCTCCTAGGTCCCCCGAAGTTCAAAATTAAATCCCGTGAGAATTATCAAAGCAGTTAGCCTCTACCATTATGCCGGATCAAATTAATAAAAAATATGTTTTTCAAAATCATGACTTTAGAACTAGAAGAAACGAAAACCGCGCTTCTGTAGATTCTGTGGTAAAAGTAAGTATGGAGATCATTCAATGACAACTGATGTGATTATGTGAATTACAAGTAGTTGTCAACTTACAGGATTGTCGACGTTGTCTACAAGTAGTTGTCGTTGTACCAGATGTGACCAGATCTTGACGCGGTCACGTAAAAGTTAATATGTGCCGCAAAGACGCCCATCTCTGATTATTGCCAATTAATGAAGTGCACTCTCTACTGCCCCGCAATAATTTTATAAATTGCCGTCTTTACAACTTAATAACTCAAACTTTCAAAATAAACCATGTTACGTTTTGGCGTTCAAGTAATTTTGCTAATATAAATTACACCATTCAGCAAATGAGTCAGCGGACAACGCACTGGCACAACATTAATAAATCAAACTGTCACAACTTAATTATTGTAACAAAGTTAGAGGTTAACTGATAAAATCAATTTTAACATTATTTGGTGCATTACTATGATTCTCGCCTACACATTTCGACAAAATTGTTTTTACACCTACACATATCAAATATTTACGTAGTGGTGAAATTATTAAATCGCTACTGTATTCTACCATAATCTTAATCAATTTGCACCAAAAACAAAAAATGTTTCAAAAGAATGTTGTTTGAGATTGACCCAGTTTTTAGTTCTGTACACTTGCGCGGCGCGCGCACTTGTATATTGTTGTCTCATCATATTTGTTTTTAAAATCTCTTTAAAAGCTGTGTATAAGAATCATGACTAAGACATAGCTTATATGAAATAATTAATTTGCGATTAGAGTTAATCCAGACTTTTTTTTTTTTTTTTTGCAATCGTACGAAATTACCACGCGACATTAAACTATAGGCAATTTTCAAAGTTAAATGAATGTCAAAGCATTACATTTTCTTTTTTAAGTAAATACTAATACATACAAAAATGAAAGTACTCGCCAATATTTATATAGAGGTAGCAACTATTACTCTACAACATATTGGTCATTTCTATAATTGCATGATCTAGTCTTTCTAAAATGCATGTATAGTATTTGTAACGACCTCCCTAGATGTCTAAGTTATCGCACGACGCGGAGTTTATTAATAAAGTGTTATGCAATTAGTATACGTTATTGATAATGATAATGATTTTAAGTACGTGCACTTCATTAGTATAAAAAGTTGAAAGTTCAAGATTATTTTTCTACGCAGACATGTCGTAAAGTATAATATATAAAACTGCACACCGGCTATTAATTGGTTTAAGGCATTTTAATTTTATGTGCGCGAGGGCAATAACCGGTTCACGGACGTTACACTGTAATTTTTGATTTATCACCTTAACAAATTTTTACAACACGAATTTGTTATATGTTTGTGATTTATTTATAATTGATGAGATGTTCATTGCAATAACAAAACCTTCTATTTCGAATGTTGCACGTAATTTATGTAAAACGAGTATGTATGTTGAATGATGATGGTAAATAAATATAAATAAATACTTTTTAATTCGCGCAATTTATCGACTTTAAATAATTATCGAAAAAATCCGGCTTGTTATCAAGTTTCGCCGTATGCAGGGTGTATATAGGCAGGTATAATAGATAATGATAAGAAGTAATCAAGTAATAAATTGACTTGCAAATTTATTCATTACGCTTATGATAGACCTAATCTAGCACTAAACAACATTTATTTGAAAACAACAAGTTGAGTGGTATCAGCTTGAACCTGGATAAGTAACTAAGATCGGTTAAAGAAAACAAACCGTGTCATATCTTAAAAATGGATTAGTTGTTTTGTATTATTCATTGCACGAACTTGTATTAGTGAAATATTTTAAAAATTTTTAATATTCTGCAAACGAAAAATTCCAAGTGATAGTGTCCAGTTCGATTATTGAGAAAATTTATACTTGAAGTGCTTTTACCGGTGCAATAAAAGAAGGTACCATTTTAACATTAAATAACTAAAAACGGATTGGCTGATCTTAGTGAAACTTTATACTTAAGGTTATCCAAAAATTTGAAGATCCCCATTTTTAGCCGAAAGTAGTCCACCGGTGGCCCTATTCTAGTAACTCCCTGGGAATAAGGAACTGAGGGTAAAAAATGTACATAGCGTTTGGTGTAGATATTTGATCGGCTAGCAAGCAAGCAATTTGCTAGCCGAAATCCTGACTAGTGAAATTCTGTAGCCGGCAAGTGAGAAATGCCATTCTTCAAGGCAAGAAAAGGATGAAAGTCACTGGAGCGAATTGCGGATTTAGTTGTAACAGCAAAATTTTTATCAATGAAAGTATGAGCTTCGTAGTAAGGCAATTACATCTAAATGCTAAGAACACTAAAATTCCCAAAAATTATAAGCATTTATGGTTCCAGGATGGCAAAATTTTGATGAGGAAGGATGATGGTGGGAAGGTTCATAATTATCATTTGATATAATGATTAATAATCCTAGTACAGGTCAAGACCACTCTAAGTCAATTGTTAATAGCACCTCTCCTTCGGTTTCTTTTATCCATGTTAATAATAATTTTTCAATTGTCCATCAAAATGCGCGTAGCTTACCGAAAACAGTAATTCTTTGTTTGCTCACTTTAGTGCATACAATTCATTGCCAGATATTTTATTTTTTTCTGAAATTTGGATAAACAGTGACAAAGTGTTTTCTTATCAACTCAATGGATATTCTTTGATCGATGGCTGTAACAACAAGTCCTCAGCTGGTAGGTTAGTTGGCTATGTTAAAGCGGGTCTCAATCTTAGTTATGTGATTTAAAATCTATGTACCGCTGATGTTGTGCAATTAAATCTAAATCTACGAAGTGACGTGTTTTGCATAATATGCGTTTATCGTGTCCGTCACGCCGGCCTGAACCATATCAGCCGGAACCAAACAACGATGGCACAAGTAGCACGGTGCATTGTGCATCATGGTGCACTAAATGCTTTTCCAGCCAGAACCTTATAATTTCAGCCGGAACCTTATAAGTACAACCGGAACCTTATATAGCCATCCAGAACCCTACAACAGCAAACCCAACTATGGCAGTAGTAGCACGATCCATTGTACACTATATAATTTTTCAGCCGGAACCTTACAAATCCATAAATGTACGATTTTTCGAAAAAGAACCTTACAAATTCAGCCGGAACCATACCCTCTACAGCCAAACTAAGTATGGCAAAAGTAGCACGGTGTATTGTGCATCATTGTACACTATATAATTTTTCAGCCGGAACCTTATAAATCCAGCAATATATAATTTTTCAGTGGAACCTTATAATTCCAGCCGGAAACGATGGTATGGTAATATACAGTCAAATTAACTACATACATCACTAGTAGCACAATGGATTGTGTATCATTGTGCACTAAATGCTTTTTCAGCCGGAACCTTATTATTCCAACCGAAACTTGATAAAACTATTCAGAACCCTACAACAGCCAAACCAACTATGGCATTAGTAGCACGATGCATTGTGCATTATTGTGCACTATATAATTTTTTCAGCCAGAACCTTACAAATCCAGAAATATAGGATTTTTCGAGAAAAAACCTTACAATTTCAGCCGGGACCATACCCCCTACAGCTAAATTAACTATAGCACAAGTAGCACGATGCATTGTGCATCATTGTGAAACTAAATTCTTTCTCAGCTGAAACCTTATAATTCCTGCCAAAACCTGACAAACGCAGCCAGAACCTCACAACAGCCAAACCAACTATGGCACTAGTAGCACGATGCATTGTGCATCATTGTGCACTATATAATTTTTCAGCCGGAACCTTACAAATTCAGAAATATACAATTTTTCGAGCAAAACACCTAACATTTTCAGCTAAAACCTACAGTCAAGCTTACTACATCACAAGTAGCACAATGAATTGTGTATCATTGTGCACTAAATACTTTTTCAGCCGGAACCTTATAATTCTTATTAGAACCTTTCCGGTGTGAACCATTCGGAGCAATAAAGAGTAAGCCTGGTTGACGGTCATTGAACCTGAACTAGCTAAAATTTCAAGTGGAATTATTTGGACACATTATAATTTTCGACCCGCTAAACGTGTTTATTAAATAAAAAGTTTAAATAACATTTAAAAAAGTCCGAAAATAACAGTTTATTTTCTAACAATTTGTTAATAATATTTTATATCATATTTCATCGTTTAGAGAAGAACTTTGTTTGATTTGGGTTCTTGTACATACATAGAACAAAATGTAGGCAAGCATTTTTCGTGAAGTATTGGTGTTGGTCTCGGCCTTTTGCAATTCGTCGTATGCTTTCCATATGCTACCGTTTCTAAATGCATGTGCAGTGAAATGCTCATTTACACTGTCATACTCAATTAGACCGCGCAAATTAAAGAAATTACCTCCTAAATTCAGCGTTTTGGTTATGTGGCTTATAGCCACCTTTTGCTATTTTTCTAGTAGTTCTAAAAGCTCGACCTCCAACGGTACTACGCTATTATATACTTTATTTAGATTATGTGAGTTTCCACAGCTACAGTACGGTTCCCGAATATTTATATTTATTGAGTTACTCACATTTCTCAAATCCAGTTTATTAACGTCTATTGATAGCAATGGCAAGTTTCTTTCGATTTTAGTTCCACATTTATCACAAATTATTTCAATATTGACATTGAAAGTAATATCATCGTTGAAAATGCATAAATCTGCGAAAAATCCTAAAATTAATTATTTGCAATCAATGAGAGTGATCCATTCGTTTGAGCTATAGTTGCCCGATTTTATAAAACGTTCTCGGCAAAAAAAATCATTGAGCAATTTATTACGATTGTTATAAATCTCCGCAGATAATTTACCAATGTTTGTCGAGGATATGTAAACATTTTCTAAAAATCCGGCAAGTTTAAGCAAATTAAAATCTGGTTTTTTTGGGTTCTGGGAGAAATTATAAGGTTCCGGCTGAAAAATGATATAGTGCACAATGATGCACAATGCATCGTGCTGTTTGTGCTATAGTTGGTTTGTCTGTAGTAAGGTTCTTTCTGGCTTTATTAGGTTCTAATCGGAATTATAAGGTTCCGGCTGGTAAAGCATTTAGTGCACAATGATACACAATCCATTGAGCTACTTGTGATGTAGTTAGTTTGACTGTAAGTTTCAGCTGAAATTGTTAGGTTTTTTGCTCGAAAAATTGTATATTTCTGAATTTTTAAGGTTCCGGCTGAAAAATTATATAGTGCACAATGATGCACAATGCATCGTGCTACTAGTGCCATAGTTGGTTTGGCTGTTGTAGGGTTCTGGATGATTTTTCCCCAGATAATCGGATATTGCTGGATTTGTAAGGTTCCGTCTGAAAAATTATATAGTGCACAATGATGCACAATGCATTGTGCTACTAGTGCCATAGTTGGTTTGGCTGTTGTGAGGTTCTGGTTGTCTTTGTCAGGTGTTGGCAGGAATTATTAGGTTCCGGTTGAGAACGAATTTAGTGCACAATGATGCACAATGCATCGTGTTACTTCTGCTATAGTTAATTTAGCTGTAGAGGGTATGGTTCCGGCTGAAATTGTAAGGTTTTTACTCGAAAAATCCTATATTTCTGGATTTGTAAGGTTCCGGCTGAAAAATTATATAGTGCACAATAATGCACAATGCATCGTGCTACTAGTGCCATAGTTGGTTTGAATGTTGTAGTGTTCTGGATAGTTTTATCAAGTTCCGGCTGGAATTATAAGGTTCCGGCTGAAAAAACATGTAATGCACAATAATACACAATCCATTGTGCTACTAGTGATGTAGTTAATTTGACTATATTACCATACCATCGTTTCCTGCTGGAATTATAAGGCTCCACTGAAAAATTATATATTGCTGGATTTATAAGGTTCCGGCTGAAAAATTATATAGTCCACAATGATGCACAGTATATCGTGCTACTTTTTCCATACTTAGCTTGGCTGTAGAGGGTATAGTTCCGGCTGAATTTGTAAGGTTCTTTTCCCAAAAATCGTATATTCCTGGATTTATAAGGTTCTGTCTGAAAAATTATATAGTATACAATAATGCACAATGGATCGTGTTCCATTCCATTAGCCATTTTCTAGAACTTTATCGCAAACTCATTTTTGAATTTTGTCAAAAAATCATTTAAGAGTCCCATTTTCCGCATGCCAAATTTTAAAAATTCAAACCGAGCTTTCCTAAAAATCGGGTTTTTTTTATACAAAACCGGGATTTTGAAAACCGCGATTTTGGAAACTGAGTTTGTGAAAACCGAGATTTTGACAAACAGAGATTTTGAAAACCGAGATTTCGTTACACACCCGGATATTGTTTTGTCACTCAGAATGCATTGTTCTCTTATGCTCTAGGAATTTACCCCAGTTTATCGAACAATATATTATTAAATATGTATAAATTTTCTGAATACTTTAAATTATTACTTTTTTTAGACGTCAATTAGAAAAACTTAAGGAATCTATAGAGTTAGAGAATAATCACTCTGTGTTAATTCAAAATAAAGCACATGCTGCAGCTAGTAAAAATCCTATTCTTTCAAAAGTTTCTTTAAAATGAGACCTGTGTTTACTAATGCAGGAGACAATTACAACCTTCAAAAACGAAACTAAATAAAAACGTACCTTATCTCGTTTGCATCACGTACTTGGTAGGTTAAATCGTATAAAAAATTCCAAAAGTTTTTCAAAAGAGTATTAAACTTTACTTGGCAAAATGTTCATAGCTTATGGGTATCTGTAGAAAAGTTTTAGCAAAAGAATTAGAACCGGACAAATCTATGAATCAGTTAAAGAAGGTGTTGTTGGAAGATCTTGGGCCTGAATCTTCGAACTCAGGTAGCGGTACTGATTCATTTCAAATACAAACAAACAAAACAAACCGTGGAAACAAACCGTGTCTATCAAAAGTAGCAACCAACGCTGATTTTTCTCATACAAATCCGGTGCAAACCGCACACGATAATAACGGTAAATTCGAAAACAAGCGTTCGGAATTTTTTTTCTTGCTGCCCGGTGGACGTAAATTCTCACCCTAATCAATTTGGCAACCCCAGACATGCTGCTTCGCGGTGGAATATTTCATTTAACGGATCAGCGAGAGGCACACCTACTAAACGCTTCGTATTTAAAGTTTTTAAAGTTGAGCATATGGCCGAATCAGAAGGTTATTCTGCTAATCAGCTTATTACTGACTTAAGTTTTGTATTGAAAGGTCCGCAGCCGCGGATTGGTATTGAACGTATTTCGAACGAAATAAAAATATAACAGAAAACAAAGGTTAAAAACCCCTTTTATGATTTTTATTAAGACCTGCTTCGTATACCTTTACAAATGGAGAACCCAATTTCTGATTCTGAACTCGTGTACATTATGCGTCATAATATGCGGGCAGGTATACAGGACAAATTAGTAAATCAGCATTTTCTACGATAAGTCAAATGGTATACAAAAGTGGGTGGCCTAGGGAAGATACATGGACCAGAACAGGGTTTGTTCCCCAAATTTTGTGCACAAAACGTTCAGTTTATGAAATCGATCAAGATCGATACACAACGTTCAACCAACCCCAACCGGGGGGTTCCCAAGAAATGTTGGAATTGTTACCGTGAGTCCACTGACGCACAAGTTAATTTTGTTTCGGATGTAGAACATCTGATAGATTGTACCCAGAATGCATACCTTGTCTAAAAAGAAAACATTCGGGAAACGTAATGAAGGGGATGGGGTGTACCAAAAGTCGATCCTCCAAGAAATAGTTAGAGGTAATAATAGATGCTAGAAATCGGTATACGCAAACAGATTCCGCTTTAACTAATTTTGGTGCTAAACAATATGAAAACCGTAATGAACGTTATTGGAAATTGAGCGAGGTAATGAAATCCTTAATGTGGAATCCTTGTTAACCGATATTAATGATTCGCGTCCAAGGGAAAACAATTACGTGAAACGGATAAGGGACTGCTTGATAGTGGTGCAAGTACTTGCGTACTAAATATCTAAATATTCCATAATAGAAGGGAGTTGTAGTTCGTCGAGCTCCGTCACCGCTGCGATACGCAAACCGAATGGCAAAGTTCGATTGTGTCTCGATGCGCGAAAACTGAGCGAGGTGACTGGCTTACTCTTTGCCTCTCATCAACGGATTGCTAAATCATTTTAGCAAAACTCGAGAAGAGGCCCAAGAGATAAGATAGCCTTTGCTGTCCCAGATCACCCGTTATGCCAATTTAAAGTAATGCCATCCAGAGTGTGCAGTGCACCACGGACGATGTGTAGGTTGATATGCACAGAGATATTCCTCACGAAATACACATTCCAGTTTTCGTTTATCTGAATGACCTTTCAATAACTAGTGAGACGTTTGAAGAATACCTGGTTTTATTAGAAAAAGTAGGTAAGCTTTTAAAGAATGCAATTCGTACGATTTATATCGATTGTGCTAAAGGAAGTGCAATATCTTGGATATGTAATTGGTGATAGAGTATTGAATGTCAGTCCGGAGAAGGTTGATGCTATAACGTCTTATTGTCGCATCCGTTCGGCAGGTACGAAGATTTTTAGGGGTGACCGGGTGACACAACTTGCAAACCTGTTGAAGAAGAACAAAAAATTTGTCTGGGATGAACACGCCAAATTACCTTTTGAAAACTTAAACCAATATTTTTGTTCTAATTTACGAGTACACATGGGATGAAACCAATTTCCACTGAGGCAAATAAGCACTGAGATGATGCGTTGATTGTTTTATTTGGTTTATAGTTTGGAAAAGCAGCTCATTTAAACCCGCTAATTACCCGAAAGACCACGCCCATTTCTCCTGTAGCTATCGTCGGCAAACTTACTCCTATATCAAGAACCCTAATTAGTGGATCTGTTAAAGCCTGCTTCAAATATTATTACACAAAATTCTCGGCAAGCGTAGCGGGATTGATGGATCAGAATGAAACTTCATACTTAATGTTTTTCATAAATTTGGGGGTTTCAGTGATGTTTGACTAAAATCCGTTCACCAGAAGTGGTTGCTCTCATTGGAACTTTTTATTTTATTTTTCTAAATTTACTTTGCAACAATATCGGTCCAGATCGGTTTTCCAAAACTTGCGCTGAAATTACGAATTTTCACAAAAAACTGATCTTGAATTAAAGATTCGACCCCTAAACTTCTTACTTAAGCTTTTCGCGGAAGTGGTAGCGTTTTATTTTTTTTTTCAAAATTTATTCAGATAACTTTTTTAAATTTTTTCGGATATGACGAGTTTTGATAAAACAAACTTTATTTCACCAAAATCTGTTATCTGTAATTTTTCGCAAATTAGAAAATTCTTACAAAATGTGATGGAAATTTGCGTGCTAGAAGTAGCCGCTTCGATGAATGATGTTGAAAGTATAACATTTAAATAAATTGACAAAAAATTAAAAGATTAAAATAAATTTAAATATTCATAAAGGTTGACCTCGTTGGTTTTGTGAAATTTAAGCAGGAATGATGATTTTTGAGTATACAAGACAGTTTTTATCAAAAAACTGGATTCCCGTTAATTATGTGCTAACTTTGTTAGAAACTTACAAAAACGAAAATTAAGACCAATTTAGGAAAAACGTCACGTCACAGTTTGTACGTTACTATTACCAATAATTAGAGTGAGGCTGGAATGTCACGAGATAAAAAAAACTCACCCAGAGAAAGTTGAGAATTTTGAGTACAAAAATTTGCCTTAGTCTTTAGAATCACAGGAATGTTTTTGTTTCATTTTGCGTTTTAACGGGTGACCAATGTGTTGCTTTAGCTAAGTTCCCAACTGATATGATCACCAATTTGAGACGAGATGCTACTCCTCTAGCCCAGCAATCCACCCATCTATTAGAAACAATTTCACTCATATGATTGTGATTTAGACCTGATTGGCCGCCTCCAATGGCAAGTGAAAAGTAACCACTATGTAAATTACAAACGGAAAGAACAAACATTCTAGGAAATTTAGTCTGCGATTGGTACATTTAATCAAAAACACGGTAATTAAGGAAATTTCCGCAAATTGATTTTAAATTACATGGGAAGCATATTTATGTATTACAATACAATCAACATAAGCCATCCGATGTTTCCTAGAGTTTGCCTGCCGTTTAAGGCGAGACACACTTTGGTTTTACACACTTCATCATTTGCGGGTAGATGAAGTCATCCTTTCTATTGATGCCGTGAAAATGGTCAACCAGTCGCTCCAGCACCATAGGTAATAGAACCTAAGGTTATGCAAGAACTTCAAATGAAATTGAATCAGAAAATGGGTTCCAAAGAACGGAGGGCACAATTTGAGCTTCTTGTTTCACGAGCTCCCCTAACTATGGGCGTTAATAATTTAAACTGGATTATTTTCTATACCAGAGCTTTTATAAAATGTCTCCGACCTCGATATGTTTTTGAATATTTACCTTTTGATATATAGATCAATATCCTCTCCACAGGTCACATGGGGTGTACGTTTGAGACAGACTGTAATATTTAAGGTTTTTTTATAAAAACCTGAAGGTTCTAGTATAACATTTCCTAATAACGTTGCTCTAGGTGCGCGTATCTTCTTCGCAGACCATTGAGAAAACCTTGACCTGTGTGGTCCAAGGAACATTAAAGCACTCTATGACCTATCAACAACTATTAGGCATATTATAATCCGTATTATCCCTGCGGTTGTCCAGAAAACTACGGTCTTAACGGTATCGTGGCTTGAAAGTTACTTTTAAAGGTTACCTGGAAATTTGTCACATTTCTAGTAAATATAAGATTTGTACCTAAAGCGGAATAAACCCGATATTGCAAACCAAAAAACTCCTTCTACGATTATTGGAAAGAGAGATTGAACCTTGTTGTGCAACAATGGCACATCCAGAACCCACTCAAGCACTAGATGCCAATGAATGTTATACAAAGTAATTTTATAAAAAACACAACAACAACACATTCAGTGTAATAGCATAGACAAATCAGTTTACCATAGATTTCTCATTTTAATAAATCGGACGATAAAAATGAATTGAGTAAAAAGTTCTGATAATTCCATTGTCATGATATTATTTGTGACTTTGCATTACGCGCAATGTAAAGTCTCAAATACAATCATGACATTGTATTGTCAGAACTTTTTTACTCAATTCATTTTTATTATCCGATTTATTAAAATGAGAAATCTATGGAAAACTTATTTTTCTATGGTAATAGCATTGGTAAAAGTAATCATTCAGGCGGATTTATATTGCATCATTTTTACTAGTTTTAAGATTTAAATTTCGGAAGAATTACAAACCGTTGATCCTAAATATGTTTCAGATATTTGGAATCAACTTTTATAATATTGGACTCCATAGACCCAAAGGAATATTCTTCTTCTTACACAGTAATATGATTTTCTAAGATGAGGTGAGATTATAAACTATGATCTATAATGAGCCTTAGGTATATTCCTAAGTCATTCTAAGTATTTTCCAGGTGGTATGTTGTTTGTAGGACCTGCTTAGGCCAAAAAAGAGGACTTATAGTCAGTTAAATGTGTGTCTAATTAACCTGACAGGGTGTTTTATTAGATCAAAAGAATGATTTTAATGGGCTATAGGTATACATTCCAAAGTCGTTTAGCCAGCTCCCCCTTTGAAATAGTTAGAATGTCATTGGAATGTACCTCTTGTGCTTATATCCCATTCCAATGCTTTGGCATTTAAGTTCCGATGACGACGAGAGCTTCATCTAATTCACTAACTTTGTTTTCAACACCATTATTTTTTACGTGGAAGTCGTTAATCGAGTCATTCGTACTTTCGTTCTTACGAAACCATTTTCGGTGTCATTGTTTTCGAGCAGGGTGTGGTTTGGATTCCAGATGGCGCCATGTAATAATAATTAGCAGAACTGTCCCAATGTTAACTTCAGTTGTTTTAATAGGGAAACTTCAGTTTTTCCTCCGACTTGTATTGTATTAGGTTCCCCTAACGGACATGTTTCACTGTATCTGATGCAGATACTTTGTACCAAGGAAACAATTAATTTTAATAATTTCGAATACCCTGTCAAGTAGATACTAAATGCCTTGTGAATATTTTGAAGGACTTTGGATTGTAAAAAAAGCCCATTCAAAAATTAAAGTTTATAATCTTGTCGGACTCATTAATAAATCATACATCTTGTTGAGAATTCTCCGGAGTACTGTGCGTGCCACTAAGAATGGGTTCCATTGCAATGAGTGGAGTTTATCTTCAAGATTAAAATGACACCCAGATGCTTCACGCGATCTGAATTAGTGATCACACTCTCAAAAATAGTGGAAATATTAAGGCCACCAGATCAGTTGTAGTTGAATTTACGTGATGATTCTTATTGACGCATCAAGACTCCAGTATGGACGTCTTGTTGCATTAGGTCAGAGAGGATATTCAAATACCTACATCCCAGAGCTAGTTATAATTAGGTCGTCAGCACAATCCTGGGCGTAAAACTCGGTCTGTTGAAGTTTGACTAAAATATCATCGATTACCAAGAGACACAGCGCTGGTGAACATACATCACTCTGCAGACAACCTTTGGTAAGTTTTACAGAGAGTGTGAACCTATCCAACTCAACCTCATCAATGCGACGTTTGACCATCGGCTCAATCCAGTTTTTAATCACATTTGTCGATTCCAATTCTGGTCCACGGTTTTATAATTGTATCCAAATATGTGCTATCAAATGCCCCCGCAATATCCAGTTAGGTGCCCATAAGCAATTTGGGTACCCTTGCCCAAAGTAGTTCTTAACGAATCTATCTACGATTCGTTCTAACGTTCAGAACGTCGTACGTAATTAGCCTTTGCAAAAGAGACCAATCAAACGTATTAGCAAAAGTGCTAGCTTGTAAGATGGCGACAGGATCGAAGGTCACAATTATTTTGTAACCAGCAAAATTTACACTGAGAAGCAGTTCACCAACCCCTTTTTTGAAGAGGCTAACTTTTCGTTCGGTAAACCACAACATTTTGTTGAGCCTGGTAACCGAACCGCTGACATATGATTAATGTCGTAGAAACTACGCAAGAGGATCTGTATGAGCGGATCTTTGCCTTTTTGTAGACTTTCTGTTCAAACAGGGAATTATACCAATCTACATATGCAGGGTTTTCTAACCATTTTCTCCAGTTTCCTAGTAGTTTTCTTTTACAACAACCGTAGTGCACAACCAATTATAACGGGATTTTTCTTATTCAGACTCCAAGGCATAAATTCTACAAGTTTCTTCAACGGAGGAGTTACCTACCGTAAAATCAATTATATACCTAACTTACCTTTCACAGCTAAAACGTTTACCATGCCTATTTTAATAAACCACACACAGTCGCGATAAGAGTCTCACATGTATTTACATTTATATTCAAAATAATAATATACTTGCATACAAATTAAGTAGTCACGCGTCTTCTTAACTAGTTGCAACTGACTCAGCAACCATGATAAGAAATAATTGAACTTAAAACATTAAACATTTTCTGCTTGGAAATTATAGCAAGCTTGGATTCGTGTACATCCAAAAATCACTTGTTTCTTATATGGACTGTATTCCATACATTTTTGAATGTTGACACGTCCAAGAAAGCCAAGATTTCCAATTGGAAAAATAGTATACATCAAAGTATCGCATAGAGTAGCAGTAGGTTAGCCTATTGGACTGTCATGTAATGGAATTCTGTGTGGCACTCGAAAGCGCCTGTACATATAAATTTTTCGGAATGTCACGGTAAGACATGTACAGATTTAAATGCAAATTATTAACACACACACATTGAGGCGAATCATCATCATAGCGTGATAAATTACCACGTATAAAAAAGATTTGCATTAATTGATAATAAAACATTGATAAAGTATGATAACAATATTTCGTTATCATTTTGTTTTGGTTGGAATTAATTGAAGAGACAAGATGCTTAATTAAATTTTTGTTTTTATATTAACAGGTTCACAAAATACAACTGATACGTTAGCTATAATTCGGCAGTCGCTTAAATCACGATCTATGGATTGTGAGGGGACCCACTTTGATCAAAAGTATCCACACGTTTTTTCTATATTTGGAGCATCGGTAAGTTACCTATATCAAAGAAATTTTCGAATATAAATCGAATCGTAATTTTCCAATTTTTATTCTTATACAGGGAGATCTGGCACGTAAAAAAATTTATCCAACTCTGTGGTGGCTATTCCGTGACAATTTACTTCCAGTCAAAACTTATTTCTTTGGTTATGCTCGTTCAAAATTGACCATTGAGCAAGTACGTGAAAAATGTCATGAATATATGAAAGTAGGCGAAGATGAGAAAGAGCGGTACGAGGAATTTTGGAAGTTAAATAAATATGTGGCCGGTGAATATACACAACGACGGGATTTTGAGCTCTTGAATCAAGAGATTTGCAAATATGAAACCGATGCACATGCGAATCGTTTATTTTATTTAGCCCTTCCACCATCAGTGTTTGAAGATGTAACCACACATATTCGGAACGCGTGCCTTGGCACCAAAGGGTGGAATCGTATTATTGTTGAGAAACCGTTTGGCCGGGATGCTAGCTCATCCGGAAAATTGAACGCACACTTGGCGAAATTATTCTCCGAAGAACAATTATATCGTATTGATCACTATTTGGGCAAGGAAATGGTACAAAATTTGATGACAATACGGTTCGGGAATAAAATATTTAGTCCAACATGGAATCGAGAAAATATTGCGTCCGTTATGATTACGTTCAAGGAACCATTTGGAACATATGGGCGTGGTGGATATTTCGATGATTTTGGTATTATTCGTGATGTTATGCAAAATCATTTGCTTCAAATTTTATCGTTAGTTGCTATGGAGAAACCAGCCACATGCCACCCAGATGATATTCGTAATGAAAAGGTGAAAGTATTAAAAAGTATACCACAATTAGTTTTAAACGATGTTGTACTAGGGCAGTACGTGGGCAATCCAAAAGGAGAAGGCGATGAAAAATATGGATATCTCGACGATCCTACCGTACCTAAAAATTCAACAACGCCAACATACGCAGTAGCTGTACTAAAAATAAATAATGAGCGATGGGATGGTGTACCATTTATACTAAAATGCGGTAAAGCGTTAAATGAACGGAAGGCCGAGGTTAGAATACAATATCATGACGTGGCCGGTGATATATTCGATGGTAAATCGAAACGAAACGAAATGGTGATTCGGGTGCAACCTGGAGAAGCATTATACGTTAAAATGATGACAAAATCGCCTGGTATCACATTCGATATGGAAGAAACTGAGCTAGATCTCACTTATCGACATCGGTACAAAGAAATCAATTTACCCGATGCCTATGAACGATTAATTTTGGATGTGTTCTGCGGATCACAAATGCATTTCGTCCGATCCGATGAATTAACAGAAGCTTGGCGTATTTTCACGCCATTACTGCACGAAATTGAAGCGAAACGACCAATGCCAATTCCTTACGTGTATGGATCACGTGGGCCCAAGGAGGCCGATCAAAAGTGTGACGAAGCGAATTTCAAATATTACGGTTCATATAAATGGCATCAAAGTCACAAATTGTAAATTTCGTTATTAGGTGTATAGGATTGGATCCGTTTTGTTTAATTATTACTGCGGTTAGGTTATGAAATATATTGAGGTAATATTATAAATTATAAAATCGTTCCGAATTTGTATTTTTTTTTTATTTTATTTAATAAACTTAAATTATATATTTTTCATACATCATCAAAGTCTTCACATTCAACGTCGCTGGACGAGCTAGTGGTGCGTACATCCGTACTACTACTATCTTGTTCTTTTATGCCAACAGTTGGAAGTAAATTATTTGCATTCGAAGCGCCGAATACTCGTTCTAAATCGGCGATTCCATTTGAATTAATTCCAGGATCATGCGGTGATAAATTGAAAAGTGGTGACGTTGGGGACGATGGCAATATGGTTGAGCACTGCGGACTAGTTGGCGAATAGCTTGACTTTGTCATAAAAGAGTTATAATAGTACGGATTTCGATGCGACTGCAGCTGATGCGGATGGTTTAGCATCGTCGGCGAATAACCGCGTAAACTGGTCGATGGCATTGGTGGAATAATCGGGCCATTATTCAATAAAATTGTTTGAACCGGCGCTGCATTGCTTGGGGTTTGACTAAATAACCACAATCGATCACCAACAACCATCGGACGAGCGAGAGCACCAATTCCCAATTGTGAATAGTAATGTGTTGCTAGAGATTCCACGTCTGCCGTATATTTTCGTTTCCATTTCGTTCGTCTATTTTGAAACCATATTTTGATCTGTAAATGAGATATTTAGCCATTCAGCACTTACCTAAATGTCTTTATTAATAAATATTTACCTGTGTCTCAGTCAAATTTAATTGCTTCGCCAGCGATGTCCTTTTGGCAACGGATAAATATTTACCCTTTTCAAATTCTGATTCGAGCGCTTTTATTTGAGATGCTGAAAATGCGGTTCTTGGACGTTTTTTACGATCATCACTTTGTGTGGAATCTGAAATATGAAGCAAACAACAAAAAAACCGTTAAATTTGTTTTTTGTGTCAACACATCGTTTCTAAATTTATACATCTAATGATCGAATTCTAATTGAGTTTTTGTTGCCGTTTCTTGTTGTCACAAAACTCGCTCGCAACAACAACAATAGGCGCAACGTATTTTCTTTTGATGAGTTAATTACTTTGCATTTGCCTTTAATCTTCGTAAACACATTGTTGAAAATCTTCTTCTATCTCTAGTTACATATTTATAACTGACTAATTAGACTTGGAATGTTCGTCAAAAGTAATTTTGTAATTTTTCAGTGAAGGTAATGATGTAGAAAATAAATTTATATTTAACCGAAAACTCGGCATAATAATAAATTTGTGATAAGTTAATTTTAAAGGTAATTATCTTGTTGAAAAATGTGACAGTCCTTTTAATATTATGTGATCAAGACAAATTAATAGCGCTCGATGCAAGTAAAACACTGGTGTGTATTTTCGTGTGTGGAAATCAGGTCAATTACTTTTAGTTTGGCAAATCTTGTAAGAACGCAATGGAGTTTCGTTTGCCAGAAATTTTCTCATGCCATGAGAAGTCTCATGCCTTGTGATTGTAATGGCGTCTGCGATAAAAAAAAATATGGGAATTTTCATCAGTTTCAGAAGGTAAGTACCGTTGTCAGAAAATATCGTCTATAAAGAATCCTGTTTTATCACTTTTAAAATTATTTTCAGTTTCATTAGAATTCTTAACTATTGAAGAAAAGATTGCTACTCCCAGACTTTCGTATTTCGTAAGCTTCAATATTACATTATTATTATTCAATAATGATACCTTATACCAGCGTGGTAATGCAACATACGATGCAAAGAATAATAAATTGGAATTTTGTTGTCAACTTCCTTTTCCAAAGTAAATTTTATTCGATTAAAAATTTTGTTAAAACTGTTCAAAAATGTATCAATTTTGTTTTCGGGAATAGCCGTTATTTATGATATCATCAACATATCTATAGTAAAATAATGGCTGAAAATCTAAAGAATTTAATGCCAAACATTCCAAATATTCCATTAATAAATTTGCTAATATAGGGCTTATGGGAGAACCCATTGGAGAACCAAAAATTTGTTTATAATTTTTATTGTCAAAAGAAAATTCCGAATTATTTAAAACAATGCTTAAACCTTCAAGAAATTAGACTTTCGTCAATTTTGAGTTTGCGTTCTTTTTAATGTCCAATTTTTCTTGATAATTTCTAAAACTATATGGTTATCTACATTAGTAAATAACGAAAGCACGTCTAAAGAAATTAACAAAAAATTTTGGGGTATAATGAAATTTCGAATTTTTAGTTTAAAATCTTCGGAATTTAGAACAAAAGGATTAGTTTTTTCTACACTAAATTTAAGAATATTACCTAAAAATGACGATAAACCATATGTGGGACCATATGTTGAGCTCACGATAGGTCTGTAGGGTATGTTTATTTTATGGATTTTAGGTAAACCATATACCTAATTTAGGAACTACTGGAATATAACTAGTTAATTTTTTCCATCAGTAATGATTAAAATCGAGAAGTGACAGCAGACAGGACTAAAGGGGGGTGGCTGCACATACCTCAGTAACTGACTACAACACTACCACAGTAACTGGCAGCCAATAAGGCACAAATCAATTCGCCTCCTTCAAGCTATGCCAATTTTAAATTTATTCAGAAAAATATATTCCTCATTAGATTTTTTTATTATTATTTTTACTTAATAATTCTACACAAAAATAATTGACTTGAAGCTTTTTATTTTTTTTCTTATTGTTTGAAAAAATAATCGAACATTTTTATTTTTTAATAATCACAACCTATGGTTTTTTGGTTCTTCCATATTTTAGAGAGTTCATTAAATTTTTACAACTGACAATTAAATTTGATGGTCATATTTGTAAATATCGCCACAGGACCACAGCGTATTTGCAAATGCCAAATCTTCCGAAGCCTTCGTATCATTCGGCACTGGGACGTAGTGAAGAACCACAGGTTGTGTTTCAATTGTTTACTTTTGGGTTACAATCATCGCGTGTGTAAAACAGGTCTATGCATCTGCTGTCGTCAGAATAGCCAGCACCAACCTCCTTACACTCCACAACCTGATAGAAATCAATTGGCGCTTCAGCAAGCCAGTCGCCCATGATATTCAGTAAGGATCAACAATGTCCAGCGAGTCATATCTAATCATTAACTACGTATATATTAGAGATTCAATCCGGATCGAGTTAACTTTCGATTGAAACCGAGTTATCTTTTTTAGCGTATATATTGGCGACTTATGTTGGGATCGAAAATAAAATATATATTCGCAAATAATCGCAAACGAATTAAAAATGGCGTTGTTTTATTATTAATATTTTTATAAAAATTTGGTTTGTTTTTCGATTCGATTCCATATTGGGGTTTTTAATTACTGAGTTAACTTGATTCTACAAGTTTGGTGGATCGAATCGAGTTAACGCGAAGTTGACTCGATCCGGGTTCAATCCGGATTGAATTTTTAATATATACGTAGTAATTAATACAATAGTATCGTTCTGTTAACCACAGCAAGCGATCTACATTACGAAGTTGGCATTCAATAATCTGAATTTTCGCAAAAAGCGATGTAGCGGAAATTTGACAGCGGTAATTAAGAGACTACACTACTCGCCGTAAGTGGCAGCACTATCACTAAAGAGAACTAATTTTGTTATGTAATTACCAGCGGAAATTTTTCATTCATTATGTATATATTTTTTCACTAAATAAAACATCTCAGCTGAATAAAATATTAAAAGTGATCCTTAAAATAGCAAATTGATTGATCTCCGAAGTAAAGGAGCTCAGTATATGAAATGTGGAAATTTAACAATATTCCGTCTTTCTGGCATTTCTTCCACTAGCAACCAATATTTTTGGTTGTTTTTCTAATAGCTTAGGCTGGATAATTTGCAGAAAATTCATGGACTAGAATTTTCACTAGAATTTTTTGATTTTCATCGGCCATATAATTTATTTTCAGTTTTTGGCCAATATTTCAAAAACTTCTACTAGTAACCAATACTTTCGGTTGTTTTTCTAACAGCTTAGGTCATACAGAAACTATATGGAAAATTTAGGGAAAATTCATAGACTAGAATTTACAATAGAATTTTTTGATTTTCTGCGGCCATATAAGTTATTTGCAGTTTTTGACCAGTATCTCAAAAACTTCTACTAGTATCCAATTCTTCCGGTTTTTTTTCTAATAGCTTAGGTTATACTGAGACTATATGGAATATTTAAGGAAAATTTCTACTGTCAAAATTCCGCTATCTTATACAGCATAAATTTCACCCCAAACGATTATTTATAACAAAAACATCGATTTTACCACCTTTAATAATTTATTACAATAGACCGCCACTAGATATTGAGACAAATGTTAATGCTTGGACTTTGTGGAGGGCAGGTCAACCTTATATAGGTGTGTAATAAATTATCCTTGTGTCAGGTTACGCGGAACCTACGGTAAAGGCTCGTTCCGCGTAACCTGACACAAAGATAATTTATTGCACATCTGGATAAGGTTGATCTGCCTTCCACAAGGTCCAAGGATTAACATTTGACTCAAAATCTGGTGGCGGCCTGGTGTAATAAATTATTAAATGTGGTAAAATCGATGTTTTTGTTATAAATAATCGTTTGGGGTGAAATTTACCCTTAGTCAAGATATAGAGTTGATCTTGAACTAATTAATCAATGTAATTATTTTGTAATAAATTCTGGTAAAAGAACCATTTAGATATCATAGCTACATTAAAAGTTGCAGTTTTGAAGGTGTAGGTTTAATTATAAGCTAAACCGACCCCTCGTTCCTTGAAAACTGTAATAAAATCGGGATTTGTTGTAATAAATTGTAATGAATATGTAACAAATTTTTATTTATTTTTTATTATTATTTATTTATATATGTTATTTTCTTGAATACATTACACATAAATTAGGTCATAAAGATTTAATTAAAAATCAAAAAAAAAAACAATTATAAATATATAAGATTTAACTGTAACATATAAATATTCAATTAAGTAATAAAAATTAAATATTTGTGGTCATATTACAGTTGTAATCTCTTATCCTGAATTCGATTGTTGTTGATGTTGTTTAATTTTATTATACCGGAATTGTATATTCATGAAGAGAATTAGATGATATATCGATAAGGATCAATATCGATATCACCACATAGCATATTAAATTGAAAAGAAGCAGTGGAGAAGCTGTTACACATTTCTATAATTTATACAATTTCAAACGCATTTATCAATATAAACGAAAAATAAACGTACATTTTAACAGATAAAAACATCAAATTATTTAAAAATAATATGAAAGACGCGAGTGAAGTTTTTACTAAGTCTTACTAAATATCGCATGCTATTCATTTGCATATATTCAGGGGCAAATATTTTAATTCTTTTAAAATATAAAATAAATTTTAATTTCTTTTGTAAACATGATTTAAAAAGTTAAGAAACAAAAATTTAATTATTTTAAAGAGATTAGAAAATCAAAACAAATTTGGTAAATTTATTTAATTAGAATTAAGAATTAATTGATCATGATAATTGATTTATTAAAAAATTTATTTATTAAAAAACCTGATTGTGAAAAGGAAAGACAATCCGGCAAAATTACCATCTGTTTAACGCTATTTTTACGTTAGCTGATTAGTAATACTGTAACTGTAAAAAATTTCAAGACAATCCCTTGAATTTTACTACCCCTACACCCATAATAACTGAAAATAGTGATTATTTACTGTACGTAATTAACTCCCAACATGAAACTTGACCTGGAAAATTTTCTAGCGGTAGCCAGTAACAATCCGATTCAAACGAGACATTTTCCAGACATAACACTTTAAACGTTAAGTTTTATAAATTTTTGAAGTTTGTACGTCTATTTCACACCCCCCAATTTACCCGGACTCTCAACATGAAAATTGATAAGGAAAATTTTCTAGCGATAGCCAATTCCGGTCTCGTTTGAATCGGTTTGTCGATGGCTATCGCTAGAAAAATTTTCAGGTCAAGTTTCATGTTAGGAGTCAATTACTTACAATAAATAATCACTATTTTCAGTTATTATGGGTGTAGGGGGGAGGGGGGGGAGGGGTAGTAAAATTCAAGGGGTTGTCTTGAAATTTTTTACTGACACCGAAACTTACGCCGTATGGGTAGTAAACCTCAAGGGATTGTCTTGAAATTTATTACTGTCACAGTATTACTAATTAGGTAACATAAAGATACTGGGAGACAGATGGTAATTTGGCGTAATTTTAGGTCCTTCTAACACACCTAGTTTTTTTATAAATAAATTATGTAGTAGAAATTTATTTTGACAAAAGAAATTAAAATATATTTTATATTTTGAAAAAATTAAAATAGGATTTGCCCCTGAATATATGCAAGTTTTTACTAAAATAAAATAAATGATTTTAGTAAAATTTAGTATAAATTTCATTACCATGATGAAAGCACATTCATTTCAAAGTGAGAAAAAGAAATTCAATATCATCTGTTTCCTTAAGCCATGATAGTACACCCCACAAAAAGGATGAACGATCGGGAATTTGTTTTAAACTCTTAGGTAGCTGATTATAAATTTTAGGTGCCACAAAGGTAAAAAATCGTTTAAAATGTTCTTTTCTAGCTGGTGGACAGTTCGCGTGATTAGAATTACGTAATGAATAACTAGTTACTTTTAGACCTCTGTGACCACTACGTATAAAGAAAATTTTTAGAACTTTATATACGTATAAATATCTCACAGGAAGAAAGTTTAAATTTCTAAATAAAGGTAATGACGAAGTTAGTTTCGGTTGACGGCATATTGTTCTAACAATAAAGTTTTGTGCTACTATTAAGGGCTTTAAGTTGGAAAATATATACCAGCCCAACAGTTTAAGCGACATAAAAGCTGTGACTGGACAAGACCGCTTCGGGGCAAATATCGCGCAGTAGGTGTAGTTGTCGATCACAAAATAATAATTACTTTTGCAATAATTCAACATGGCTCTTAGAACTAAATCGATTATCAATCGTGACTCCTACATATTTAAAAGTCAACAACGTCAAGCACATTACAAGAATCAGAACATGTAAAATGATTATAAAAACAGTCAGAGGAGTGATATATAAGGACCATATAATGTAAGTCAAACCAGCGTCTAAGAATGCAAAGATTATTAAGATTATTAATCTTCTGAGTATTAACATCACTAGTCTTGAAGCTATAAACTAGTCCCACAACATCAGCAAAGCCAACTGATTGTCTTACTAATTTTAATTGGAAAATTGAATTACTATAAATCCAAAATAAGATTGGTCCTAAAACTGAGCCGTGCGGTACTCCGCACTTGACTTTGAAGATAAGAACGAAACAAGTCATTTGAGAATTCCGCGAATTCCAGCTTTATCCAACTGTAATAATAATAAGTCATGATCCACAGTGTCAAATGCTTTTGTAATGTCTACAAAATTTACTGCAGCAGATTGTTCATTATTCAGCGACAATACGATAAAACGAAATTGAATTGTTGAAAAAAAAATGGATTTTGCAAGAAATGAAAGTAAACGATTTTTGATTATTTTCTCCAAAAGTTTAGAGAGAACAGAAAGTATCGAAATTGGATGATAATTACCCAATTTGAGGGAAACACATTTTTTATAGAGTGGTACTACAACAGCTTTCTTGTGAATCTCAGGAAAAACACGGCTTGACATGCTAAGATTACAAATAAAAGATAAAACAGGTGAAAAGAGCGGCCCAACAAATTTGATCACAGAATTGGTTATGTTATCGAAACCCCAAGCCAATGAATTATATATAAAGAAGTAATGATATCGTGTATCTCAATGTCATCAGCTGGAGTAGAGAAAAACGATTTCTGCTGTACTATAGGGAACAAATACTGCAACTCTTCTAATGCAGTAGGAGTTCTACGCGCGATACTACATTTAAGATCCTCAATGGCGTTAACAAAAAAATTATTGAATTCGTTTGCAATTTTTAGTTCCTCTTCCAGAATTTCATTATTGCCGGTCATTATGGACGCATACATAGGGACTTTTTGTTAAAATGTCGGTAATAAGAAAATTCCTTTTCTATTGAAATAGTTGAATTTATTTTTTTTTCTCTAAGATTTTTATCCTATGAATTAATTAAATGTTTCTAGGATGCTTTCGTATTGACTCTAAGAGTTTACTTTTCAGATCAATCATTTTAGACAAAGATAAAGAACTCCATGGACGATTATTTTTAGTTTTTAGTTTAATCCGAGATTGCTGAACTATAGTGCACTAGGTAATATGAGCTGAAAGGGTGTCGAGAAATTTATTGAATGCTTGATTTGGATCTTGTTCAGTGAATCCAATTCTCTAGACTCAAACCCTCTGTTAAACCTCTTGGAAAGTTCAACCCCTCGTTGAGGCGGGCTAATTTGGTCGGTGCAGGTTTGGAGCACTTAGGAATTGGGGCATCCACTTGGGACAAAGAACTGTTAATATGCATACTACGCTTGAAATTAACTTTGAATTACGTTTCGAAGCTTATATGTTCTGCGTTCAATCACGTCATCAACGCCGAAGATCCAGAGTCTACAAAGACGGAGATCACAACCTGCGGCGATGGTAAAATTTGCATTTTGTTGAACGAGTTTGTACAATGCAGAGACACATACAACAGCTCTTATGGGCTTAAATATTTGAGAACTAAAGTCACCAGAGCTGAAATGCATAGCAAGTCTGGTTTTACAAATATGCTATAGGCTCAAGGTAACGTATGCACTCTGTGAAGAAAGTAGCGGTAATTGGCCATTTAAATAGTCCGCTTAAAGGGATTGTGTGGTCATCCTAGTTCAAGTTCTTGCATAGTTGAATATGAGTAGTGCATATTCTTATGCAAGATTCATCACTAATTTAAAGCAAGTGGCTGCAAAATGGGAGTTCAAATGCGTGGGTTGTAATAATTTTTATTCTGATTCTGCAATTCGAGTTATGACAGTTTTACATACTCTTCACGAACAAGTGCAAGCAGCGATTTTACAAAAAGGTAACTCAAGCTTGGATGACGTCATTTCAATTGCTCACGAAAGCACTCAATTTGCAATGGGTACTTTGAAGAACCAAATCGAAATTCAATCGAAGTTGAATGAGTTGAACACACGAGGTCGACCAAATCGTTCCCAGTTGTTACGCCACAGTCGAAGTGATCGAACTCATCTCTGGTCTCAAAGTATGTCAAGTCGATCTCAAAATGGTGGTGATCGAAGTCAATCCAATAACAATGTCGATTACGATCGGTGATGATAATAAACACAACTCAGACCCTCTGTTGGAGTGCAGAATTCCACCGTTCATGTCAGTGTGCAGGTTGACATGGAGCTTGCAGGTGGTATACTGTAATGTGCAGGTGGTATACTGTAATTGTGGAGTAGGTGAATGGGTGGCTGTGTGCGTGAATGAAAAAGGAGAGTATTAATTGACCTTAAAAGGACATTAAATCCATTGAATATTAATACTTTCTTTAAAAAAAAAAAAAATGTCAATTCGATGGCTTCCCGTGGCGAATTGTTCAAAATTACAAAAACTTGTTCAACAACCCAATCGGAGGTGAAAGTTTGAACCAACAGGAAGTCTCCGTTTGAGGAAATACGTTTGAGTGACAATGTGGTCGAGTCTGAACAGGAACCATGGGAACCAAGAAGATATGGGAGTCCAAATCAAAACAAGAATTTGCTCAATTGAATGGAGCGTTGTGGACAAAAAATTTTCACGAAAACGGAAAACCTCTAAAAGTTTTAGTTGACCTTGAATCAGCAATTAATGTGATGCTAATGATGGTTATCGTGAGTTAAACGAGCCGAAAGTTACGATCGTGAAAACAAACTTGTGCGCTGGGTTTTAATTTAAAATTTTTGAACGTTTAAACGTTGTTGAAGGCTGGGTCGAATAGTCTCACTTATCGAAGAGTCAGTGAACGACGGATGGTAGCATCATCAGGTAAAATTATTTTAACAGTATTCGATATCTGCTTAAAGCTATATCGAATTTGGACAGCTATACAAAACTCTCGCAGCATGAATTCTCCAAAATCTCGCCTGCCTGATTGATAATAGTACTAGCAGGCAGAGTGTCTGATAATATTGTTTGTCCAGTGTTGATGTAATCGTATTCAATGCTAAAACCCGTTCTTCATTAGCAATAGAGAAAGATACTATAACGCCTGTCTTTTTGCTAAGCAAGCACGCTTATATTCAAACGAACTTGATTTGTCAGTTTGAGCTTCAGAACTTTGAAGAACATAAAATTTGATTTGTTTTTATTTTAATTTTTCTCTTGAGTTTTAATTTAGATGCCTTATTAGTTGTTTTACACCAATGACTTCAAGAAATTGATCGGTTAAGAATTTGACCTAATCACAAAAGAGAAAAATTAAAATAAAAAATTAAGCCGAAGCCTGTTTTAAATCAAAATTTCCTTGGAACTTTGGCTTATTGAAAATCAGTGTTAGAATCATGTTTAATTTAATTTTTGATTTATGTCGAACCAACCACCCAAAGTATAAGGAATTTCAGTTTAATAAAACTTTCCGAAATGAATTAACGAATATCTCTAAAACCCATGGATCCAAGCGTGATTACTTAAACGCCAACAGCTCCCTTTTAATAAAAAAAACTTCCATAGAAGTTTTTCCATAGAAATCAGTGTCTGAATTTTGGTAGAACTTTGGGAATAAAATAGTTAGTTAGTAGTTTTACATTAGCACTACTGGGTAGAGAGAACCAATTCAACAAAGGATTTCTGTCTAGTATGAAAGCCATTTTGCTTTATCTAAGAAACATCGTGTGAAGTAAGCACTAAGCCGGTGAATTTTTGTATTGTTATTGGAAAGCAGGCAGATACATCCAGTATCTGCATGTAACAACACCACCAAGGTTCAACAATTTCTACGTACTGTGTCAAACTAATTTTACACATCGTCTATAGTTTGAAGACATGTTAATGCATTCGAGTGTATTGAGTGGTGCTTAAAATATTAATTTTAAACTATGAAATTTGAAAAGAATGATTATAGCCGCTCAAAATGTAACATCATGTTCCACTCATTAAATTCTAAATACAAAATAACTAATTATGTTTATCTGCCGCATTAAAATCTAAAAATAAACCTACTAATCATGCACGGACCCTCCTAAAAAAAATTTCACTCAAACCTAATACTACGTAGAGGAAAAAATACTAATTTCTTTACACACCAATCAAAATGTGATCTGCTTAAGTATCCTCCTTTAATACAACTACATTCTACGAGTATTTTCGTCTTGCTGTAATTGAACTGAAAAGTAAAAATAATTTTTCGTTTTTTTATTTATACATACGTTGTCGACGACTCCGCCCCGCGACGAGAAAATCCAAAAGTCAAAAATAAAATATCTAATATAATTAAAGCAAATTTATTATCTGTTAATTAAAATAATGTAGCATTTTATTTATACAACAAGAAAATTGAAATATACAAAATAAAAAATTCTCATTTGAAATTTACTAATTAAAGTATTTTTTATGATGATATTTTGTATTTATTTATTTTTTAAATTAATTATATTTGACATTATTGTATATCGTATATATTGTACACCAATTTGCGCGAATAATAATTTAACGACAAATTATTAGGATCAAAATGAGTTGCCTGTTTAAAAACATTTTTCTTGTAATTAAACTGTTATAATTTATTAGAACACTTTCTGATGAGTGAAAATTAATTTAGTAGTTTCTTGGTTTTTATTTGAATATTTTAATTGGAGGTTTATTGGGTAACTATGTGATGACAGTTGAATTTTGTTTTCTCGTTTGTTTTCTGTGCGACGCGTAAAAACGTGGGTTTTGTGTATTTCGAAAGTTTTACGTTATTTATTTCAAATTTTATTATAAATTAAAATGTATAACCTTTGGGTTATAGATATTCTAATATCTAGCTGTTCACGGTTTGTTAATTTCTACTTGTCGAAAAAGCAGAAAAATCGGAGTTTTTTTTACAAATTCGTTAAAAGTGTGATGTGCTTTATGTTACAAGTAAGATTTCGTTCAATTAAAGCCATGCATATATGTACTTGTTAAGTAAATGATATTATTTAACCGAAAATGGTCATACCAAAACTAAACTTCTGGATATTCAAAGTGTTTTTTAAGTGGTTGTACACTTTAAAAGTTTTATTAATTTGTAGCTGTCATTAAAAGTCAATATCAAACAATACAACGTCAAATTGACATGAAATTTAATTTTTACATACTAGACTGTAAAAATAAATCTTGTTCTAGTTGTCCAGATTATTAATATTTGTTTAAGATTATTATTTAATAATTGTAGTATTAATGTCTAGAGACGCCAATTATATGGAGTCCAATTCATCGTTGCTTGGGCCATCATTAATATTTACGTTTAGCCATACTGATGATTCCGACATGATAGGTCAACGCACTTGTGTCCCATTTTGATAATGGCTTGTGTCCCATTAGTGTTGTTTTTTTTATAGAAATTCATTCAGTTACGATCCCATGTAAAACTAGATATTTATCCACGGAAAAATTGATATTTGCCGACCATTCATCTTTTTTGAACCCGACCCCTTACCATCACGATTTTACTCACCAGTTATAGCAAAGTACAGTGTTTTTCACCATTGACTTAGGGCGTGGCTCTACTTCCAGATTCTGATTGAAGAATCACATGTTCCAAAAACTGCAATATCAACACCGTTTGGACTAGAATTCATTCGAATGACATTCTTTGATTTGAGAAATGAAGGCAACAAATTCCAGGGATTGATCCATTCAATCGTTAACGATCTGGATTTTTGTTTTTCTTACATTGATGACTTGCTGCTTGCTTCATACTCATTTACACAGGATTTAGAAGTTGTGCTTCATAGATTAATTAAGGCCGGTTTAGTAATCCAATTCAATTTTTTAATTCAACATATTGTACCAGAAAATGTTAAACAAGTTTAGATGATTTTTAGGAATATTGAATTTCCTTCGCAAATTGCGAGTATCGGGAGCCAACCAATCTTCTTAAAATATCTTAAAGCGACCAAAAAAAAAATGATTCTCGAGTTATTGAACAGAGAAAGCAAGCTATTGCCGTTTTGATCTCGCTGAAAAACAACTAAATGTTTGCTATGTAAGCACATCCACCACCCACAGCCGAGCTTGCTTTAATCGTAGATTAATTCGACAAAACTATTGGAGCAGTTATTCAACAAGAAATGGACAATGCTTGACAACCGCTATGGTTCTATTCATTGAAGTTAACGGAAACTCAACGGTATAACACTTATGATAGAGATTATTTGCTGCTTATTCCGCAATCAAACGATTCCATAAACCATTGATGTATGCATTTTACCAGAACCCTGATAAGGCATTACCAACCCAATTCCGATACTTGAATAACATTGTTCAGTGTACAAACTGATATACAACACATATGCTGGTCGGCGGAAGAATCGATTCATTAACATTATCCGAGGTCATAAACTACGAAAATATAGCAAAATCACAACAATCAATCAGATGGAGAATTAAGAAATCTCTTGGAGGCCAACGTTACATTGAAATAAATAAAATTTCTATTAGCATTCAATTCAAATTCTAACGTCTATTATGACGTCTCGAAGGGGAAAAATCAACCATACATACGAATAATCGCGGATTTCCGCGGGTTTGTATTTAAATCAATACTTAATCTATCCCATCCAGATATTCAAATAACCGTTAAAGCCATGTCAGAACAATTTATTTAAATAGATACACCACATCACATTCAACAGGAAATAACGAGCCAGTTATGAGAAGATTCAACGAGCCACAACTAGATATCGTCAGTCTATTACCTCAGTATGAAGGGTAGAATTGCTGTGTAACGCATTATAGACTGCTTTTCGAGATGCACAAAAGTTGAACCTATTTCAGACATCAAAGCAAAAACTGTAGCCACAGCAGTATTAAATACATGGATCTCACATTTTGGTGTACCGGCAGTTATTCACTGAGAAAAATTTTGTTTTGTAAAATTGAAAAACAAAGTTTATTATTTCTACAATTTGAAATTCTTTTTCAATTTAAAAATAATTTATTTGTTATTAAATGAAATTTTTAAAAATTAATAACAAGTTTTTTGATTTTAATAAAATATTTTGTAAAATTATTATGGTAGCTTATTTTATATTTTTTAAAATAATAATTACCTTTTGTAAAAAAAAAAAAATATTAAATCCCGTTGTTTATTTTTTTTTTAGTAATACAAGAAAATTCGTGGCGCAAATTTAATCAAAGTGTTCTCGTATGCACATGATTTGTCAGATTTTATTAAATTTAATTTTTGTGCAATATCAAATTTAATGATTTATTTGAATAGTGTAGTGTTTCAATTAAATAAAAAACTGTGTAATGCATGTGATACGGTAAATTAAAAAAAAATGCAAGTGTATTGAATTATAATAAAACAGTATTTTGTACCGATGTGAAGTTTTTGGACAAAATTTTTATGACAAAAATTTACACGAGTGTTCTTTGTGAAGTTTTTGGACACATTTTTATTTCTTGGGCAAAATTTTTTGTAAGTGTGCAATTTTAACAGTGTATTTAGTTTATATTAAAATCGAAACAATATTGATAATAAATATTGATAAAACAAAAGAAATTGTTTAACATTAAAAAATCTAAAATGCTCATTATTATAAATTTTTCAATAAATCACGTACCATACTGTATAAAATGATACACCAAATAGCAAAAATCTCAGAGATTGGCTCGCATAGTGACTATATACGTTCGAAAGGGGATACTTTGAGCTATTTAAATCAGTTAGCTCCATCTCGAAATGATGAACTAGGCTCATGTATTGAATTTTTAAAGTTTTACCAATAAAGCGAGTGTGCGTGTCCACTATATTGGTAAAACTTTAAAAATTCAATACATGAACCTAGTTCATCATTTCGAGATTGAGCTAACTGATTTAAACAGCTCAAAGTATCCCCTTTCGAACGTATATAGTCACTATGCGAGCCAATCTCTGAGATTTTTGTTATTTGGTGTATCATTTTATACAGTATGGTACGTGATTTATTGAAAAATTTATAATAATGAGCATTTTAGATTTTTTAATGTTAAACAATTTCTTTTGTTTTATCAATATTTATTATCAATATTGTTTCGATTTTAATATAAAATAAATACACTGTTAAAATTGCACACTTACAAAAAAATTTGTCCAAGAAATAAAAATGTGTCCAAAAACTTCACAAAGAACACTCGCGTAAATTTTTGTCCAAAAACTTTTGTCCAAAAACTTCACACCGGTAAAATAATTAAATAATATGTACATGTATGTAGTATATGTACTTACAAAAATAAACTTGATTTCATTAATAAACCATCGTTAAATTTTTATCGCTGCTATCGGTATCGGAAGTGAAATTCAACCGGTTGCTTTATTTTAGGAATTGTCACAGTATCGCTCGAACATGATTCTGATGATTCATTTTCAATAACTATTACGCTTTGTGGAGGTTCCTGATTGTAGTCATTTCGACAATTATTGGATCTTTTTTTGTTTTTCTGTTAAACATGGGTTTTACCCACAACAAATACTGTGATGCGTCTTTGGTTTGACCGATTCCGTTCTGGTCCTATTAATTCCTTATGCAGTTCCTTGTAGTCCATCATACATAGTCTTAATTCATGTCTAAATGTTCGTGCTCGCTCATTATTCGGATCATGTGCTAGGAAATGGTTTTCTAGCTGTACTGTCAATTTTAATCCGTTTTTAATAGTTTCTGCTCTAAGTGGTAGCTCCTCTGCTGCTTCGTCACTGCTGTTTTATGATTCAATTTCTATTAAAACCTCCTCATCTAACATCTAGTCGAAAAGGATCTCATCAAGATCATCATGCTTCGTATCTTCGAACCCTTCACCACCCAGAGAACGCGCCAAATTAATTATTTCATTGTGCCTATTCGTATAGTAAGTATTTTTAAACAGAGTGGCTGAAATAACAAGTTCCAAGTCACTATGTAAACAAACAAAATTCTTTTATTAAACACAGAAAAGTTAAGAGTGAAAAATGGGATCATAAATTTATCAATTTAACGCTTTTATGTGGGAGTCGAATTTTAAGAAATATCGGAAATTCCATCCATCATTAGGCAACGTATAGCCAAAAAGGAAAGAGAGTTTTGACTACTATTTTGGGAAGCGACAAGTTTCAGCAATATTTTTATGAACTGTAATTTGAGTTGGTGACGGATTTCAAACGCAAACTGGCCGTGTTCCAACCTCGCACGCCACTATTATTGCAAAAATGTAGTTCGGATTTTACGATATTTTCTAGAGAATTTTAGTTCCTTTTTTAAAAATCAAAGTTATAAGATTTACAGAGAAATAGCATTTAAGATTCTTAAATTTCTTTGTATGAAATGTGAGGAAAGTTGTATCAAAGAACAATGATTGCAAATTTTATTTTTCCAGTTTGGTGAGCCTCAAACACAGCAAAATCATTTTCTTGGTAGACCACACCAACTTTGCCTTGGCAGTCGATCCACCTTGGCCTCACCGGATATCAATTTCGCAAGATATCAGTTCATAAAATAATGTTTGAGATTACATACATTTAAAGTCTACTGGACATCATGGTCAGTGAGGTCATTTAATACTTCACAAGAGGTGACGAATTTTCGAGTCGATGTATTTAACATCTAAATGCGTCTCTGTTCAATGTTACATTTTACTTAAATTTCTGTACTAGTTGCGTCTTGTAATTTGCTTCATTCGCGACAACCGAAATTGATTAAAGTCTCTTATTGCAGAATGAAAGGGTTTCAAATTCAAATATCATTCGGAAGTTTTTCGATCGAGCGGATGGCTCACTAGTAACTACATTAAAGCTCCACAATGGGTTAAGGAACTAGTCAAGCGTGTAGATGTTTGTATTATAGCGGTGTTATCGAAACAAATTACGGATGAGTCCGCGTCGACATCAGAACCAACCAAGATCAAGACACCTGAACTCCAACCCGTACGATGAAGTAGATCAATTACTTTAGATCACTGAAATTTTATATCCCACTTTTGAGGAGGAGGAACTTTTGTTTATACGTTAATCCACAAATTCTTCCAAACGAAACGAGGTTAACACAACTGAATGCAGTTTAACTACCTACAATTGTTATCGAGGACACTGGATAAAACAAATCGTTTTCGGTTTGACTCGGTAGTAGTGTTAATTGACATTGAATGCGTACACGCGAAATGAAATTGGAACATGGCAAGCACTTTCAAAAAGTATTTTAAGCAAATGTGGTGAATTCAATACACAAACCAATAGTGCGGACCGAATACATCTGGGTAACTGGTGAAAACCAGCTACACACCTCGTAAAAAACACCAACGGGATTTACGTGTAAATGATTTAGCTCTGTTATATAATTTCTTAGGGCAGCTGGCACATACTAAATAGTTACAACAAACTAACGGTTAACCCAATCGATCACACGGTCGTATCCAAAAAATAGTAACAGAAATTGAGAATATACGTTAGTTTTTGGTGAATTGTAGAAACGCTGGTCAGCCACCTAATTCATCATTCTGTGAAAGAGTAGTGATGCATAATTGGCGATGACAAATGCTTAAGCGGTAAATCCAAGCAAAGATTTATTTTATTTAGTGCGACTACCAGTGAGGTTTTCGTTCAGGTAGAACAAGAACCGAATAAACTTTTTCTCCGAAGATTGTAAAAAAGTTTAGTAAAACTATATACATCCATGTTCTTTTTCCATTATTAAATTGTCAACAGTCTTAGATAGCATCCAAAGAAGGCAATGAACGGAATTCTCTAGAGAGTATTAGGGTGTTTTCCAAACACCCGCGGTTTATTTGTGGACACCGACAAAGTCACCTAGCGAGGAGAATTATTTGAATAAGTGCGTCTAGACAGAAATGTCTCCAAAACTGTGTACAAATGTAACACATGCAGTTTTTATTTTCAAATCTAGTGGCAACGACCAACATGGCAAGAAAGTTTTTCTTCTTTATAATAGAAATGGCGTTTTGTTTTTTGTTATTACTTTACAAATAAGTCAGTACAATGAATTGGAATGACTTGATCGACTTATTCAAGATAGCATCAAATAAGTCAATAAGTATGTAATAAGTCGGTGTTTGGAAAACACCCTTAGTGCCCGATGTGCGATCGATTAGAAAGAAGTCCGATCTATTTTCGGCAATATAATAAAAAATGCTCGGCCCGATCGTTAACATATCTAATCAATAATCATCATACTAAAATCTTCTTGTGAAAATGAAAAACTATTTGATGCCAGTCGACGGATAACCATTTTATTTATTTATAAAACGGGTATAAGCAATAGCGCTTTGGGTCCCTATAAGAAGTTTTTATACAGTGGTGGTCAAAATTATTTGTGCCACGCAAAAATTGTACAATTTATTCTGCAAAAATTAAAATTTGGGCTAAACACTTAATTAAACAATTATTTTTTTTGTATTGTTAATTATTGATATTTTATTTAGTAAAAAAAAATTAAAAATCATAACAATTCATATAAATAAAATCAAAAAACAAATGGACAAAACTATTTGTGTCTTTTTTTTTGGGACAAAATTATTTGTTTGTTGCCCAAATTTTAATTTTTGCAGAATAAATTGTACAATTTTTGCGTGGCACAAATAATTTTGACCACCACTGTACGATAGTTTTCATAGAAATAAAAAAAAATCATTAAGAATAAAATATATATGTACGTTATACTAAAATTTTATACATAAAGGGTTAATTTTTAAAACAGAACCTAGCGTTCTAGAGAATTTATACATCTAACCTCAAGTGGCAGATAATTCCATAAAACATAACATCTAACTAGCTCCGAGCGGCTATATAAGCATTGTTTTGCATTTTCGGGGGTAATATGATACATTTAGTTCGAGATCTACACTTCTTGATTTTGAGTCCGGCTCTTTAATGCTTATAATAGTTTATATAGAAAAAACAATTTATGAAAAATGTAAAACTGATTGAGTCTGCAACCTAGATTATTTCCAGAATAATTGGGGATGTGATCATACTCTCTTAAATTATAAACATATCTGCGACCGCGTTATTGAATACTCTTTGGAGCGAGAGAGTTGCAGAAGAATCGTAATGTTGGTAAATAACATCACAATAAGAAAAATGTGGAATTACTACTATGGCTTTGACTAAATGCAATCTTACATTTTCCGGACAAATTCGTTTTTAATGTGTAAGTTCTTAATTGTGATTCTGTATTTGCTTCTACAGATGAACATGGCCTGCGTTTTTTTTTCATATTTATAAATAGGCCGTTGGGTTTAAACCAAACGTAAATAGCACTCAAATCTTTGTGTATTATTGCAAAAATATCATCTATTTATCTAATGAGCCACCAACATAAATTTGAACATTGTCCGCATAAAAATGATATTTCGATCCAGTTATGGAGTCAGCTAAATCATTAATAAAAAGAGAAAATAGTATTGGACCTGTGATGGAGCCTTGCGGCACCGTGCTTGTAACCGTTGCAATTCTCGATATCTTATCTGCTAAATGATCGTATTGAGTCATGTCCGACAAATATGATGACATAACCGTATTGCCGAAACTGAGAAATTATAATAGAGTCAAAAGCCTTAGAAAAATCGAGTAGAACAATCACAGCAAAATACTTAGGCTCATTAAGAATGTGAGAGACATCATCTGCCACATTAACTAGAGCAGATGTTGGGCTGTTGTTCATTAATGTACAAGGCAATTTTGTTTTTCAAAATCAATTCCAAGACCTTCGAAAGAATAGGAATAATACTTATTGATCATAAGTCTTGCAAAGATTTAATCTCCTTGCCTTTTAACAAAGGGATAACCAATGCCTTTTTCCATTTAAGAGGACAATACGAGTTGCCGTCATGCCCAACAGTGTTTGATTTAGTTTTTGGGACTACATTCACAATATCGATATCGAACACACATGTAAACTGAAACAAATTACTTAGGGAAATAATGGTAGAATCTGCATTCGCATAAGGCAGGGGCAAAACGACACTACCTGCTGGAACAACCGTAAAGTGCGTATTAATCTCATCAGCCGTAAAGCGAATACAATCGTGACTAGTGATCTTTGCATTAATTCCAAGCGATCTTAGATTATTCCAAAGTCGCCTCATAGTATAGATTTGGGATCACTAAAATAATATTTTTGTTTACATTCTCGGATAAGACTTGTCACTTGGTTCCTGTAGGTGCAGTACAAAGATTTTTGCTCTAGGTTCCCATTCTTTTTCCATAATTGATGAGTCTGATCTCACATATCACTTAATTTAATCATTTTAGCCATGTTGCGGTTGGATTCAAATTCAGAACGTTTTTGACTGGAATGCAATATGAATGTATAACATTTGTAAAATTAAGGAAACTATCACAAGGGTTGTCCAGATTACTTATTAATTTTAGCCCTTCAAAGTTTAAATCGTAAAAAATATCTTGAATTTGTTCCCGATTAGCATTAGTGTAGACGGGAATAGAGGAATATGTATGTTTTAACCTTTACTGGTAAGGAATAACGAATAAATTAAGCATAATCAAGCTGTTAGAAAGTCGTTTTGCAGGAATATTTAAATTAATATTAAAATCACCGAAAATTATAACATGAGAATAGGCATTTATATAGTCCCGTACAACTAATACGAGTTATCAATATAGTTTGACTTAGATAATTGACGGTGGGTTATAGCCAACGATAATTGCACACAGAATTGCATACATTGTAACACACCTCAACCTCTGCCAGGGGCACGGTCATTTCGAATGATTTTGTAGCCTGGAATTGCAACAAGACATGAAGAAATTTTGGAATGAAGACATGTTTCAATCAAATATAAAATATCAACATTTTTCATCTCTGTGTGTATATGAGACCATTTGTCGTTGAATCAGAAAATGTTAAATCTCTAGAATCTCTCTAGGAATTCATCTGTAAAGGTACGCCCAAGTTGATTTTTCGATTATAGTTGACAAAAGGTTTAATAACATTCTCTAAAGAATTTATGCATAATAATGGAACGCGGTAAAACCATTTTTTGATATAGTACCAATTAAATTATATACGTGCGTGTTATTTCTACAACATTCTAGACATACGCTTATTGCGAGCCAGATGGCACCTGAATAATTTTTTAAGGGTTTTACAATATCCTGTAAAACCGACGGGCCAATTAAATATACCCAACCAAAGATTATTAGCAGAGCCATCTATGATTTTAAAGAGCCGTAATATTAAAAAGGGAGCTTTAAATAGAGGGGAAGCTTTTATTGAGTTACTATAACAGCGAGTTCATACGACGGATAAAAATCTCGGATTTTACTATCCCATCGTTTTAACCAATTACATCACGTAAATTATACAACGGGCACGCCTCTTTTCATATAAAAAAGTTGAAAATATTGAAAAAAAATCTGGGATAGAAAAATCCGAGATTTTTATCCGTCGTATGAGCTCGCAGTAAGAAACCGTGGCAATTGGAAAATTTTTGTGCATAAATTTTATTCATAAAACACATATTTGAAAATCAGCCATCAAAGTGTAGTATTTAATTATTAAATTTAAACTAAAGCGGAGTATAAATTTATCAATTTTCTATAAAAATGAGCTTTCCGTTTAGTTGTGTAGGTTAGTAAAGTAAATAAATAAAGGGTGCTGCCGCGGATACCTCTTACATCCAATTTAGATTTTAATTTAATAAAAATTTAACTTCTTTAGTAAATTCTGATCCCATGTACATTACCACATAAAAAATTTTTTTCATCAAGATGCATTTATTGGAAATGTATATGTACAAAATCGTTGAAATCGTTGATTTTCTAAATTAAATATTATTACAAAAAACAACAAAACGTAGAAAACTTCAATTTTATGCTATTGCAAAACCTAGCTTTCTGTAATTACAATACCCGTTTACAGATGTATCTATAATAAATTTAATTGAAATTACAGAAAAGCATAAAAAAATTAATCAACTATTTACGAAAATAACCATTAATAAGTTATAAGCGCGAAATCGTTCATATAATAATTTAACATAATTAATAAAACTCAAAACAATTATAATTTTTATTTATAATACGGTTGGCGTAAATAAAGCTTTTCGTCGTAAAATATTCACCATCATAGTTGCTGTGCGCTGTAAAACAATAATAGAAAAATGTCACAATTTTTCCAAATTTTTGTTTTTTTTTATTTCAATCCAATCCAGGCGGTAATTTGTAAAATGTGCACGAACTCTAACGTGTATCTAACTATAAGTGAATTTTCTACCTTCGTATAGTTTATATAAGCAGTAAGGATTGATGTACGGCGGTTGAAGTATCACATCAGCTCTTAAAAGATGTTTGTACTATATTCCTTCATAATTGGCTTTCAAGAATGCAAATTCTGCTCGCATTGATTGTCAGTTTCTATAAAAATCAATCCACCGGGAAAACCAATATCATTTAACCCTCGAGCACTGATATAACTAAATACATTAATCTAAAGAAATCTAGGCTCAGTTGCAAAGATGCTCGAAATATTTTACCATTGTCGCAGGTAAATTAACTATTTTCCGCGGCGTTCATATCGCTCAACAGCAGCTGCCGTTAATTTGTTGATACAAGGATTTATTGATGATGTTTCATGCTAAAGGCCCTCGGCTAAGGTGTATGACTGAGAGTTCGTATACATGTATAAATTCCCGCCTGGTTCAATAGATTATGGAGATCTACTGGTCTTGAAAGGCTTAGCACGTACTCACTTTATGCATGGTTGGCTCATATACCGATACAAACTCTTAAAGCACCAAATTTTGAACTCGTTTGTACAGCGAGCTGCCTGCTATAAGACACACGCCCGTAACAACCGTCCTAACCTGTAGAACAGATGTTGATGTCTGTGGGACCATATACTGTATTTGAATATTCTCAATTTGTATAACAATTTCTATACGTGTAATTTGGATTAATTTATTAATTTGAATTTGAAAGCTTCAAACAACACGAACCTATTAGGTGTGCAATTAGAAACCCTGCTTGGTAAAATTCTACTTGTTATTAATAGGTCTATTATGAATCTCACTTACTCGTCACCGGGTGAAGAGTCGTCACTATAATTCTATTTTGGTATTATGATTGTCGCAGTGAGCGAGTGATCGTCACATGCGTGTCGCTTGGCGACTCGAAATCACCGCATATAGTTTTTGGTATTATAATTCTCACAGTGAGCGAGTCCAATGTCATATATGCTCACCTAAAATATGATGGTGAGAGTCAAGTGACAATGTATTTTTGGTATTAGAAATATAATATTTTATTAATATTTTAACATTGAAATAGTAAATTTATATTGAAATGGAAAAAAACCTGGATATTGCCCGTGGATTTCCAGATGTTGGAAAAATCAAACTAACCATTAATGAATTTTGGAAAAATTTGTCAGTAGTGCGGAATAGCTTAGGGCCGCCAATTAGAGAAAGCATGGAATGGAGAAAGGCAAAAATTCGAGCACAGTTTTTTTATATAGTATACACAATTTCTTATATAATATATTTTGTATATTTAATATTTTTTTATAATTATTTTGTATTACGATACGATGAAAATATCGTATCCTTATAAATTTTGTCATACAAAGGGTCTATTTTTTAATTCACCCCGAGCAAGCAGGCTTACCCCGGGTAGTGTACACCGAGCAAAGGTTGTACAGGGTAAAATTATCCGGTGTGCATAGAGTAATAAATTGTTTTTTGTTTTGCACACTCTTCGTACACTGACATTAATTTCAGAGTAAAATTTGAAGAACCGAGTATGCACTGTGTAAGCACAGTTCACAAATAAAAACGCAGTGTACCGAGTAAAATTACCCAGGTTGAATAAAAAAATACGAAGTATTTTTTGACAGCGCACTGCCTGTTCGGAATGAATTAAAAAATAGGCCCAAAGACATACAAAAATTTCTTTATATGAAAACTATTTGTAAACAACTAAAATTGATTGACATTACTATATGGTTTCCATAACGACAAGTAACAAACTCTAAAAAATACAAGAATCCACATACGACGCCGCAAACAACGGCTCGCCAAAATAAAAGGGAGACTCATAATACCAATTTTGAACTCGGGTGACTTATACCAGGTTTCCATCGTCGATAGCATAATAGAATAATAGTATAATACTATTTTACTATCACCTGTACCCTGCTGGTTTTCCATCGTCCGGTTTGAAATAAGCCTTTTCGAAATAAGCGTTTGATAAAAACGATATTATTAATTTATTTCACACATATTATGTAATAATAATATATAACGATAATCAGGCAACAAATTGTTTCTTATTGCGGCGAGAAAATATTAAAAATGGTAATGGATAAGCTAAGAAAATCAAATTTAGTTTAACACTGTCAAATTTATAACGTAAAAAATAATATTTGCTACGTATTATATTTTGATAGCTAGTATACTGAAATATTTTAATAAACTATTATTCTATCAACTTTGGATTTCCATCGTAATACTTTAATATTATAATACTATTATACTTGTATACTATGACGATGGAAACCCGGTATTAGATAGTCACGGCGAGTGGTGTGGTGAGGCAAGAATCATAATAGGGCAGTAACTATTCGCCATTAATATCTATGGTTTTTTGCCATTTACCAGGTAGATGATGAATGCCTAGATAGAAACTTGGTGGTTTCGAAGCAAAATCACCATTTTTACACGTCTTCAACTTTCGTGAACTGCTGGTCTTTCAAATATACTGACATTGATTTGGATAAGTGGTAAGAAGAGAAAACCAAGTCTGGAGAATACGCCGCATGCTGTAAAACTTCCCAGCCTAAGGAGAAGATGAGTTCTTGGGTTGATTTTGTTGTATTTGGATGAGCAATATAACCTTTCGTCTTCCTTGGCTCGTAAATGGTCCGTTTACTCCACAGCATCACTTAATTTGATTAATCGGACCTGGTAAGGTGCAGCTGTAACAATTTGGCCAGGTTCTAGAAGCTCGTAGTAAATGACTCCTTTCCAATCCCACCAGACATACAGTAACACTTTCTTGGCATGAATTTTCATTTTTGCAACTGATGTTGATGGCTGGTCATGCTTTTCTGCGTTTAGGATTATCGTACAAAATCCACTTTTCATCACTCGAAATGATTTTGTGACATTAGGAGTAACTCCTAACTGTTCTGCAACTTCTTTTTGAGTTTGGCACGGATTTTCATGCAGTATAACTTTAAGTTCTTCGTCTTCAAATTGTTTTACTGTACCTGGACGTGAATCGTCCTCGTGACTAAAATTACCATCATGAAATCTTGCAAACCACTTTTTTACTGCTTGTAAATGACTGAAACTTATGTCATAAAAACAAGAACAACTGGAGCCCTATTTTATGAAAAAGGTCGCAAATCGCATTTTTTGCGATTTTGCGGATCCGATCCGCCACTTACGTTTCTATTATGAAATCCAAATATCGCATATCGCATTCCTTATATAGGAAAATTTTCATTGGGAATTTTTTTTAAATGTCATTACAACCAATAATCACAATTAACCTTTCGCAATGTTTTTGCATTTATTTACTCTTTAAGTAAATATTAATATGAACTGTGTTGATTTATATCTAAATAATTGTGAGGATGATGAAGAAGGTGATACTTGATACTATAATTGAATACGTCAATATTAAAAATGAATCTTTAACGAAACACGTCAAATCCTTTTGGATTATGTGAGAAATAATACATTTCTACTGCACGACAACTATAAAAGTTTATATTTTTTACTTTTAACAAAAATGACAATTTATAATACCTTTATATTTAATATATTTAAAAAATAAAAGTTGATCACGTATGTGTATTAAATAATGCGATATCCGACTGCTATTGATCATTCGCATTTGAAAAATATAGTATCGCAAAAATCCGCCATACCGTTTTATAATATGGCGTTCGCATCCAATATTAGTTTACCAAAATGCGATATTGTATGAAAATGCGAAATCGCATTTTTTTCATAATAGGGCCCCTGAGCATTTCATGCAGAACCAATATAAATTAATAATGAAAGATATTTGTTATTGTCTCATTTATCCAATTTTATGAAGGAGAAACAAGGGAAACCTTTGAAAAAAAACTTAGCTAAAGTTTCCGTTGAGTACCAAACTCTTTACTTTTTCAAAAAAGAATTAGGTTGGTTACTAGATTTACCCGTATTCCAATGTAATTAGAAAAATGTTCATAAAAAAAAATCAAATTTATTTAATAACAATAACAATATATTATGCAAAAATGATAAGTAAACTTATCAGTAACTTTTCTTACAGTCATAATCAGAATAATTCCAACTAAGCTTCTTTATTGAACAATTCTTAAAAATATCACAATCGCAATTAACATATAAAAATAAAGAAAAATAAGTTCATTTAGGTTAAACATTTAATTTACGCTTTTTAGAAAGAAGTTCAATGACTGAACTGAGTTATTTTGTTTTTTGCAATAATTATTCAAGAAAATGTTACACCAAATTTTTGCACAATTTTGCAAAATTTTAAAATCGGTTCCACCACATTTATTGCAAATTATATTTAAATAACAGTTATTAATATATTCTATTACAGCAGAATAAAATATTCATGATGATTACATGAATTTAAAAATGACGTTACAAATGATTTAGACGTTAGTGTTTCAAAAATTTGGTGTATACATATTGCGAATGATGTCAAGAATTCGGTAGGGTATTTTAGTTCACTGCAATCTAAGTCACGTAAATAAAAACTGTCTCCGGTGGTAAATCATAATCAAGATCTTCATTGATTAATAATTTGATAGTACATTCGTCACAGTTCAATTTTTGAGTAATTTTTCTGCCTACATAGCCTGACACGTAAATTAAAACTGGAAGAATATCAGGCTCAAGCGTTATTCTTTCAGTTTAGCTAATAATTCTACTAATTTCTAAAGTGTCTATGCAGGCACTTGTGTCATCGGAAAAATTAAAATTAACTTTTGCGCTAAACAATTCCTTTTTAGATTTTGTCAGTTTTAGCAAACTGATTAATTTTAGTTTTTTTTTCTGACTGTAAAATTTGTTGAACGGTAACATTATAACAACAACCACTCATTTGGCGATATTGACCAAATCGAGCATCCAAGTTATCCGTTTGAAATTTCCCTAATAAAATATATTTGAATATTGTTTTTTTTAAATTTATAGATACTTAGCGACATCTTTTGATTGGTTTAGTAATTGCGAAAAGCTTTATCAAATTACAATATTTTTATTTTGTGAAGCTCTCTTTTGTTTATACTACAGGATGAAACAATATAGCCTGCGAATTTGTTGCGATGAAAAATCAAATTTTTGAGAAGTAACGAGGAAACAGTTTTCTAAGTTTGTTCATCAACAATGTTGAAATAGAATCCAAAACACAATAACCCCCATATTACATTGTTACTCCAAAAGCATTTTTTAACGTACGTTTGTTTCGGAAAAATAATGCTGAAATTTTTGATGGAACACTCTATACTAATTTCTTATTTTCTGTACATACACATATAAACAAATTCTTGTTTCAACAAAAAAAAAAAAATTGTGTTAGACTAATTTAAATGTTTTTGCGTTAACTCAACATAACATGACTCAATATTAAAATATACTTTTCCTGAATATTGAATTAACCATTCACATTGAAAATTCAAACAAAGAATTTATGTTTTTATATACAAAAAAGCTTCTAAAAAAATATTAAAATACACTGGTTGATATGAAAAGGTAAAAAAGACAAACCGAAATCGGATTTATCAAAAATCGAATGTGAAAATCCGACTGCTATTTAGTTGACGAATTTCATTTTTTGTTATCGAATGTGTGTGTTTCTTCAACTATTTATTTCAAGCAATTTATTATTCTTACGAAATATAAAACTTAACAAAATTAAATTAAACATTATTTAAATAAAAAATATTCATATTATAATTAAAATATTTATTTTGAATTTATTGGGACTACGACAATAACTGGAGAACAATTTGAGTTACTTGTCGGTTTTATGGAAAGAAATAAGGGAAGCGCAAAAAATTATTTGAATGCTCCGCAGTTCACCATCATCCGAAAAAGCCGATTGTGTCCATTATTTACTTAATCAGTCATAATTACACTTCCGTTGACGTTTAGTATAAAGTATTATTATTATTATATACGTTTTAAAATCTTTATATATACACTATCGCTCAAAAGTGTTTAGGCACTGTCAAAAACAGCATAAACCATATAAAAACTCAAAATATTAAACGTAAAAATGTGAAAATATTTATTTTTTAGACATTACACATATATTTATAGCAATATATTTAATAAATGTCAAAATTAAAATGCTTAAATTATACTTTCATCTATGTGACCTCCTCTTGATTGAACAATCGCAGCGCACAGTCGAGGCATTCTCGTAATAAGTTTTGCCAGTTTCTGGCGTTATTGAGTTCCAAGTTGATTGAAGATTGTTCCACATGACAGTAGCGGATGTTGGAGCTGATTGCTTTACGTCCCGGTGCAGTTCTTCCCACAGTAACTCAATAGGATTCAAGTCAGGGCTCTGGGGAGGCCAGTCCATAATTTTTATCGTTCCCTCCTCCTCTAAATGGCGAAGATACCCTTTACATAATTTAGATGAGTGCTTTGGGTCATTATCTTGTTTTTTTATTTTTTATTATTGATTTATTTAGTTATTCTTTGCTCTTTCCTCATTTTACAATACAATATATATCGTTGAAAATAAAATTTAATCACATTGAAAAAGAGAAAAAGAAAAGAATTAAGGGACACAGATCGGCTAATGAATTTTCAGTCCTTTTTAAGCCATACGGTTTCCCTTTATCAAAAATTATTACAATTTGTCATATAAAAATAATATTATGTATTTGAAAACAATAAATATAAAAAACAGAAAAATATAAAAAATAAAAAATATATAAAAATATACTTCACAAATAATTCACGACGTTAGACAACAAATGTGCTTTTAACAATTTTTTAAATTTAAAAATATTATAAGTGTTTTTAATTGGGTCGGGCAGTTTATTATAAATATAAGGTCAAATAAATGATATAGATTTTCTTCCAAATTCTGTTCTGATATTTAAGCATGTCAGCAAATTAGTAGACCTAGTTTCGTATTTATGAGTTACATATTTATATTATATGTTAGATAAACATGAGGGCACAATCAAACATTTGTACATATAAACACATAAATGCAATTCGAATAATGCGCCAATTGGAAGAATTCCCTTAGCTACATCGCGATATAAAGCCGATGTTGGATATAATACAGGGAGTTTATAAATAGATGTACAACACTTGTTTTGCAGAATCTGTAAATTCCTTAATCTAGTTTTCGTTGCAGATCCAAAAGCTGCAATAGTGTAATAAAAGCGTGAATGAACAAAAGAGAAATAAATCATTTTTAAAACATGAGTTGGAACAAAACTAGCCAATTTTCTGATCAAGAAAAAGAATGGACAAACTTTCAAACAAACTGAATTTATATGATCTTCCCAAGATAGATGATTGTCAAGTATAACATCCAGGTATTTAAGTTTATCAACACATTCAATAGTAAAACCTGAATATTGCATAATTGGAAACTCACAGTGTGGCAAATATGATGAGTGAAAAATTATAATTTTTGTCTTGCTGAGATTAAGAGAAATTTTGTTCATATCAAAAAATTCAATCAACATGTTTAAATCATTATTCAAACAAACCTGCATTTGTGTACAATCATTGAATTCGTAAAAAATTGCAGTATCATCCGCAAACATCTTGATTTGTCCATAAATAGGTAATTGTGCTATGTCATTAATGAAAATTAAAAACAACAGAGGCCCCAGGACGCTACCCTGCGGAACACCACAGTCAATATTTAGTAAGGCGCTTTTTATTCCGTTCAATTCAACAAATTGTTTGAGGTTGGTAAGATAACTTGCCAATATATCATAAGACACACCGCGGAAACCATACATATATAACTTCTTAAGCAGCAACTCATGATCTATGGAATCGAAAGCTTTTCTTAAATCCAAAAATAATCCACACACATACTTTTGATTATCAAAAGCTCTGTAAATTAAATCAGTTATTTCAATTATTGCGAGAACAGTACCCGAACCCTGTCTAAATACATATTGATATTGATAAAAGAACTTAAAACTATTTAAAAATTCAATCATACGGCTAGCAATCAATTTTTACAATATTTTGTCAAAAACTGATAAGATAGATATGGGCCTAAAATTGTTTATTAATTTACTATCACCAGATTTAAAAATGGGTATGGTTCTTGCTATTTTTAAACAATTCGGGTAAATCCCGGTTTCTAGTACAACATTAAACAAAACAGACAGTAATTCAGAGATGAATTGCGTTTTAAGATAACATTGCCAATTCTGTCATAACCACAACCCTTACTATTCTCTAAACTGCTTATAATATTATAGACTTCAGATGCTGTGGTCAGTGATAAGAAACATGAATTAGACATAGTTCTAATTGTTCGAAGTTTATTCACATTGCCGTCAGATGCTAGCCTATTTGGTGTAACTCTTCCAGCATCAACAAAAAATTTATTGAATATATCAACAATAATATTCGTGTCGCTATATTCAACACCATTATACATTATAGTATACGAATTCGAGCAAACGTTATTTTTCATGAAATTGTTGATTTGCTTTCAAACTTCTTTTTGACTCAAATTATTGTACAATTTTTCAAAATAGCGCTTTTTTGCATAATATTTCTCGGACCTAATCTTTTTATTTAGCAATTCCAATCTGTGTCTTAACTGAGCACTATTCGAATTTCGCTTGAGTCTTTTGAAGATACGATTTTTATCTTTATTTAAATTCCAAAGGTCATAAGACATCCATGGACAATTACTGGAGTTTTTTGAGTTCATCGGTGTATGCTTAATTGTAGTAAAATTATCAAGTAGTTCACTATACTTTTCAGTAATTGATTTTAGTGTAGAATCAGGATTTTGAGTATCGAATATTGAGGAAAGAATAAAGTCTTCAAAGAGCTGATTAACTTTCTTATAATCAATGATCTTTTTTACTAGTATTTTAGACGTATATTTTGGTTTAAAGAGAAACGTAGAAAAAACAAAACTATGATCACTGATATCTGCACAGATAGTTGAGTTCAAAACACGTTCAATATTAAGGAAGCTACTTATTGTATGATCTAGTATATTGTCACTTTGCAGATCTAGTTGTATAATTGTTAGTAGCAATCATTCCATGACCCAACAAACAAGTTTCATAATTTGAGATTAGAACTGATTTTTTGTTAATAGGTATATTAATATCGCCAACGATAACAAAATCGGATAATCCTTTATATTTGTTAAGCATATCATCACAAAACTCAAGAAATAGTTTGGTATCTGAAGATGGTGGTCAATATATACCGCAGACTCTTGTAGAGCTAAATCCACCAAGCTGAACACAAATATACTGAAAAGGTAGATTGCAATCATCAACACTGAGAATAGTATAGGAAATATCGTTTCTAATATACATAGCGATTCCTCCGCCTGATCGATCAGTTCTACATGAAAAAATACTAGTATAATTATTAATATTAAATGAAAAAATATTCGAACTGTTAACCATTGTTTCTGTTATGCATAATAAGTGCACATCAGTTCGCAGACTCTCCATGAATAATAATAGACTATCAAATTTAGTAGTATTATTCATGCCCCGGATATTGATATGAAGAATATTAAGATGTTTTAAATTTGGAACATTAATTGGATTTAAGGAAAAATCATCGACACTCGAATAGAAACTGTTGGTGCAATTACTTTTAAGTGACTTCCGGCTCATAATAATGAAAATTTTGAAATAAAATACACGGACCCAATTAGCTTAAGATGAAACGTAACATGATTTAGGAAATTTAGTAAATACCGTAAATAGTATCCCAATGAATACAATGAACTGCTAGTATTTATATGAAATCTAACAACTCCAAATGTTATTGTAAAGTTAAGTATAAAATATGTAGCACAAAAATATATGTGATTTAGTGATAACTCGTTAAATAAATAATAGTACACTGTAAAAATATTTATAGCACCTGTATAACCAAATTGAAATTACTACAGAATTACTGTAGTGTGAACTCAAACCACACCCATAAATAACTATTTCTATGGATTGGGGTGGGGTGTTGTAACATCACTTTTTTCGATACTATCGAAATTTACATCTCTTTCATCACGAATAAAATTTAACGTTTTTTTATTTATCAATTACGTTGTTTCTAATGCGATCTCTACCGAATCGAAGAAAACATTATGTCGTTCTACTCTTATTCTATCACCTACGTATTTTATGAGTGATACTTTATCGAAAAACAAAAAAGAGATAAATAAACAATTTATTCTAGTAGCGTGCGATCGCAATATTGAAAGCAAAATTGAAAGCGAAATGGCAACTAATTTTATTTTAGAAAAAAGAAACACAATATTCGATAACTATCGAAAAAAGTGATGTTATAACATCCCACCCCAGGTGAGTATGTAATAAAAATAAATAAATAAATAAAAAACCATCCGAAATAACTATAAAAATATGTACAACGCCATCTAGTAAAATTAATAAAATAATCAATTTATGGTGATTATAGTAGTGCAAACGGTACAAAAAGTTCACAATCAGCATTGATTTGCGGAGATTCCGTAACAATAAAAAATATATATACTCTAAAAGTACTATAAACAAATTCACAATGCACTCTATCGTTATATTGTAAAAACGGCAAATGATGTATAAGATAACACAATTGACAGTAATCATAATCAAAACAAAAGTATAAACATTAAAACTAAATTTTAAAGGTAAGTTTGAATTTAAATGAATTAAAAGAAGTTGTGATATACTTAAATATGCTTTATGTTCCTTTACCGGATGATGAACCATTTAGAGAATCATGATGAGGTGTTGTCTGCTTATCCAATCGAAAAATATCATTGAAACTAAAGATATGGTGGATTGTCGATTCAACTGTCTTGCGCAGGAATATTTTACCATCTTTGGCCCTACGAGAGACTTACCGAATATTGAAGGTACCATAGTAGCAACATTTGCAGACGATACAGCTATTCTAGCAGTTGGAAAAGATATTTCGGAAGCAACAAGCAAGCTTCAAAGTGCAGTTAACACGGTGAGCAACTGGACTCAAAAATGGCGCATCTCATTAAATGAAGCCAAATCAGTACACGTCAACTTTACAAATCAAAATGTAAACTGTATTCCCGTGGTTCTCAACTCAAACCAAATTCCATATGCAAATACAGCTAAATACCTTGGCATGACCCTCGATGCTAAGCTAAGATGGAAAGAACACATCAAGAAGAAAAAAGAAGAGTTAAACATCAAATATAGAAAAATGTACTGGCTCATGGGTAGAAACTCTGAGCTCTCAATACACAACAAATTGCTTCTATACAGGCAAATGCTAAAACCAGTATGGACCTATGGTATCCAGCTTTGGGGTTGTGCCAAGAAAACCAATGTACAAATGATACAATGCTTCCAAAATAAAGTGCTACGAGGGATTGTGAATGCCCCATGGTACATTAGGAATGACAACATCCATAGAGACTTGAAGATGGAATACGTCACCGATGAAATAAAGAATCATGCAAGGAAACACGTACAGCGCCTATCTCTACACGAAAATGCAGATATCCGTCGTATGTTGGACACCACTAACGGCGTGAGGAGACTCCAAAGGCAGAAACCTCTGGAGCTGGGCAGTTTGTTTTAGAAGAAAGTATTATAAAATGAGTAACCAATAGGTTACTCATCTTAACCCGAGAACTTAATTTAAGAAAGATAAATTACTAGATGATCTCTGAATCAGTTGTAATATTGTATAAATAAATAAATAAATTTATTAAATAAAAAAAAAAAAAAAAAAAAAAAAAAAAAAAATCTTTGGCCCATAAATACTTGTAGCTGTGTGCACGTTGCAGTTTCTTGGCTTCATTATATAATTTAGATTGATATTTGGTGAAGTATTGCATAATATAATATCCTGTTTGTGTAGCCGAGGTAGATGAACGACGATGCATTTTAAATTTAGTTAAGATATCATTCTTAATCTCAACAGAATTTAAGGTAATTATGTATGAATTTTTTAACTTTGATGTCGAGTTAGGAGTATGATACATTTTTTTTATTTCAGTTATCTCAGCTTCACAATTAATGTGTCTTATGGCATCTGAGATGAATTTGGGGATATTGGGAACATCCATAGGCAAACCACCAATAACAATATTGTTCACAATTTCTTTCTGTGAAGCGACATCAAGTTGTGCCTCCAATATATTAATGCGTTCTTCTTGCTTAGTATAATTTTGTTGTATCAAATTATATTTTTCAGCTAAGATTCCATTATTTGCAGCAATAGTTTTGAATTCGATTTTAATTGCATCAAACTCGTTACAGATAAACACCTGAGATTTTTGGATGTCAGAGATCAATGATTTGACTTCCGCGAATTGTGTATCTATATGCATCATCAGGGTCCTGATTGCATCTTCAAATTTTTCATCAGATGTTTTCACTGTTTCTGTCGATGATGTTGCTGAAGGCTCACGATTGGAGATGAATAACTTAGCACATTCAAGAGAACAAGCCCAATTAGATTCAGCTGCTTTTTTTATTTTAGCTGCTCCAATAATTCCCTTACATGGTGGGTGGTACATTTTCTGGCAGTAGCCGCACAACACAACCGATTGTTTTTGTGATATCACCTTCTTGCATGAGGATGCAGAACAAGCCAAGTTTAGATGGATATTATGAGACTCCTCCGCATTTTCATAAAAAGGCATTTTCATGACAACCAAAATCCACTTGGCGCAAAATATTTTTTTTTTTGTTACTTTTTATTTATCTATTTTTTTTTTTTTGTTTCACTTTACGAGTATATAAACTAGTTTTTAGATTTAATTCACTATAAACTAAACTTTTATGATATATATTATAAATGAACTAATCTTGGGAATATTTAAATATACCAGTATTACTTAAATTGATTTAAGTTTTATTTTTTGTTTGGTATTTATGTACGTCCGCACTGACGTTTTGACAACCTTGTTTTTTTATGAAAGATAAAATTTTGGCCCAAAAGCCGAATTCCTGAAAAGATTGCGTGGTTCTCCAAAATTTGCCAGTATCCTTCTTTTCTTAGTATTCCGTCAATTTTCACAACATCGCCTAAACTAGCACCAGTAAAACAGCCCCAAATCGCCACTGAACCACCTCCATGCGTTACGGTAGCGGCAATACACTCTTTACTGGTACGTTCACTCACAGATCTTTTCACGAATATTCGTCTTCGGGTACCGAACACTTCAAATTTGCACTCATCCGTCCATAAAACTTTGTTCCAATCTTTTATCGTCCAATGTTGGTGTTCACGGGCCCATTTAAGTCGCTTTTGCTTATTTTGTTTACGTAGTAATGGTTTCTTCATAGCAATACGGCCATGGAGTCCGGCTTGCTGTAGGAGACGTTTAACCGTAGAAACACTAACTGGTTTTGGGCGACCAACATTTAATTCTGCGATTATTTCCGGGGCTGTTTTGCGTCTATTCAACTTGCTAGTAATCACTATTCTATGATCATCTGCAGGCGTTGTCGCTCTTGGCCTTTCACTACGTTTTTTATTATGAAAACTGTCACTTTCCCGATATTTTTTAACATTATAATCGACCGTACCGTGGTATAATTTCATTTTTTTGGCAATCTGTCGATTACTTATGCCAGCTGTATGGTAAGCTATTATAAGCGCACGTGTTTCAGTACGAATTTCTCTTTTTGGAGTCATTTTAAATAATTGTCACTCGATATTTTGCTTACGATGTTAACACTGTAAATATCAGGCTACAACTGATCGTATTTGACTCATTTCACTGAAATCTTTTCAAAAAAACAATTTAAACATCATAACCTATAATAAACCCGACTGATATTTTTTTCTGGAAATTCCTAGAGACTATTATTGCAACTGTACCGTAATAAACAGTTTACGACAATCCGGTCAAGCGTAGGTAGAGGGTTGTAAAATTAACCCTATATAATTGGTGTCTATCTAATGAAACTGCGTTTCAGGTAAGTATTTCATTTTATTCAAATGTTGAATAAAACGAAATACTAGGAAGGTATTGATGTGGCCAACGTTTTTTTCGGCAAGACCGCACTTTGCGCCACACAAGCAACGAAACAATCGCAATTTTGCAAGAAAAGTTTCCTGACCGTGTTATTTCTCGAAGAGGTTATCACAATTGGCCACCGAGGTCTTGTGATTTAACGTATGATTGTGATTTACCTTTAGGCTTTTTTCTTTGGGGCCACGTGAAAAATAAGGTCTATGCCAATGCTCCACAACCGATTCAAGATGGAATTCGAGAAGCTATCAAGGACATACAGCCGCAAATGTGCGAATTGGTCATAGAAAATTTCATGAAAATGATACGGTACTGCAAGCGTTATTATTTCATTTCATGTAATTGTTTAAATATTTATTTAGTTCAGAGTTTTAATTTAAAGACAACAAAATTTAGATTTAATTCTAGATAGTTTTGAATGTCTAAAGTCAAATTAAAAATTAACAATTTATCTCTAAAATTAAATTATAATTTAATTAAATATGCTAACATATTTTTTGAGTGAAAATTTTTTTGTTGACGCATGTGTGTACTCTTACTAGTGCCGACCCGGTTCAATTTCTAATGGAGTCGCCTACCTAAGACAACAGTTCCATTAGATATAATTTCAATCGGGTTAGCATTAGTAGAGTACCATATATATGAATCTATAGCTCTGGCTAGAACTAATTTTCTTTAAACTTCAACAGTGGAATTTTAGTGACTTATGATTATGACTTTTACATAGGGTAACATAATTACTTTAAAATTTTGTAGTTGTTAGAATAATATGTTTGTGTTTAAAATGTTTAAAATCACCTAAATGCTTGTAAATCATCAATATATCAATACGTTTTATTTTAGAGTCTAGTATAAACTTGATACTTCGAAGTAAACTACAAACGATTTTTTTAATTTAAGGGTAATTCAATATAAATTTTATTAACAACAAAATATCAAATCTCGGGAAAATTTTAAACCATTTAGCACTTACTTCCACTTTCTTCCGATGCAATTTCACTAACATTATCCAATAAATCATCATCAATTTCACCACCAGCACCACTACGACTAATACTAGATCCAGTCGGCAAATAATTATTATCACCACCACCGTTTAAATATTCATCACTATCACCATTAAAGTTATTTGCACCACCAATTTTACCACTATCACTAACACTATTTCTATTCATAAATGCGGCATAACACAATCGATTATCATAAATTGAATCGTGCGGCTTCTTTTCCGGCCGCGCCAAAATATTTTCAATTGAAAATTTATTTAAATTTTGTTGTTTTTTAATGATTTGCTGATTTTTATCCGTTATTTCCGCCATATTTAAAAAAAATATATAATATATAAATAAAATTAAAAAAATCACTATAAAACACTGATGGTCATAAGGCCACAAGCGTGTATATGCGACTGATTCCGTGGTTAGATTAATAGATACTACTAAAATTAGTATTTGATCTATATGCGTGTGATTTCGGATGTACTAATTATTTCTGATCTTTTTTGTCAACAAAGATGACTTTTTTCCACCTCCGCAGCTCAAACGACGCCAGGATTTATATTTAGTACATTGCGGCTACGCAATCGCACATATAAATGGGAAAATATGTTTTCTAACCGTTACACAGTACAGGTTTACTAATAATACATTTGGTAGTAACCCGCCTCATTCAATTTTTCAAACCACAAAATTTGGTTTAATTTTAAACTGGGAGGCGTAACTTAAATTTCACAAAAAAAAAATAATTCGAATTTATTTCGTTTTACATCTAATTAAGAACAGCGAGCTCCGAGCGAGCAAACCATATGTATGTTGGTTATGTTTATATAGTTTTGTGTTGTAGATATGTATTTTTAGTAAATTAAATGCTTAATTAGCTGTTATTATAAATGTATCGCGTATCATGTGAATTTATGGTGACGCTATGGTGCGGTGTCCCATCAGCAGCATGTGTTGATGTTTAATTGATTTATAAGTGATTTTTATGTTATAAACTAATAATTAGAATACATATTTTTAACGAATATATTATTATTTAATTAGACGTACGAAAAGGAGAGCGCAAGATGATTTTCGTGTACTTGTGATGTGGTTGTGCATGTACGCGTATACACGATTCGCTTAATTGGTGTGATCATTAAATTAATGAGATTACCAGTCGACATTTGGCACCGAAAATGTTGTAATGATTGCTGTTTGTTTTGTGTACCTCGTATGTATGTACCAGTATTTAAAATGCGATATACGAGTTTAATTTAATTTATTATTAATTAAATTAAATTAAATAGTTGGGTTGCTTCTTTTAGTCAAAGTATTCTTTAGTTTTTTAATTAGCATTTGATTGATGTTTTGGCACGATTATTGCAGATTTGTTTTCGGATTTTCATTGGTCTTATATTTCGCCATTATTTTGTACAACATTGAGAATTTTACAATAATTTAAAAATAATTTCACCCGCGATTGGATGTGCAAATAATTATTATTAATAATATTTATGCCTATGGTAACGAATTAGCCTCAAAACAGTATCGCGACTAGAAACCAGTAACAGGTTAGGTTAATCGAAATAAATTAAACCTAATTCAAAACGAAAATTAAAATTAGAAAATAATGCGTTATCACTTCTTAAATCAAATTTACTTTAAATTTGAAACTTCGATGCAAAGGAAAGTTGCTTGCACCAAACAACTTAATATAAACGAAAATAAAGGGTTACTGGAAATGATAAATCCGAAAATCAAGGACTATATAGGGAGTCAAAATCCCAAAAAATTTAATCCCGGATTTAACATGGCGAATCTTAAAAAATCTCGGATTTGATCCAGCCATCAGGGAATGAGTTTCTAATTTCGGCCGAACGTACCTAGACCTGTTCCGAATTTAAATCATACTCAATTTATTGATACCACTACCCAGCCGAGTTCCAAATTGGGAGTCTTGTGTAGATGACGTATTCCTCACGGAAATCGAGTAAAATGAAAATAGCGCAATCCAAAAATGTCAGAAAAATTATCACATTTCCCGAGAAAATTTTGATATTTTCATTTTTTTTATGACAAGTTAAAAAATAATATATAATGGTGTTTTTTAATAGATTTTGATGTTGGAATTGTAAGTTTATGAAAAAATTGCAAAATTTCCCGCAATTATTTAAAAATTTTCCATATAGTGTTTCTAAATTTTCAAATGTTTAACTTTTGGCATTTTCGGCAATGATTTGAAAAATTTGGCACTTAGGGGTTATCCTTGCGTGGAGGAGATGAATGTAAAATGGATGATGTTTATAAACTGCAAGATGACCTCAACAGACTTAGTGAGTGGTGTGTCCAAAATTCATTACACCTGAATATTAATAAAGGTAAAATTATGTCGTTTCATCGGAAAAAATATCCAATAACTTCGGCATATAAAATAAATACCGCGGAAGTTCCAAGAGTACGTGAGATTTTTGACCTGGGAGTCACATTTGTTGAAAACGTTAGTTTTAATCGTCATATAAATACTTGTATTGCTAAAGCTAACTCCATGTTTGGCTTTGTCAAGCGGTGGACTGGGGAATTCATATGGATATACGTACTCTACGCACATTATATTACGCTTATGTAAGATCTCAAGTGGAGTATGCTGTAAAGGTTTGGAGCCCATACGCTGTGAAAACGAACAGAATCGAAAGCATACAAAAAAAAATTGTATGAAAAAAACTGGCTGGAATTATGGTTATAACATACGATTCTACGAAAATGTGGCTTGCTTACCTCCTTACTCTACAAGGTGTAAAGAATATAACATGTGCACGCTTGAAAACAGACGTCTACTTCTGAGTGCCGCTTTGATCAAAAATGTCCTTCTCGGCCACATCGATTCATCCTTCATACTGGAAAACATATCCATAAATGTCCCAAGCATGCCTTTACGTAATCATCAATTTATGGTATACGAACACCACCCAACCAACTATGGCGGCAACAATCCCATTAATCGATCAGCAAAATCTTTCAATACCGTAGTTGATCAATTTGATTTTAATTTATCAAAAAACAGTTTTAAAAACAAGTTGAAATCGTATTTTCTAAATTTTTAATAAGTCCTTTTACAGTTTCATATTTGAAAAAAAAATATTTAAATATTTAAAAAAATATTTAAAATTTTATTTTGTTTTTTGTTAATATATTTTATATTTTACTTTTGTTAAATTTTAAATCATAATTGTCATGTACTAAATCGATTTCCTTTAATAATTTAATAAATAAATAAAAGAATGCTAAGCGGATTTGAAGAGGTCCCAATTTGAGATCAGATATTTTACGATGTAGTACACAAATTCACAAAATGAAATCCACAACAACCACTTGCATATCACAGAGCATTTAACCGACCAAATATTTAATTTTTATCACAATTTTTTATTGAGCTCTTTTACCATCATTAGACAATCTGTCTTATAAATCTTAAAATTAAATCTCAACAAAAAAACTTCTTGATTAGCTTTTGCCTGGGAAAACCACTTTCCCAAACCAGTTCTTGGTTGAAAGCCACTGAACAAAATTTACATAAAGTTACTAAATGACATCTCTACGAACAAATACTAACATTTAATTTTGCTATAAAGAGACATCTAACAATGAATAGATGAGTTAAACATATTTTGTAATTGAGCTACAAATGATAATAAGTTACAATAAAGCTAACAATTTAGAAAATGACATTGTTAAGTACTAGTTTTCATTGTTTTCAGATACTCCTGCATTCATCTCCAAACTCATATGTTCATTGCTGTTAATATCGTAGACATCCCACCTGCCTTGAATCATCCCGATTCAATTAGTTGGAAGAAGACATAACTTGTGTATTGGCTTTTTTAAATATCCAATTTTAAATAATGGTGACGACGCGGACTTGATTATCGGAATCAGGATGAGTCTCTTCAATTTTACCAAGGGTCCAATGTGTTGGCGGTAAATTTTCATGTTTCATCAGTACGATATCTCATTGCTTTATCTCACATCGATTGTTATACCATTTTGATCGACGTTGTAGTGTAGCTAGGCATTCATCAGACCAACGCTTCCAAAAATGTTGTGGCATTTGTTTCACCAGCTGCCATCTACTTAGTTGGTTCAAGCTCACCTTTTTAAGATCAACTTCAGGTAATTGCATCAAAGAATAGCCATTCAGCTAGTAGTGTGATCATCTCTTCGTAACTAAGTATGTCCTGCCCAATGACCCTTTTTAGATGGAATTTAGTAGACCGTGCCGCAGATACCCATATTCCACCAGAGTGTGGAGCACTAGGATGATTTAGGAGGGTTGAAGTGCCAGTTTATCGATAATTTTATAACATATTTGTAAAGAACGCAATAATTATAGTTTACAAATTCGAAGAGCTGCTTTAGTTGATTGTTAGCACCAACAAAACTTCTGCCGTTGTCACTATAGATATCACTGCAAATTTCAAGGCGTGCGGTAAGTCTCTTAAAACACCCAGAAATGTGTCCGTCGTCAATTCTCCTACCAATTCAATATGTATAGCCTTCGTGCTAAGGCAAACGATTTCTGTCCACCAGCTCTTCTCATGTATATATCCATTGGTCCTGCATAATCGACACCAACCTTTTAAAACGGCCTCAACTCTAACAGACGGTCATCAGCTGCTCCTGAAGTGTCGCTTAATTTCTAACACATATTGTACACTTATGGACCAACTTTCTAACCAAATTGCTACAGCTCAAAATCCAATATTGTTGTCGAATGCTCAAAAGAGGCTAACGAGTATTTTAATCTACCGCTAATTAGGCCATCCTCGTCAACAACAGGGGTTGAAGAATTTTAGCTTGCTGGCTGCCGCTACCAGCCTTCAGCATTCCAAATTACCAAGTTCAGCATTAAAATAATTAACTTGAACTTGTTTTTGGACTGCTTTTCAGCATAACGCAATCTCAGCTGGTTTGAGTATCACGTTGGAATGCTTGCTTGATTTCTTACTCTTTTCGTCTCACGATCGTCTGAATGAACCAATGAAACACCTAATTATGGTAAGTATTTTAAGAAATTTGTGCCAACTTGAATACTAAGATTAACACATTTGGATGATTCCATATTGTTTTATTTATCACTAAGGATTATAATAGATTTTTAGTTATTAAAAATATTTGCTTAATATAAATAAAAATAAAAACATTTAACACCAATTACGTTTTTTTTATTATATTTTAATAGAGTATAAAAAAAATATTTATTTAAAATCTAATTAAAATATAATAAAAAGTAAGTATTTGACTCGACTGTCAAATACTCGATACGTAGAGGTTTCTTGAAATAATATACCGGATTTTGTTTTGGCCAATGATTTATTTCCCATGACAACCACTTTGGTCCGTTCCACCACATTGTAAAGTTAGCTAGTTCTCGTGGTTATACATTCCTCTGGAAACACAATCTGCGGGGTTATTTTCTGGTGAAACGTGGTACAATTTTTCCCTGTCGAACGATCTAAGGATTTTTGCAGTCCTGTTTGCTATAAAGGTAGGCCAGCGTAACGGATGGGACGAAAGCCAGTCCAAAACAATTTTGGAATCAGTCCTACACCCTTTTGATGTTTAACTCTAATAGCGCAAACAGACACAAACTATATAACCTCGTTATTTAGATTATTAAGTTATTTCTACCTGTCATATCTGTATACGATTTTTTCAAAACAGAATCATTAGGCTTTTATTACTAAATAAATGCAATCGATCCTGATAAATTAGGCACACTCACAAAAATGGGGGTTCTGTCTGTCACCACAGTTTGTTTATTACGATTATTATAATTTAATTTTCGATCTAGATAAAAGAAAATCGCAATAAATTTTGTGTCAGCCTACGGTATAATACACTCGCACTCGCAAAATTTTGTCATGACGATAGAATGCCATGACAAATTATATGTAGTTGTATTGAATCTGATCATGCCATGACAATGAGAAAATTTATTAAAATTGCTGATGTTTTTGTCATGACACTGTGACAAAATGAGTAGAAAATTTGTATTTGACTCTTGATTATACAAAACAGAGACCATAAAATGATTTTACATATTTTCGTGTTAATAGTTGTGAGTGTAAAAATACAAATTGTCATGGCACTCTACCGCCATGACAAAATTTTGCGAGTGAAGACCGAGCTTTATAGCACCAAAATGTATGTAAAATCATTTTATGTTATCTTTTTTGTTTAATTGAGAGTTAAATACAAATTTTCTACTCATTTTGTCACAGTGGCATGACAAAAACATCAGCAGTTTTAATAAATTTTCTCATTGTCACGGTGTAATGCGCATGCTCAGAATACACATATACATATTTTGTCATGGCATTCTAGTGTCAGGACAAAATTTTGCGAGAGAAGACCAAGCATTAGGCTTCTCGTGGCTTCTCGTATTGTTTTGATCAGTCTCGTTAATAAAACTGCGGCACATAACTCTAGACGTGAGATTGCTGTTTAACTGAGTGGTGCTACTTTAGTTTTGGCTGAAATTAAACAAACTTTTATGACGTTATTAGAAGTAACACATCTGCAATACACTGCTGCAGCGTACGCCTTCTCGGATGCGTCTGCGAAACCATGGAGCTCTTGAGCGGTTGACAACCAGCGTGGAATTTTGATTATCTCATCTTGAGCCATTCCGTCTCCAGACCACTTGGCAATTGATCATCCCAGCCCAACTTTTGTAGCCAGGCTTAGAGCAATATTTTAATTTGAACGACTGCTGGAGACAGCCACCTCATTGGATCGAAGATCCGCGAAGCCTCGACAATATCTGACGCTTAGTTGCAATTGGCTCACCCTCCAGATTTATTTTGAAATAGAAGGTGTCATCGAGCTGATTCCACTGAAGACCCAGAAGCTTTATTGTTTTATTATTTTCTTCGATGGGTTTGGGTACCATTTCTTTATGATCATCAGGCAATCCTTCGAGCAACATAAGATGGTTGGTATTCCATTTGCGGAATAGAAAGCCAGATCCCAATCAAAATATCACAATTATGGACCTCAGAGTTCTCGCCTCCTCAACAGAATCCGCATCCGTCATGAGATCGTCCACATAAATACGCCGTGACGAGGTAGAAAGCAGCTATTTGGCTTGTTCATCGTAACCGCTTCGTCCATGTTGGCTAAGGTTATGAATTCTTGCATATAACCACGATATAATTCGAATAATGACGGGTCTCATGCTCCTTTTCTTTATATTGCCATCAATCGCTGAAAACGCTTCGAATATACGATTTCCCAAGAAAAGATGGCGGTGCTTTGAATGCAACCATATTTACTGCTTGTGGTAGTGTTAACACATTGATGTTCACGTCACAACCACACTTGATTGCTAGCGCCTGCAATTTTCCTATTACGATTAACTTGGAAAAAATGGTCAGCTCCGACCAAAAAATCAACTGCTCCCGGAATATTATATTTTGGATCGGCAAGTTGCAGATTGCTCAAGTGATGTCACGAATCAACTTCTAGCTTAGAAGTTGAAATGATTGATGTATAACAGTCGATAAAATATATGTTCGAATTTGTGTTCGTCCGAGTAAATAGATGACATTGATACCGTTATTTACCTCTAGTTGCACCTGTACTTACTTGCGCGAGCTCCGTAATAATTAGGCGGGCATTATCTCTCGGCAGTTGTAATTTCTGAGCACAATGACCTAGCGAATGACCTAAATTAGATTTAGCTTTTACTAAAGAAGTAGGTAACAATGTAGTACTATCGAGATGAATCGATTAATTCAACGCATTTTGAAGAGTTGTTGATGGCTGCGTTACATATGACATTGTACGAGATTGCTCATTTTGCTGGGTAATTTTACGATTTAGTTCAACTATTAGTCATGCGATATCAGACACGGATCGAAGTGGCACCTTAGTAACCTCCTTCATTTCGCCTTGAGTTTGATCAATATGTAGTAAAACATGGTGTTTTTTATGACATTTTGAACATCTTCCTTTGCTCTTACAAAAATATGAGGAATGTGCACAGTTAAAACAATTAAAACATGGATTGTTAGCTTTCAGTGTATTTTCTTGAGACAATTACAACAACACCACCATGGCTAAAGCAAAAACTAAAGCATTTTAGAATTTTGCTTTGGCTGAATGATATTGCAGATTTGCATTAGTTGAAATAGCTGAATAGCGCTGATTCAGCTAAAGCAAAAAAGTTTTATTTCTCAAGAAAATACGGCTTTTTAAAAATTCCCATCGTTGCTCTACTGTCATTTCTCTGAATATGCTGCAATGATTCTCCAATGCCTCCTAAACTACAGGCCGCTTACACCAAATGATGACGACAATCTATGTCGACGTTTTTGATGCTTTCTCTAGTTGTTTTGTTAGTGTAAATATTCTTAACATTATTATGGCGCTCCCTCGGTTTAGACATAAATTGACGTCATGTGCGAAAAATGAAAGTAGTAAGAGGCCTGTAGTTTAGGAGGCGTGATTTTACAGACCGAACAGACTGATGTGGTTGTGATGTTCAATCGTTTTACGATTTCTAATTTTAAACGTAAAAGTATTTAGATTTTATATTTTTAATTTTAATGTATAATTTTTTTATCATTTTTATTCAATAATTATTTATATATTTATTCACAATCTTTTTGTTACATTATCTAGTAAAATAAAAGCTAGACACTCTTAACTATTACTTCAATGTCATCTAACCCTTTTATACCTATTTGTATATTTTGTAGCTAAATACAATAAAGTTTACTGTCGTAGACAATAGCCGTGTTTTGTTATTGGAGCACTATCCGGAGCCGAATGGAAAATTTCTACTGAAACTGCAGCTATTATGCACTGGTGTCGCTATACCATAAAAACGAATCATAAATGCATCCATAAAACAAACATTTATGACCTGAAATATACTAATAACCATTTATTTTGGAATGACGTTATAAACAAGAATTCATCTTATTGGGTTTTAAACTTTTATTGTAAGATTAATGCTGTGTGCCTGACTCAGATTTTTTTGTCTAAATTTCTGACTAACTAAATTGATCGTTAGTTCACCCAGGTATTGTTAGATGTCTGTAATATTTGTAAACCAAAGTCTACCCGATATTTAGTTCCAAACTGAAAACTTAGTTTCGATTTATCAATTACCGATTAGAAATGTTTTGTAGAATGTTAAATTTAAGTTTATAAGCAGATTTTAATTAAACATCAGATGCAGTTTGTTTTGTGCCATCTTTGAGCGATTGGTATAAACTAACCATCAATTTAGTTAGTTCGAAATTTAGACAAAAAAATCGTCGTGAGGCACACAGCATAAGTTTCTAATGGTTTGAGAGTTTTACAAAATAAAGGCCATTTCAAATTTCTGATTGAAATGGATAGCGTTCCCGATAGCGGCTCCCGATAAATAGGTAGAGCAAAAAATTTGTTTATCCCTTTTCCTGCCCGGTAACACAATTGTGTGTGTACGGCAAAAGTACCATGTCAAAAATATATTTTTGTATGTGTTTTGAACCAACTTACACATTTGTGTATTCCTTTCAAACTTATTTTCGTCCGAAAAAAACACTATAACTATACACACAATTGTGTTGGTTGTACTTCAAATCAAGTGAAATTTTTTATCAAAAACGCCATTACATACTATGATTTGTTTACTCACACATTTGTGTGGTTTAGACTTAAATAGCGCCATTTTTTTTTGGTTGAAAAAGGGTTATCGATTTTTAACTTTAGAGTTGAATGAAAAATCTTAGTTTAGATTTAAATAAATTAATTATATGCAAAAATTGCGCGCTAAATATAAGTTTTGACATAGAAAATTGGCTGCTCCGGATACATCTATTGGGCGCTAATAAAAAACCACAGCTAATATCATATATACCTACAAAAAAACACAAATTGTTGAAAAAAAATTTGCAATCTTAGTATTTGCTATTTTAATATGAAAGCAGTTGTGTATTAATATTTTTTTAAAGAAGCGGGGGCTTGGGACGCCCCCATCCTGTAATGTAAAGGGTTATCCAATTCGAGGTTGATAAAGTAAACTTAAAAAAAACACACAAAATATTCGGAATGTATTGTAGTTTTTATTTCATTTTACAGATTGATCCTTGCCATTTTTAGTTAAACAAGATATCATTCAAATGTCCTCCACGGGACTTCTTACAGACCTTGATTCTTTTGAGGTAATTTTCAATGACTTTTCGGCACATTTCGGGCGGTATCTCGGCCATTACCTTACGAATATTAGTTTTCAATTCGTCAAGAGTTTGAGGATTGTTTGCGTAAACACGATCTGTCGCGTAGCCCCACAAAAAGAAATCCAAAGGCGTTAAATCACAGGATCTTGGAGGCCAATTGACATCAGCCAATCGCGAAATCAAACGTCCAGGAAATTTCTCTTGCAAAAGATCTCGATTTGCTCGTGTTACGTGACTGGTTGCTCCATCCTGCTGGAACCACATATCGTCAAGATCATAATCTTCGATTTTCGTAAAAAAATAATCGGTTAACATGCGGCCATAGCGCTCAGAATTGACGGTAACGGTTCGTCCATGGTTGTTCTAAAAAGAAATTCGGCCCACTCACACCACCAGACCACAATGCGCACCAAACAGTGACTTTTTCCGGGTGTAATGGCTTCTCTACAATCAATTGTGGATTTTCTGAGCCCCAAATTCTACAGTTTTGCTTATTAACGTATCAACCAAGCGAAAAATGAGCTTCATCACTGAAGAAAATTTTGTTCGAAAAATCAGCATCGACGGCCTGTTTTTCCAACACCCAATTTGCGATTGTTAAATGCTCCATATTCTTAAATGGCAGAGTATCAACTAAATAAATGACAGCGTACTTGACGTTTATCTTTGACAGATGTCGGTATACAGATTTCTACTTTATCAACCTCGAATTGGATAACCCGTATAAGATGAATTAAAGTAACGCAATGTAATTTTTACCTATTACATGATAGTATATTCAAAATTTAATAATTACTATTAAAATTTGATAAAAAAGTTTTCCCGGAAAGTGTTTGGAAAACTTTTGGTTTATACCCCTAAGGTACGCCAAACACGTACAGTTTTAACTGTCAGTTTTAACTAGGTAGTTATAACTGTCTGTTTTAACTGTGAACTGACATGCACACACATGTTCAGTCTAATCCTTCAGTTATTATCATGGATTTGAATGAGCGGAACGATTTGGCTGCTCTCGGTGTATGAAATTTCAACAAAAACTGAGAACTGTGCAGTTAAACCCCCACACACATTCAGTTCAGTTAATCGTTTCAGTTAAAAATATAAAAATTTTAAAGTTCTCAGTTAAACTGTACAGTTGAGTTTAACTGAACTGAAATACCCACACACGTACAGTTTTAACTGACAGCTTTAACTGTACAGTTAAAACTGTCAGTTAAAACTGTGCGTGTGTGGCCTACCTAAGACTGACAGATACACAACCCTATAAAGAAAATTTAAAAAAATGTTCACCTTCATCTACACTTACGCCCAAATTTCAAGTAGATATTATGACTGCGGAAGGGCTAGTTAATCGTAAAACTAATTTTTCTAGCCTGTTCGATTTTAAGAAGACTCGAATCGGATGGTTGTTCATTAAACATCTCGCCATAATTGTTTATTATTGTAGCATAATTAGTTGTTAAACGATGCTGAAATAGATCATTTACTAAAATAAGCTTTCATGATTATGATAAGATCGGATTCTTCAAAAAATCTTCTATGAACCGTCAAACGCAGTGAGATTATTTATAGAATAACCAAACGATTATTATTGTTCTTATTGGTAGTAAGTTTTTTCTGTATTGCTTTCGCTGATGATACATTTAAGCTATTATGCTTAATGTTCGTTTCTCTTTAATTTATGTTCCATAATACATAATCTTCATGTAGTATTATTATATCCACATTGTATGTGTGACTCCAATTACACCGGTTATAGGTATGCATCGAATGAAACCACTCTGTTTTATTTGTGTGAAACTCTTCATATATTTCTCGATTTTAATATCTAGATGCCGCCTAGAGGTTTGAGAATGCAATTCGTCCTTTTATTGCGTTTTTCTATTAAACAATTAATAGTTATTTGAATTATTAAAAATAAATTGCTATGCAAATAAGAATAAAATCAAAGCATCAAAGTTATTAGGCGGGCAAGTAGAAACTCTGCTTTTTGGTCAAATTCAACTTTATCAAACATATAATTGTTACCTATACAAAGATTAATTAATGAGATATTCGCCATTACTATCTATGGTCTTTTGCCATTTATCAGGTAGATGATGAATGCCTTCGCGATAGAAACTTGGTGGATTCCAAGCAAAATAGTCATCGATCCATTTTTGCACATCTTCAACTTACTAAGAAATTTTCTTCTAGGTTGGTTTTCACAATGATTAGTTCAACTGGAATCTAAAAAAGTAGGCCCATTTCTTTACGGGTTCGATAACAAAGTTCGTGTCAGATTGTGTATGTACCGTGTTTACAGAAAAATTTAAAAAACGCAAACTAAAAATAAATAAAAAAAAACCGGATGTTTCGCTGAAATTTGTCGGACAAAACTTGAGGAATGGAATGAAATAATTATAACCGAGTGTGCCCATCCGACGACGACCGAAACTCCCCGAGTGACAAGTACCCAGTCTGCTGACGATATCCCCCCCCCCTGAATGACTCATCGAACCCGAAAGGCCGATACCCAGCCGCAACTCAGCGGCATTAGAGGGTAGGGACGTCTCCCCAACAGACCGAGTCTCTCTTCACCCGGAGAGACCTCCAACGAAACTCCCACAATTCACACCTCGGCAGCTTGAAACCGCCGAAATGCCACGAGGAGATCGCTGAATTTTACGGTGATGGACAACCAATTCACTGGACTCACCACTCCGACCCTGTGGATGTCCTGCCAAGGGGAGTGGCAAACCCAGCCTGTACATATGAAACCGACACAGAATGTAGTATCCCCTCCCATCATACCGAAACAGTAAAAGATTTAGTAATCCATTTTATGGGAAGTAAAACGGTTATAACTAGAAACGAAAAGAATCCTGGAAGCAACTCGTGGTCGAGGAAAGAAAAATTAAGACCAGAATAAGTCGCCGTTTGGTATTTTATATTTTATTTGAGAAATGTTCACAGTATAAAAGGATAGAGAGGAGGGAACGAGGGAAGAGAGAAAAGGACTACAGCTACAAATGGCTGAACAAAAAAATAGAAAAAAATGAAATAGGACAGAAAAGAAAGAAAGAAAAAAATATATGGTCACCGAACCAAATTTTGATAGAGAGAACTATTGTATATCCCCGGCCGCGTGTACGACCACTGTAATATATGGTGCTCGATTACAATACAAATTTAAATTTAAAAAAGAAAAAAAATTAATCATTTGAAAAAAGTAAGTCCAAAATATAAAAAGTTTTTAAGAAAGGAGAAATAAAAGTTTAAATTGAAAAAAAATGTACCTTACGACCTTCAGGAAAGGTCACCCTGTAGGCTTGTAACAACCAAATGGGTTGCGGCCTTGTCGCCGTCATGCCATTAAAGTTAACCGGACCGTTGGGCGCCTTCCCGGCTTCAAATGTGGTTGGGCGTTGTTTCGCCACACCGCTAATCGGTTGGGCACGAGCTTACCAAAACCCGCATATATTTTCTAGTGACGACCTTTTTGCCAAAAAAAAACCGGAACTGATGAGGTGGCTTCAACTGGCCCCATTGTAATTAACTGATGGGGTATCCTTCGCCAAACCGCTGCCAATTTGGCCTTGATAAACTGTCACAAACGTTGGGGAGTTGGCTCGACGATCCACAAATAAACATAAAGTGGCCACACCTGGCCACCCGTAAACAAATTGTTGGGCGTAGGTTCACCTATACTGTAATAAACGAAAGCATTTTTCACCGATATAAAAACTTGGCTCGCCGAAAACCGTAGTATAACCTATAATAGCCACACCTGGTCATCCGTTATAGCACCACCAACAAACTACTGTACTATACACGCAGGCGTTGTATACGTACACGCAGGCGTTGTATATGCAGGCGTTGTATACGTGAATAACAACATAGTAATCCCATATAAATCACATAAATACTTCACATGCACCAATAGCGATGTTGGTGTATCACATATGATCAATTCGAAAATTAAACTTTTTTATTATCAAATCAACACGAGACTTTTTTCACAATCCAAAAATCCAAAAAACTATATGTAAATCTATAATTTTTTCCAAATTCAAAACGAGACTGATTTACTCAAAAAAAAATTCTCGCACTAAGAACCTAACAAAATTGCAGAAAAATACTTTCTTTTTCTGTCCCTCAATTCACTCTTGCCCGCAACTGCATGATGCGCGGCATGAACGAACGTGACGCTGAAACACAAAACAAGAAACACAGAAAAAAAGTATTAATCTACATTTTAACCGCTCGTACACACGCACAAGGGCACATATTGGTCTCGCTCCAAAAATCAATATTTGGTAAGGCTATCGTATAATTAAATTGACACAACACAAAAACCGCTCGTTAATTTCCCATCGAAGCAATCATAGTATCGCTACTCATTCATAGATGGCAATGCCCAAACGATCAATAATGTTACGATTTTGCCTTGTCACTCAAGGTTCGAATCACTGGATTGTGAATAAATACAACTGCTTCAAATTTGAACTCACACAATTTATTTACACAACACAATTTATTACACAACACAAAATTCACAATTAATTATTATAATTATAACACACTTTTTAATTATCACTTTAATAATCGCTTTAATATAACACTTTAATAATCGCTTTAATAATCTTTCTATTTAACCTTCACTGTATCACGTTTAAAATAAAACTCAGCATTCTACGTCAACGCGCGCCTTTATATACCAAAATATTTGTTTCTAGAATAATCCTAAATGCGCATCGAGCAAATATGTTAGTATAGAAATGACGCCTAAATGTTGAGTATAAATCATAAATGCAATTGAACTATTAATGAAATTAACTTATTCTATTCTAATCTAGGTGTCACCGTAACAATAATAAATTACAAATTAATAAAATGAAAATGGGAAAGGAATTTAAATGTTATGACTAATGAGTCGTAACAATGTCAGATTTAGTTTGCAATAAAAATATTGAAAATTGTTTGTTGAAAACCGCTACATTCTGAGACTGTCACGAATTTCCATTCCAGGTCATTTTAAAATAAGGCTACATTTTTTGAATTCCAGATTTCCAGCACTACTTTCATACAATGGCAAAATTCTCAGGCATTCCCTGTGAAAACCGTCAAAGAAGAAAATTTATTAGATAATTTTTTATGTTGGAAATCACGAAAGAAAATGTTTTAGGAAAAAGATCGAAAGTTAGCGTCGAACAACTAGCAGAAATCAACAATATCGTGCTGCAATTAATTAATTTAACCACCAGCATCACTTCCATCGGTTTCCAGCCATTACAGATTAATAAACCGTGAAACAGAACCGCAAAGTCGTCATTTTTACCGATAAGTAACACCTTTATTAAATAGATTTAGACGTTTGTGCTTTCATAACCCTCGTGTTAAAATGCAGAATGGCAGTCATATCATGACATTTATATACCAGCATCATACATGATGCTGCAATCAACTTGAGTCCAGTGCAAAAATTCCAAAAACTCCAAAAAGACTAAGAAGTCTCTTTATTCTTAGAAGAGAACCTACACTATCCTACTAAGCCATCACAGAGAATTATATTGGCGCACTCAACAAGTTAAAAAAACGATACGACCAGAAGAAACACCATGAACTTGTTCATTCGAACTTTCATTGGGCAACCTCCGGCATATAATTCCGCGGTTGCTAGTACAAAATGACTAATGAAAAATCCTTGGTAAATCTAAATTCTCGTCCAAAAGCTAGACGATAAAAGCAATATCTTGTGGGCGAAACATTCAGCAGAAATTAGCAATCCCGAATTCAACGAATTCATCAAATTCTTTAGTCGGCGAATCAATTTATTCAATACCCTCGAATGCTCTTTGCATCCGAGAGCACGTCCATTAAAACGGTTGGCCAGGCATCAGTCCGATCCATCAACTATACCAATGTGCAATATGTCAGGCAACAAATCATTCGATCTTCCAGTCTAGCCAGCTCAAAACATTGTGCTCAAATGAACGTAGAGTTTGTCAAAGAATCCAAACGGTGTATCAATTGGTTGAGCAGAAACCATCGTCGATGTCGGTGTCAGAATCGCGGAAAAAACATAATACGTTGTTCTACATCGAGGAAACTTCTATCCAGCCACAGAAACTTTCCAAATTTTAAAAAACGACGTCACGATTCTTCATGTCCACAAAGCAGGAATGTCTGCCATACTTCCAACGGTGGATTTTTTGAGGCGAACTATGCGGAACACTTTTAGGCTTCGGATCACAGGCCAGCTTCATCACCCTAGCTTTTACACAAAGCTTACGATTGCCAAAACGAAACGCACACATTTCAATTAGTGGTTTGGGACCGTTCAGCTCGTGGCCGTGGCAATAACCCTTCAAACCAGAATAATTTCCAGCATTCTGCATAGAAGCCCTTATGATGTCCAAGATCAGCAGCAAACTGCTTCCTCGAAATTTCGATATTGATCTAAAATCTTATAGCAGTGTCAAGTTAGTCGATCCCCAATTCAACGAAACATAAAATGTTGACCGGTTAATTGGAGCTGATTATTTCTTCCCTGTGGTCTAGATGAGAAAATTAAAACTTGGCCAAATGAGTTTGTCCTTCAGAATATACAATGTTTGGGTGGATTGTCTCATAGCCCCTTGGCCATTCTGCAGAACAGAACAGATCGCTTTACACAACGATGATAACCATGTCATCAACATAGATCGAGCCCTGAGTAAATTCTGGGAGTTGAAATCCGTCAATTGCAAAGGGATATTCATTCCCTAGAGGAATCATTTTGCTAACCTCATATCACGGAGAATTTAGAACGAACTACTCAAGGTTGGTACTTCGTAAAGCTTTCATTTATTGAGCCTTCAAGCGAGATGTGATGTACCCACTACCAACAGCGATCATTTACCCACTCCACTATCAAACCGATTCAAAAACCAGTTCTACGGACCTCATCCTGGTGTACTTAAACATGCAGTGTTACCAGCAAAATGAGAGTTGTATTTGATAGATCCACCAAGTCCAGTACCGGGGTTACCTTGAATGGTTGTTTTGCGATTGGACTGATAGTGCAATCAAGTTTATACAACATCATTCTCCGATTTAGAGAGCACATTTTCGCATTTCTGTGCGAACATAGAAAAGATGTACCATTAGATTAGCATATCTCCAGAGCACTCAAAATACCAGCAAATAGAATGAAGACGCGATTCATCCGATCCTATTCGCCACATTTGTCTGATGACGGTTACTTACGGTTTAGCCTCAACATAATTTTTAGCCACTCGTGCCATCAACCAAAATTTGCATGAAATCAACAATCCTCACCACACGTCTCCAAAGTAATAGCTAGGAATACTTACGTGACCTCCTGGCTGGAGCTGAAAACAGGGATGATTCATTACCTCCTAATTTGTACACACCAGTTTATTATTATTCTCTAATCATTTTATTTGTAAAAAAAAACCGATGAGAAAATAATAAACCTATAATGCAACCGTAATCGCCGTACAAATTTTTATTTCAACAAACACAAAAAAATCAAGGGAAAACAAAATGGCGGATAACGGCGCGAAAATAAATTCAACCACACCAAAAATATGGCCGCTGAAAGTAAATGACGATTACACAAAATATTTAATAAATTTTTAAAAAAAATTGAAAAAAATGAAAACATTTTAAATTGACGGAACTTTTGAGATAAAAAAAATTAAAAGTCGAACAAAAATATTAAAATTAATAAAGCAAATAAAAAACAAATCAGTACCTTTTGACCTTGGCCACCTGTTGCGTCGCGGGCCTTCTCCCGATACCGTTGGTCGTTGGATCGCCAAAACCAAAGAAAACTGGAGTGACCTCAACTGGCCACCCTTGGATGAGGTATTGGGCGTTGGCTCGCCTCGATAGACCGTCGTTATGAGTTTTAGGCATCTTCCCACCACCATGAAAATAAGTAAAGTTGGGCCTTTTGGATATGATCATATACAAAGTTGTTTCCCGACTATATTCGGTAACTTTTATAACAGCAAAACAACGAATTTACCAACAGGAGCTACTTTTTAGATGCCCGCGGCGTATGATATGGTCTCGGTGCTTCTCGGTATGACACGTGTTGATGCAAACAACAAATATTTAAATAATTTTACGGTGTACCTTCATCGGTACAATTTAGAGTGAGCTACTCAGTTATGACGGAATTAAATGTATTCAATGTCCCACAAGATAACAGTGTACGGCATGCGGTATGCCTGCCTCCCCATGCATCATCACCCAAGTTTGTTAACAATGCAGCCACAATATAGTTATATTATCATAACTAGAATAATCACATTCCGATGTACAATTTAGCACAAGCTCTTTAATACCACAGCAAAGACAATTTCATTTGATTTAAAAAAAAACTCTCGTATAAACTTTATGTGCATACGTACTCGTGTAACAAGTTGCACTACCACTTAACTATAATTCGACATACAGATTCAATTATTATTTAACTTTGCAATATAATGTATTTACATTTTTAATCCTTATCGATTTTTAACTAATTATAATGTTTTCGATAACTTTATTTAACTAAACAACTATACAATATAATTATTAAAATATTATCATATTTTATCCCATGTATGGATACAATTTTAGTCACAATTTTTCATTTTTTATTTTTCCAACCGACACTATACTTTTCCAATTACCAAAAAAAACTGCACTGTTTAACATCCAAAACACATTCAAAAAAAATGTCTCGCGCACCACACAAAATACAGAAGAATATATTAGTTGTGTGTTCGCGGCTTCGCGCGTTACTTGCATACTCCCTCTCACTTACATCTGCTGCACGCACCAAAACAAGAAAACACAACAAAAATATTCTTCTATACTTAGTCGCTTGCACACACGCACAAAGGACACATTGGTCTCGCTTCAAAAAACAATCGACGTTTACGTAACCAGATCATTAATGCTTCCTTTTAATACCAATGACATAACACAGATGGCATTGTCATCAGAAAAATATGTTTATCAATCAATCACAAAGAAATTAAAAGTTTGAATTCAAAACAGTAAAAAATGTTTACTACAAATGCCAAACTCCTGGCCGATACAGAAAGAGAATTACGGACATCAGGAAGAAAAATCAAAAAGGGTGTCATTCTTCACTTTCATTTGTGCAAGACTAATTGTCTGGCATGTAGCCATATTCTCACAATACTCATCCTTCCATAAGTTCCAAAGAGTTGGAACCCAAAGGTTCAAGAATTGATGGGAGACACCTAAGAAGAGATGAACTTTCCCAAGTAATACACCTGCTTTGCCAACATAAGTAACAACGAGAAGACGCATACAGACATTATGGACCTCATTACGTTAAATTGGCGGTAGACTCCATAACCGCTTGGTGCCATATTCCACCAATCATCCGATGATCATCCCTCCAATATCACATTTCTAACTCTTCAAGACATTAATTTAGACCACATGCATGCATTGCCTACCGTTCTTCTATCAATACCACGAGAACAATACTGGATACCGAGAAGCAAACTCAAAACCAAGAAAGTCATACAAAGATGCACCGCCTGCATGAAATTCAAGGCTAACTATCAAAAATAATTGACAGGCAGTCTCCCAAAATCATGTTAAGTAAATTAGACCCTTCATCAAAACGAGAGTAGTAGGCCTCGGGTAAAAAACATATAAAAACTATATATGTCTCTTTGTAAGGCTTAGTACAAGAGCCGTCCATCTCGAAATAGCCATCGTCTTAACAAACGACAAATTTTTATTAGCTTTAAAAAGATTCACTGCGCGACGCGGAGTTTGTTGCGAACTGTGCAGCGGCAATGGGACTAATTTCGTTGGTCCCGAAAGCAAGTTACAAAAAAATTTAGTAAACTAATCAAATTATCTAATTTTATTTCTAATTATCTTTCCAGGTATAGAATAACTTAGAATTTCAAGCCACCTAGTTCTATCCATTTTTGGTGGATTGTAAGATACGGCCATAAACTCAACCAAGTTCCATCTCAAACGAGTCATTGGAGTGAACACTCTAACTCTCGAATTTCCTCGAGAGTATCCCTGCTATCCGAGATATAAGCCATCCTCAATTCTAGGCCATTATGCGCAATTAATGACCATCACGCACAATTAATGACCATCACAAAAACCCGATGTCCCGTAAAACAGCTCATTTAAATAGATGACAGCATCTCCAATAACTCAGATAATGTCTTGATTAAAGGCACGACTTCTCCACCAAACCAATGGCCCATTGCTCGAGTCATAGCACTTCATCCCGATTCTGACAATCTTGTGAGAGTCACCCTCGATTTCGGCTGTACCCCGACATGATATATAAAACTGTAAATGTACAGAGTGGATATTAATTGTCGTTTGATCGTAAATACGCAGCTTTCAAACGCACGAATAAGAAAACAAAATGCTGTTTGTCAAACGTTTCGTTGTATTTCGAATTTTGCTTTAAAACGCGGCGAGCAACGTTAAACGATGCATTACTGTATTTTATTCCCTGAATGGAGTGTTGTTAAATTTTAAATTATGTTGAAAACAAAAAAAAAGTCCAAAAACATGATACTAATTATGAAAATGATTTTCTTAATTTGGTTTCGGCTCAATATTTTTATTTTCATTATGTTTTTCGATGTATGTATGTATTTTAATTTGAATGTGAAAATTATGATGGCAGATTTATGAGATCTTCGTTTATTTTAATATTTTTTTTTTTTTTATTTATACGCACATTTCTCGTTTGTCGTTTTATTTTTTTAATAATTTTATGTGTTAATTAAATTATTTATAATATTTTAATGAATGGTGTGTAAGTTAAGTGAGAAAAAATAAATTATTTGAACAATATTTAAAATTATTACCGACAAAATGGCGTCGTGCCAAAAAAACAAAAGACACAAAAAATTGTTAATTATTAATGTTAGTTTTTTTTTGTAAACACATAAAACAAAAGATTTTTTTTTTAATAAGAACAATAGAAATCCAATTGTTTCATTATTGTTTAGAAATGAACAAAAAGATGGCGCCATCGATTTATTTTTAAAAGTGATTTAAGTGAGACACGCCATTATTACGTTATTTAATTTTAATTAAAAACTTCCGATTTGTATTTTGTTCGATACTTGTTTTGTGTTTCGTTGTTTTGGGGAAAGGAAACATTAGGATCGAATTAATATTTTTAAGTTTGTTCGGGTATTTGGCGCCGCCGCCACCGTTGTTTAAACAAAAAACATCTCATGTGTTAATTTATTATTTAATTTTTGAATTATGAGATAAATGTCGCTTGTGAAATTTAAACCGTGCACATATTAAGATTTAAATGAGCCGGGATTTTATATAGGGTCTATGTCCTTTAAACTTTTTTCGGTTTGTTTATTCATTTGTCGTTGCATTTAAATTGGTTTGGAGATATGTAAGTAACGGCGCTATAATTTATATAAATATGAGATAAGATGAAAAGTGTAAATTATAATTTGTCAAATAAAAAGTAAAGAGTATGTTTTATTTTTCCATCTTCATGAATTATTTTGGTTTATTTTTTTTTGTAAAAAATAAAAAAAATAGAAATATTTCACAACATCAAAAGAAAATTATAATTAAAATTAATATTAGTCATTCGGACTGTCATAATTAGGTTTTATATAAATAATAAAATAAATGGTAGTTTAAGATGTTGAAGGGGGCGAGCTGCGCGATACAAACATATTCAAAAACAGTGTCAAACTGATTACGATCATAATCTTAAGATCAATTAAAAATAAATATTATATATCACTACACATAAATTAGAAAGATTATGATGCATCGTCTTAAAAAACCACCTCCGCACAATTTACGATCGTTTTATTTTAATAAGTACGAGCGTACGAGTATAGCGCTCTAATTAGCTTGGGAAATAGGAGGAGCACACCAAACTATTTAAAAAATAATTTATTGACTTAAACATTTCTTCGTTGTAGATTATTTTACAAAATGTTGTGTTGTTGTTGGTCTCTTCCTCAATAAAACATATACACAATATTTACCATACATCACACCAATAATAAGATCATATAATTTCTAAGTGATTAATTACAGTAATTTGAAATTGTTAAAACTTCTTCTTGAACAAGTATTTTTTGTTTTTCAAAAAGCAAGACAAAAATTTTTTTTACGAACATATGTTTTCAATCGATAAGATATTTAAAAGACAATTTAAAAATGTTTCATTTTCTGTATTTGTTTTTATAAATTTAACATCTTACTATTACATATATATGCGCGATCATGCAAGACGATGATCATCATGATGATCGTATCGCAGCGAACTATGCGCATATAAAAATCAAAATCAATTTATCACTCACACAAATTCATTCTAATTACTCAATTTTTGTCAAAATAATTAGAGATTCAGGAATTTCGTTAAATCTTTGAAATATTTTTTAAATTTCTTTAACACTTTGTGGGACAGGGTTCTTGTACAAAATTATACATGTATAATAGTAAAAGAATTGAGATCAATTAGCACAATGATTGATTGCCCCGCGTATCCACAAAAAGAAACAACTTCATCATAATATATATGTACAAACAAAAACAAAAGAGTTGTGATCATCATCCGGTTTTCATTTGTTTTTCTTTTGATTTTCGAGTAACCGAAAAATGTTTTTGGTTTCGTTTTGATTTTTGTCAAAATATTTAAATTGGTTTCGAAAATGATCTTGCTTGATCTTCGGTGGTTTATTTTTGGATTGAGAAGACCAAAAAAATGTTAAATTTGGATATTACTAATGACGCTTTAAATGGAACATGCGCAGAATTGGTAGCTGACTGGATCAATAAATTATTTACATATTGAAATTGAATTGGGTACGTCGTGTCTTTTGGAAAATAATTGTTTAGCCTTTAGGCACATTATGGAACAAAGCCAGCAAAAATTCTGATCTCATTCAGATTACAGGCCAGAATTCTTTAACTGTTCCCAGACAGAGATATTGGGTTTGGTAAAAGTGTGCAAGAAAATAATAATCTATTAAATCTGCTTGTGTATCAAATAAATGACGGAGTTTGAATAAACATGGAAGATTGTTTAACTTTGGCCAAAACTCACTTTAGAACAAATTTCTTCGAAATTCGTTACTTGGAACGCTTTTAAAATTTTATTCCGCTGGAATATCTTTTGTGAAAAAAGGTAGAGAATGAATTAAAGGTTTCCGCTAAATGTAAAATAACGTTTCGACTTTGCCTTGTCAAATCCGGTTGGTATCACTGAATTTGAATACCATAATAGAATTTGAAGGTTACAACACCAATTCTCGTAATTTTCCCAAATTCCACTAATCATTAAAACACAACAACAAATAATTTCCACAATTGTTTAATAATTAACTTTTCACCATTTACAATTACAGTGGAAACTGTGTAAGTTGGACTCACAGTACCGTAATAAATGGCCAACTTATAAAGGTGTCTAACTTGAAAAGGTTTTAAACAAAAATCAAAATTAACAGCTTTAGGGTGTCAACGCAATAAATTTTTTGTTGAAGAATAATTAAAAATGCAAGACAAAATCGTTCAACTTATGTAGCCAGTTGACCAATTTAAAAAGGTGTGCAACTTAACAGGTTTCACTGTATTTATAATCACATCACTATTTTCACTTCAACGCCACTTATAACTTTCCCGCATTGACTTTCGTTAAAAGTGGGACCAGTCAGGGCTGGGATGTTCTAACATCACCATGTTTCGATAATTTATCGAAGTTTATTTCTCGTTTCTGTAGAATAAAATTTATCTCTGTTTCAATTTTTATATCATTTACCAGCCTGCTAGATTACAATATTATGATGTTTTTACTGTGTTTCTATCACCAAATAATTTTTTTTCGGTTGTAGAACGAAAATAAGTGAAATAGATATTGTTCAAATATAATCTAGTAGGTCGTGATAGCAATAGAGAAGAAATAATTGAAAAACGAAACAGAAGTCAAATTAATTCTAGAAGAAAGAGACGTATACTTCGATAAAATATCGAAAAATGGTGATGTTAGAACATCCCAGCCAGGTCATGAATAACACCTTAACTTAATAAAAAAATAAGAATGCGATAAATGGCATGTCAGGAGTGACATGTTATAACATCAGATTTTCGATAATTTATCGAAGAATAAGTCTCACTTCTCTAGAATAAAGTAGGATACTGTTTCATTTCATTTTATTTATTTAATTAATAAAATTTAGCTATAAATTGCACACATTTTTAGCTTCAAAACTCATTTGTAATGCTACGTGCAATCTATAAAAAACCCAATAATTTTGTCTTTTCCTCTCGCGGTCATGGCGTGATAACTATTGAACATCTTCTTCAAAATATGCGTTGTGCTGTGTTATGTTTTGTTTTTATTTTATTTTACGGCCTGGTTGTCTCATTTCAATTTATCCAGCCAGCTTTCCCAATATTTTGGCTTAGACACCGGGATGTAAACCTACCAATATTGGGTTAGTATCCATAGTAAAATATAAAATAGATAAATTTTAACATTACATATTTCAAAAAATAGAAAAAAAACAAACACCACCGTTTGATACGAAAGTCAAAGCCAACATTGTTTCATTTTTATAGCATTTTTTCAGCCTGCTAGATTAAAAAATTGTGATACACGGTGCAGAACTATTATAGACGCATATACTTTCTAGGACACTCTTCGTTTCCAAGAAAGTTTAAAGTGAAGCCTATGGTGCAGTATAAAAGGGCATAGTAAAACAATAAAATTTACAAATTAAATTGGAAAATGTATTTATTTTATTCGCCGTAATAATTCAATGTTTAGTTTTCTAGTGGTACACAACTATAGACGCCCGTTAATAGGGAAAATAATTAAAAAAATTAATTCATTTTAGTTAAAATTACAATAAAATTAATAATGAGTAGGGCTTCCTTTGTTCTGAATAAGTTCAAATATCCTGTTCCTCATACTCTCAACTAATTGACTCCCAAGCTTCAATCACGGCCACTTTCAAGTCCGAAAATTTTTCATATTGCTTGTTTTCAGTAAAGATTTTTCAAACTATGATTCCACAGACGTTTTCAATTGGGGTTAAGGCTGGTGAGCAGGCTGGCCATTGCAATACCTCAACATTATGCGCTTCTAGATCGAGTTTCATTGCTCTTGTCCACTGAAGCATTATATTGCTGAAGCGTCTCTAAATGTCGAAGGAGAATGGTTTTCAATAAGGTTGTGTATTCTCTGGAGATCATGCGGGTGGATAGGAAAGCTAACTCTAGCATTCCATCGACACAAAAAGCTCGCCAAACCAACAAGGAACCGCCACCGAAATTTCTCTTAGAAAAATAGTGTGGTTCTTTGCTCAGGTCCCTCCAGTAAGAATCAAAACCGTTCAAACCGTCTAAATTAAATTTTTTCTCACTTGAAAAAATAATCTAAACATTTTTTTTAAAGGAAATTTTAAATATTAAAAGAAATATAGTTTTCAAATAGCGAGAGTGGTTAAAGGTAAAAAAGTCCGTACTCATATTTCTTCGTTTGAATTCAAGGCGGGCTTATGATGAGCCACACACTTTAGCGTTTATCGAGCAAGGTATGAAGATTGTTTTAAAATCCGATTCACGGTCCAACAAGATACATTTAAGTAGGATTCTCATGCTATTTGGACTCCGCTTTTCATCGAATGTCTGGCAGTTTTGATAATTTGGCGCTTATCACGTTTCGAAAGCTATTCTTTTGATCCTCCTTTCTCATTTTGTCCGTAATTAAGTGGATCTTTTAAAAATGTGTGGACTACTTTGTCAGATCGCTTCAATATTCGAGAAATTACTCGAATACAGACACTTTCTTCACAAAAAGAAGAAATTTTGCTTTTTTCTAAATCAATTAAATAAGAACCACGTGCATTGCAAGAAATTACAATAAAAATTCACAAACGTTAACTTTCAAATAATTAAAAGATATTAACATGCGTCTATTGTTATGTACCGGACAAGTGGTGCAGTAGTTAAAGCTTCGGAACTTGGGCCGGGAGGTACTGGGTTCGAATCCCATCAGAGACTAGATGCAAATCGAATTTTCATCATCGATTACAATCGACCCTCTGATGGAGTGCAAAATTCAGCGCCGACCCACCGTCCATGTCAATGTACAGGTTGACATGGAGCTTGCAATGTGCAGGTGGTATACTGTAGTTGTGTGAGTAGGTGAAAGGGTGAGTGGGTTAATGATGTAGCATGAATGCGTGGTATCACAATGGGCCAAAAATGGCCTAAGTGTCAACCACTGAAACCTAAAAAAACCTATGCACCAGCAAACAAAACAAAAATTCATTATAACGGTATATAAAACAATACAATTTCGTTATTATTCGCTATTCGTTCGTAGTTTTCTATTCTCTCTTATACCATAGACACACTATTGGTTTCGTAACTATGATTAACGAGAAATAAAGCAAACTTTTTATTGCATAAATAAACATATTTATTGCTCGATGCGCGAAATCATGATTTCGTACAATAGTGTGTCATGCTTGACCATAGTTTCAAACCAAATTTAAGCTCAATTTCGAAATGAGATATTTTTTCTCATTTTGTTACATTTACCGTAGACAGTGACAAATTAATCAAAAGCGGAAAAAATAAAAACTAATTGATTTGTTATTTTTCATGTTTTCAATTGTTTTTAAATTATCTTTCATGTCGTTAAATCTTTCATATCGTTGCAATGGAAATGGGTTCAAATAAAATACAAAAATCTCGCAATATTTGGCCGCTGTCCGAGAAATATTTTTATAAATATTTGGGGTGACAACATACAGGAACTGCGCAAGACAAAGAGGAACGGCCATATTATGTCGGAAATGGCGCAACAGTTAGAAGATAAATTTAAAATTAAAGTTAACTCTACCGAGGTAGCTAACAAAATAAATAATTTGACAAAAAATACCGATAAGGAAAATTAAAAAAATATAAATCGTGTTAAAAAAATATAAACAAAACATTTTGTATTCCGTGTATTGCTGTGATGAAAAGAAACGAAAGGGGGTTTTTGGTGGTTCGCCGTCAGACTGGATATACTATGAAGCAGTGCATTTGGTCATTGGTTCGTTTAAAAGTAGGGTAAGCACTGTGTAACTTTAATAATCGTTTTATAGAATAATGATTATTTTATTTTTTTGCAGATTCGAATAATTGGGAAATTTATTTGACGGACCCTAAAATATAAACGACAGTTTGGTATTTTGGAAAATTTATTTATTTTTTCAATGAAATGTACAAAGCATATTTTTTAGGTTTGTGAGCTCGTGGATGTGTCGCTCCCATCAACTTCTACGATATTGCCCATGTCAACTGTGGCTGAAGTTTCCGCTATTAATAAAAAAGAAAAAAAAACTTAATGATAATGAAGATATAATAAAAATTATGGAGGGTTGTTCGCGAACGATAGCAGAGAATTAAAAAGATCGAATGGCCTCACGACAGAAGCGAACGAAATTGAAGTAAAAAAATTAAAGGTTACGGAAAATTTTACATGTGCAAATATTTCATTTCAAAAGTCCATAATAGATATTTTCCTAAACAAAAACTGATTAGTACCGACATATTTTAAAATCATAAAATGATTGTGTTTCTGTAATATATATGAGATATATCAGTATAAATATAAATTAAAGCATTTTTAATACCTAAACATGTTGCAATAACGTCCCGTATAATATTCCCGTTTGATGTTCTTCGGTCTCCAACTGTTGTACGTACTTGCGGCTGAACCCTTTGTGAATAATTGGTGAATTCGTTTAACCATGCTTTCCTGAAGGAATCATTTTGCTCGTTACAGATGTTATGAAGTACACAACATGCCTTAATTATACAGCTCGCATTGTCAATATTGACTTCAAGGCCTTTACCAATTCGTCTAAATGTAGCCTTTATTTGCCCAAATGCGTTTTCAACTACTCTCCTGCATTTTGAAAGATGGTAATTGAATATTCGTTAGGGGTTTGGCTGGTCCGGTATATAAGGGTATGGCTTTATTAGACTTTCGAAATGCTGAATCACCGATTAATAAGACAAGAACCTATACTCTATTTACTAATTTAAATTTATTTTTAAACAAAGGGTTTGTTTGGTGTTCTATTTTAAGTTTTGATTGTTCAAATATACCGGAATCGTACATCCTTCCCGGCGAACCGATGTTTATGTAGGTGAATATCTTTAAATAGAAATAATGATTATTGTAATTGGAATGATTATTAAGGATTTATAATTATTGTAAAAACATTCAGCTATAGTCCACGAGAGTCAGTAGAATAATAGAATAACATCCCTTAAAATTATAATAATCGACTGCCTCATCCTTAGGTGGCCGAAATATGGCAACCGTCTAGAATTAAATATCAATATTAAATACAAATTTATTTGTGATTTCGTATGATTTTCAATAATACACACCAATAGAACCAAAATATTGTGGGAACCCGAGTATTCCGAAACCCTGAACAATTTCATCACCTTTTCTGGCGTTGGTGGATATGTATTTAAAAATTCACTTTTAAATGCGGAATACAGCTCCTTGGAAATTTCTAAAACCATGTCTCCGACTGTTGTTCTTCCAACACCAAAGAAGGAAGCAATTTCTGCTTTCCAACACCAAAGAAGGAAGCTTAGTTTTCATTTTCACTGATTGACATAACTAAACAAATAGTATTTCTAATCATTGTATGATAGGGAATATCACAATAATTTAGAATTATCATCATATGGTAAATGCAATCATGTATTTATCATATTTTTTTCTCAGTGTAGACCAGCCAAAATCAGGTACAATAAGAATGAACGAAATTCATCCAACGAAGTGCTTGGATATGTAAAAAATCATAAACTACGCACTGTTTTAGAACCAAAAAGCATTTTGATCGTCTTAACGGTTGGGACTGTTTACTACAATGGCGCGGCATTGGGTTGACATTTTAGTTTGACACATAAAAACATCATTATTAGTATAGCAAATTAAATGAATTAAAAAAAAATGTTGATAATTTCAATGGTCTGCGAAGGTCTATGCCTAACTAAAACAAAACGTCGTACAGCGTACTTCTATGAACACACATCGTATACACATGCAGAAATTCTACAAATTGACAATGAACAGGGAGGTCCTTCTTTAAGCATTCTCTAAAAGTTTGATCGGTTGTGAATCAACTTGGGCTAAAAATATTGCAATTCGCTCAAAGTTTGTTGTCTTCAGATTGATAATTTGTTTGAAAGTACTCCGGCCAAAACCTGGTAGTATGTATTCAATAAAGCTAGTCCGAGATGAATATGGCAGTACAGAGGATCTCCTTCCTTGTGTAGTCGACAAATTAGAGCCCTATTCTTTTCTTCTGGGAAGATTTCAGGAGGCCAAATTGGCAATATAAGTTCAAACATGTAGTAAAATATATGGTCGCCTCCGAGTTTTAACATTTCACAACAAAACCCATCTTCTGTTGCTGTTGCAACAGATTTTAATTTTCGATATCACGTTTGATTCCCATGTAACTGGGATGCGTTTATATGGGAAATATGTTCTTGGAATCACGAAGTTGTAGAGCATGGCTAACTGAATAGTTCGAGAATCGTGTCCCATTGTTGTTAGAAACAGAGTGTTCATGGAGTCCAAACCGTGCTACGATATATAGTGGCAGCGCATCCAATTTGAGAATTGGAATCACCCAATATTAGTTTGACGACATACATAAATAATTCATTTTATTCTTTTAAAAAACTACTTTGTCCAACTCAGTTTTAAGCTACCATCTTTAATGGCTTGGAAAATTTGTTTAATATAATTTCCATGCTCACCATACGTAAATTTGCTATACGTAAATTACACAAATCTTAATTTATTTCAACATTTAACATGTGTTCTTAAATGTGAGGTATTATTAAATAAATAATTTCCAACATCTCTGTGACGTTAAATAAAATTTGAATATAGTTAACAGAAAATAAAAATAGAACACTAAAAATTTAAATCTGTTTTATACAAAAGATGGCAGTCGTGAAAAATGTGCGTGCAGCAGTCGAGATACATTATTCGGTCATTAAAGTAGTTTGTACTAAAAGTTTAGTTTAGAAACATACCATAGCTTTTGTGTACACTACGTGAATAAAGTTTCCAGACAAGTTAACGTGCGTTCCAACACAAACAATATATTAACCCTTTGTTGCATAACCTGATTTTTTCGGAAATTAATTTTTTTTTTGAATTTGTTTTGTAATCTTGAAGGAGAAACTGAAGTTGAACGTCAAGAAAAATAAATATTTTCTGAAAAAACCGAAGTTTTTCATGCATATCATATATGATAAAATAGTTTTATTTCATATCACGTTTTGAAAATTCATTTATTGCATTAAAACTAAAAATTAAACAAATAAATACGAAAATAAAATAAAAAAAAACAAAATAAATACATAAATCAAAAGAATTTCAAGGAACTTTGAAAATTACAACACAGCTAAACATTTCGGAAGCAATTACGCTCTTTATTGTAGCATAAGGATAAGTTGCATTTTCTACATTTTGTCCAATCAGGAAAGTGACCGAAATTGTCAAACCGAATTTCCTTTGGCGGTGGTGGTGCAGAAGTAGTTTTTGTCGTTTTATCTCAGTTTTATCGTTGAGAGGTTTTGAAGGGCGGCTTACTCGTACAGGCTCCTCGAACTTACAAAGTACTTCCGCTACTTCCAATTTAAAATCAAGCAGCGCCAGAATATTCATATTTTTCGTCCCTTTTTGTTGTTCTACTCGCCTAAAAATAAAAAATCGTAAAAGTTAGGGAAATATTGTGGGAATTCGTTATATGTAGTCTTCTACTTATAGTATAGAGGATCCATGGATTTGCGACCGTCACATAGAGTAAATGATAAAAAAAACCTCATATACCACTTTCGCGAACGTAATTAGATTTTGTATCGACCCAGATTTGAGTTCAACAAGTCTACTCCGCCCATAAACTTGTTATATTCTTTAATAATAGATGGACATTCCACATTTATGCTTCCTGCATTTCCTACTCTGCGGCTCGATATGTGAACGGGGTTTTTTCCAACAAACATTGACACTAACGGGATATTAATGAAAAATATCCATAAAAAAATTACAATAATCTGAAGGTGTATCAAAATTCAAAAATTGTTCCGGTAAATGCGTAGACCCAGAAAATCGTACTTTATCGTCATTCACTTGAAAATGTTTGGTTTTCCAAATAGTTCCGGAACATTATTTTTCCTTAGTTTGCTTTAATTCGGCAAGAGCACTGGCAGAATCTCTTAAAATGGTCTCATTTTCAAAAACAACTTTCATATTTTGATTATCAAACGGCTCATTGCCGTTTGTTTTAGCACATTGAGCTTTTTTATCAGCAACACTTAAGGATGGATCATCAGTTTCTATAACTCTCTGAATCTCTACTTCCTCCTCTGGCTTGTCCGGCTCGGTTGGTAATCAGACGCGTGCCCTCGGCCTGCTCAGGATTTCCTCTCTTCTGACTGCCTCGAGACTCGCGTACGGCCACACCTCGCCTACCTCGGTCACTGCCCTTTTATAGAAATCGACCGATCTCTGGCCCGAGCACGCAGTCAGCTTAACGCCCCCTTAGTGCCATCCCGCATCTCTGCGTACTCTTCCCACCACTTTTCCGACGTGATGCTCCCATCTTCCTGACCTATGTCAATGACGGCTAGCGCCAACACGTGCTTCATCAGGATTTCACTGAATAACTTCAGTTACTGCAAACATAAAAGCGGAAACATTTTGTTTTGTGTTTTTTCGTACATAATTTTGAATTGTAGTTTTGCAATTTACATTGCATTTGATAGCGCGCAGTTGTATGCATTTTTTTACAAATCATTTGTACCTACTTATATTGTAAAATAGTGGCCTGTTATGGTAGATGTGAAGTTTCTTAAAAAAACATTTAAAATTGTGGGGCATTTAAAAAGTATATGTTTAGTTACAGTAACTTAAGTAGAACAAATTGAAAAAAGGTCAATTGGTCTTTATTTTGCATAATATCAGTAATTGCCATCAGCAGTCTACTATCTAAATACGATTTGGCAGTTAGTAAATTTGTTCAAAATGGTAGAATTTCCTTTATTATTATGACCCATTAAGATTACAAGTTGGTTAGACCGGTTATGGTTAGACGTTGCAGTGAATCTGTTAGTGAGCGTGTATCTTTCGATGCAAGGTTGGTGTACACATTTTGAAACTTACAACTGGGTACACTCCACAGTCCGCTTCACTTACCACCGCCTATTATATTGATTTTAATTGTCAATAATTTCCATATTTGTGAAAAGGGAATATTATAATTTATATACGTGCATTTGACAGTTTACATTGTCTTCATTGAAATAATGGTAAAACAGATAATTACGGTAAAAGCGATCTCTGTATTTTTGATTACGACCACCACCTCGATTCTGGTTTTTCTATAGGAAACGGAATTAAAAAAAAATATTTTCATAGTATTGAGAACTATAAATGTCCGGGGTAGTGACATCTAGCGCATTAAAAATAAGCTGATTGGGTCTTTTTTTATATGAAATTTTAGCACGGCATACTTTATGAAAATAAAAATTAACATACAAAAATAGTCCCAATCAGGTTAATTTTTTTTACCGTCAGATCTACAAACAGTTCTCTATTTTTGTCATAAATTTTTTTTTCTGGCATACTATGGTAAACAGTTAGTGTAAATTTTCAAATAACAAAATTAAAATGGGAATATTTTTCCTATGAAATATGATTTCTCAGTAGGCCAGAAAATGATATTTTTGATAAAAACGCTATGTAAATATTTTTCGTAATTCCTTTTCCTACAGAAAAACCAGAATCGAGCTGCAGTAGTGAATAGTTGGTGCTTATGGTAAGAACAGCAAACATTTTATCTTAATTAGTGTTGGTTTATTATTTTTAATTAAACTTTTTATTAAAAGATAAAGATTTTAGGAAAATGGGTAAAGGAACGATACTTTTAGAAGGCGATAAAGCAAAACTCGACGTTTCAATGGAAGCAAGATTCTCAAATAGTAAAATAGCAAGAAAATTGGTAGGGGGAAACCTGTTATGGGATCTTTCATCAATAATATGGAAAATTACGGAAAAGCAGAAAAGAACACATTGCAGAGGCTACAACGTCCACGGAAAAACGAGCGATTATTCGGTCTGCTATAAATTCATTCTTACCAGAGGCAAAAATTAAGGCAAAAACTGGAGTCAATGCCAGCTTATCAACGGTTCGGCGTGTGATTGACAATACTAAGCATCTAAAATTAAAACAACCATAAAAGAATTTTCCTTGGAATTTGCCAAAAATCACGAATGGTATCGAGTTCCGTTTTCGGACGAAAAGAAATTTATTTTGGATGGTCCTAATAGATATTATTTTCATGACTAAGGATAGAGGAAATATTTTGAACCAAAACCATAGTAGACAAGGCCTCCGTAATGGTTTGGGAGCTATTTCGGACTAATATCTGGTCGTATTTAACTGAAGCGGAGTGTACATCGAGAAAAAATTCTTGAACAAGATTTTGGATAAAAAATTGTACTGATAATGCGAAATTGGATAAAAAATTGGATAAAAACACCTGAATAAAAATGTTGTATTAATGGTTTTATACCTCACAATTCAATTTTGTTATTTATTCCAATTTGTTCACACAATTTTTTTATTTATACTGCGACCGAAATTCAAGAATCGAAAACGAGCAATGGAATCGTAATCATCCATCCTGCTTGGTGAAATTAGGTCGTAATATTGAAAATTGAAATGCCCGTAGATGCCCGTAGATGTTAAATTCATGTGTCATCTCATTAAGAGATTTTTTTTTTTTTTTTTTTTTTTTTTTTATTTAAATTATTACAACTGAATACAATTCATCTAGTAATTTTTCTTTCTTAATTTAATCACTTGTGAATGAGAAGACGCCCATTGGCCCGCTCCATTTATAGGTTATTTACTGAAGTAGTCTTTGCTTTGGTGTCCTTAATCCATTAAATCAATTGGTTTCGTTCTCTGCAATCGTCTTACTGCATGGGAGGTGTCCAACATACCACGAAGCTCTTCATTTACGTGTTGATAAATACGTTGTCCATGTATTACTGCAAGTTTTTTTATTTCTTCTTGGACCGTCGGGATATTTAGATCCCGATGAAGGTCATCATTCCTAATGTACCACGGAGCGTTAACTATACCACGTAGCACTTTGTTTTGAAAAGTTTGTATTATTTTAGTGTTGGTTTTCTTTGTACAGCCCCAGAGCTGTATTCCGTAAGTCCATACAGGCTTTAGCACTTGTTGATATAGTAGCAATTTATTTTCGGTTGACAATTCCGAGTTTTTCCCGAGCAGCCAATACATTTTTCGATATTTGATATTAAGTTCTTCTTTTTTCTTTTTAACGTGCTCTTTCCATCTGAGCCTGGTATCTAAGGTCATCCCTAGATATTAAGCCTTATTTGCATACGGAATCTGCTGACCGTTAATGATTACAGGTTTGTAACTGACTTTTAGATTAGTAAAATTCACATGCGTGGATTTTGATTCATTGAGCCCGATTCGCCACTTTTTTGTCCATTTTATGGTTTTGTCACATGCTTCTTGAAGTTTCGTTGTCGATTCCTCGATAGTGTCTCCTACTGAGAGAACTGCAGTGTCATCAGCAAATGTTGCAACGGTAACATCGTTTAAATGAGGTAAATCTCTGGTGTAGAGTAAGTAAAGAATTGGTCCCAAAACACTACCCTGTGGGACTCCTGCCGAGATCTTTTTTAGCTCGGAATATTCATCTTCATATTTCACCCGAAAGTGGCGATTCTCTATGTATGATTTTAAAATCATGTAATATTGTTTTGGTAAATCTCTATGTAGTTTAAAGAGTAAACCTCTGTGCCATACCTTATCGAAGGCCTGTGCCACATCTAAGAAGATACCAGAGCCAACCTTTTTCCTTTCTAATGTATTCTCAATGACATCTGTAAGCCTGTGAACCTGCTCAATAGTGGAGTGTTTCTCCCTGAAACCAAACTGATATTCTGGGATAAGGTTTCGTTGTTCTATGGTTATTTTCAATCTTTTGAGCAGCAGCCTCTCAAACAATTTCGCTAGTGTTGGTAGAAGTGAAATTGGCCGATAAGATTTTCTATCATTCGGTGGCTTGCCCGGTTTCGGAATCATTATTACTTCTGCTACTTTCCACTGCATTGGCACATGTTTTTTCCTGATGATCGCATTGATTATGTGCAGTAATTTACGGGTCCCTTTTTCAGGCAGCTCCTTTATTATTTGCCCTGTTATCAGATCGTAACCAGGAGCTTTCTTTGTTTTTATGTTCTTAATTTCTGCTTTTAGTTCTTTCAATGTTACAGGCCTGATATCTTCGAAATCAGATATTCTGGGCGTATCAGCAGTGTTTTCGTAACTGGTCTGCCGACCTAGAGGTTGAAATGTTTCTTCAAGATGTTCAGCAAACAGGTCAGCTTTATCTTTCACACTTCTAGCCCAGTTCCCATCGTTTGTTTTGATTGGGGGGATCTGCGTTTTTGGTCGTTTTAACCCTTTTGTTGCTTTCCAGAGGGAATAGTCGGTATCTTTAGTTGGGGCTAGAGAACAGAGATATTTTCCAATTGTTTCATTTTTCACTGCTTTTATGAGTACCTTAAGTTTGATGCACAAGTTGTTTAAGGGGGTTTTATCTTGCGGCGCACGTGTATTCTGCCATTTCTTTCGGGCTTTTCGTTTTTCCTGCACTAATTCTCTTACTTCTATTGGGTAAATAACGGCGTTTTCTTTCCTGGATGATAATTTGGGGGTGCATTCCCAAGCCGACCATTGTATGACATCAAGGAGCCGGTCTAGTTCCTTTTCTATTTCATATCCACTTTTGATTGGCACTTGAAGTTCTATTTTTTCCTCCACTAACTGCTTAAACAATTCCCAATTTGTTTTGTTGTTTGTTAGTTGTGGTGAATTTGTTTTTTCTATTACATTTTCACTAAATGTCATAATAACAGGAGAATGATCAGATATTAGACTTTCATCATTTTCTAAGAAGATGTAGCGTTCCGATATGCCTTTAGTGATGTAGAAATCTATTAGATCTGGGATTTTGTTAGGATCTGTTGGCCAGTACGTCGGTTTCCCTCCTGAGTAAAATTCACAGTTTGAGTATTGGCCAGCTGCAAGTAATTCCTTGCCTTTTGGAGAGGTTAATCTTGAACCCCAGAAGGTATTTTTTGCATTAAAATCACCTCCGACAATGAAGTTACTTCCCAATTTCTGGAACAGATTAATGTAGTCTTCTTTTTTTAGGTTATACCGTGGGGGGCAATATATTGCAGATATATTACAGGTGTTGTGATGACCAAATTTAACCGTCACGGTGGTTACTTGCATGGATTCTTTCTCTATTTTTAATTCTTCATGATGTTTGATATTATCCCTAATAAATATAGCTGACCCATTTAGAGATGAGAGGCAATTCTGGTCTACTTTCGACATAGGGAAATATGATTTGAGAGTCTCAATTGAAGCCTGACTGTCCGTAACAATGCAAATATCTCTTGCAAATATCGCAATATACCTCAACAGGTCAACGGCTTCGGTTCGAGAGCCGAATACAGAAATTTACATCTAAGACTTCACAGAAAACCCAACCCCCAACCTTCACATCGATCTTTAAACCATTAATAAAGATATTAACACCTGTAGTATTCAGAAATATTTCTCTCAAACAGTCCACTCTTGTGTTCCCATCAAAGTGTGGTCAGTCCTAAACCTCGAATGAAAAGATGATGATGGGATGATATAGTTTTTACTCTTTCAATATATTTGATTACCAGTTTAGTTTGCTGTCCAGAATGAAACCTAAATACTTGGCTTTATCAGTGAAGGTCCATCCAATAACATTTAAGCTATAGGGGATTGATTTGAGGAGGTTTATACTCCTTGAGGAAAGGGCCAGCTCAGTTTTGAGTGGATTCACATTTTAATCGTAACTGCTAGTACAATTGAATGGAATGCCAAGCGTACTTTGTATGCGTTCTCGTAAGGTACAAGGATATTTGCCGAAGAATTTGAGACCAAGTTCCAAAGAAGAGGAAATAATACCCCATCTTGTGGCATGCGTCAACTCACGATTTTTTTAATGGAGGACCCATTCAGGTTGGCCGGCACGAGCCTGCTTTTTAAGAATTTGAAATTTCCAGTCCCTGAGTGGCTCTTTCACGGACAGAGAGGAGAATGTCCTCCATTCTTGGTATATGAAAGCTAGAGAGAGGATGAATGTTTGTGTTGAAAAAGAACACAGATGGATCGACGTACAGAGCGGGAATAGATATTAGCTCGCTTAATAACGGCTGTAGTCGGTTAAAGCTATAAACACGCGTTCCGTTGTCGTTGATTTTCATTAGTAGATCAAAATTAAACAATTTAAATTAATATTTTTTTACAATAATGGTATTTTATTTTTAAATAAATTTTGATTGTTTTTGTTTAAGATTTTTTACAGAAATTTCTAATATTTATTTTGTTTTGGAATAATAATTTTTTTTACAACAAAATTAAAACTTTATGAATTGTTTTATTACTCTTTTTTTTAATTATTTAATATTTTTAGTTTGGAAAAATCTTTTTTTATTATTTTTGTACTCCGAAATTTTATTTAAACATTTTTTTTTATATAAATTTTAAAAATTTTAATTTAATTTTATCACGATAATAAAAACTTTTTGTTTTTTAACCAATCGTCTGGGATGTGTAAGATTAGTGCCCCCAAAAATTATGGTCATTAAATATGTATAAATATATATTATATATAATAATTAATATAAAAAACTAATTAATTAATAAAATTGTTTTCGGTTATATATTTTGATATACATAAAATGGTTTTTAAAATTAAACATAAAATTGCGTATAAACAAAAAAAAAAATATTTTATCATAATAATTAATTTAAAATGGAAGCTCTAAAAAACTACACGCGGCTGTTTTTAAAATCATAATTGGAATGCGTAATGCGCTATAATATTTTATTAAAACGAGTTTAATGGAATATTTCTGCTGTTTATGGGGCGGTTAAAAAATTACTAATACAAAATTAAAAATGGACGGTTTATAAATATAAAATGTTTTTTTTACTTATATTTTTTTTAGAAATAAGCTAATTATTAAAATCTGTATGATTTTATTATGTATTTGTTTAAAACAAAATCAAAATATTGGTTATGGCTGACTAAAATAAAACAAATCGTCTGAATAAAATGGCGGAATAAATCAAATATAATATTCATCAAAATGGCGTAGATTTCTTTATCTTTTGTTTTACTATTTTATTTTATAATAAGGCACTCCATTTTAATTTTTTTCTCATATAAAAATTTTTTAATAACGAAATTTTAATAAAATTTTGAATTTTATATTTTAAACAAATAAAACAAAATGTTTTAAACGATAAAAACTTATAATTTGATTTAGACAAATTTGTTTGTTATAATTTTCAGTCTAAAAATGGCACAAAATTAGAAGTATTTTAAATAAAAAAATTATTTTATAATATTTATAATATTCAAATATTTAAACTATCTAACACAGATTTGTTTATTTTATTTTAAATTTTAATTAATTTTTGTTTATAATATTGTATAATTACATAATAATAACATTATATTTATTCTTTGGCATTTTGATTTTAATTAAAATATTTTATTTTATGTTAAAAACTTGAAAATTTTAATTTGTTTTTGTTAACTTAATCATTAATTAATTAAAATTTAGTCCAATATAATTAATTAATTTACATTTAGAGAAGAAAACATAATTTATTTGTTTACAGTACAGAGCTATATAAAAAAATTGTTTAGGGTTAAATTTATTTTTTTAATCATATGTGTTAATTAATTTGGGCTACATATGTGTTTGGTCCCGAGTTCGTCTTCGTTTTAATCTTTTTTCTTTCGTATTCCTCTACATAAAAAAAATAATGATCGATATGTAAATTAAAACCGTTTTTTTTACTAATTAAATTTTATAAAAATGAAACAAGGCACACATTATGTTGTTCTCCTCTGATAAAATAAAAATTAAAAATTATTTTCGGGGGATGGTCGACCGAATCATGGTGTGGTATTGGATTACGGGGCTTGAGTATTAACTTTTAATAATCACTACACCTAATTTCTCTAAAATAACAATTATTAATATTACTATTATTACCAATTAAATTATTATTACTATTATTATATAAACTATAATTATTACTATTAGTACTACAACTGCTACCGCCACTATCGTATTGATAATAATTGTTATAATTATTATTGTGTATATTGATACAATTACTAGTGTTCGAATATAAATCGGATGAATTTGTATTATTACTACTACTACTACCACTATTTGTATTACTATTACTGTTGTAATAGTTGTCGGCGTAATAGGCACCAATTTGTAAATTAAAATGAGGCCCTTCTAGTGAGTCGCCCGTCTCCCACGGCTGGGGGCTTAATGTGTCCGGCTCAGACTCAACAAATAGTTGGTCGATGATCGGACTCTCCGATAGATTAAAAAATACTTCGGAAAAGCGGCCAATTTCCGTTGAACCAAATGCCTGCTGAAATCCTGGTAATGGCGTTATATTTTTATTGATATCAGCTATTTTTTGTTCTTTTAGTGTTGTTTGTTCTATTTTATTATTGGTACCGGTTGTAATAGTTTTAGCACTATTGGTATTTAGATTTGGTTTCGCTTTTTTCCTCGTCCGCTTAACGGGGCGACTTAATTTCGGTGCGGTGGAGGCAGGTTGTGATGCTGTTTGATTTTTACAATTTTCTGATTTTTCACTAGGTGGAGGAGCCTGTTAAATTAATGTATAAATTATTTTTTCTAAATCACTATGATGAACACGTGGCTTACCGAATTTTTTCCGTCATTCCTAGCACCAGCTGATGGAGTTGTAGTTCGTGGCGCTGAACCTGTCGGTGGAGGTGGTGGCATTTGATCATCTGTGCCAGTATTAAAGCCGCCGCCCTTTTTATTTCGATTTGATGTATTCCACGGCACTTGATTGCCTAAAAAATTTGATGGTAGTGGTTGTGTTGCCAAATAACTATTCTGATGCGGTTGATTTATACGATTCATCATACCAAATGGAAAATTTGTGTACGCATCATTAGGAAACGCCGGCGGCTGCGATGGTCCATGAAAAGGTGTTGCACATCGATCAACCGGTTCCTAAAAAAATAAACGGTGAAATATACTAATATTAGTATTTTACTATATTCTCTTAGAATTTCCCCGCCGTTATGATGGGGGCTCTCACAACAGTAAAATTGGTACGATGTATATAAAACACTTGTTGATTTTACTCTCAAATAAAAAAATATAAATATTTTTATTGCAGTTAGTCAGGGTGTGATGGTCGGTACACGCACATACATAGTAAAATAATGTACTACATTGAACACCAGATGTCAGTACTTGATTATATGCAATCAATGATTTTTTAGAAAATTAGGTAAATTCACAAGGGACCGACCTAAAATATTTTTCTTTCTAGTGGGTTGTCCAATTATAATTTCCCATATTCGGTACATTGAATCCTTATAGAGAGTACAAGGGAACTCATTCAAATATTATTGTCCTTCGAGTGAATACCAAATTTTATTGCATTTTCCCATTTTCCGAGACATTGAGTTAAAATAATTGAAAATCTATGTTAAGAAAGAGGAGAGTTAATTTTTGTTACTTTTCCTGTACTTGAGGGAATGGCGCCATTTGTCCCATTTATTTATTGCGCATGGTCTGAAGAGATTGAGCGGAAAATTTCTAACAAACAAAATATTTTACTTCTTTTCATTGCAATAATAATATGAAATATTTTTGAGTATTTGTGATGTTTATGATGTATTTGGGGAGATTTTGAAATGAAAATCGAGAAAATTGTCTCAAGGCAATATACATAAAAATGTATGTAATATTTAACATCTGGTATAATTCATGATTATTAATCACCCTATAAATTATTGAATTTATGATTTATACCTGTTGATCCGCAGTCTACCGGTTTTATGTTGGAAATTTAATCCTCACGTTTTCCATATATATCATTTATTGACTTAATAGGTTTCAAAGGGGTTTTCATCTATTTTGTGTTATATCTATATCGAACGAAATACGTTATGGGCAACTATTGATTTCTCTCGTTCGCTCTCAATATACATTTCAGAAATTTTCTTATCAGAATTGTTTTATCAAAAGCACACGAAAAAAAAAATTATGACCTAATTAGAGTATATGGGATGCGTGATTAGAAAGGAAAAATTGAAAACTATCAATAATGTAGGGGTGAAGAGAAACTATAAAATAACAACAAAAATTTATGTGAACCAGGGTTGTGTTTACTCACACGATAAAGTTATTTTTGTATCTTTGATATTTTATCACTTTTATTTGTATATAGTAAAGGATATGGAAGGGAATGTTTGGTGTGTAATAAAGAGGAGATTATTAGTTCGGCATTGCACAGTGTTTTTCGATTGTTAATTCGATAACCTTTATAGAGTTAGTCCATAATACGATCTCAGAAAAATAAAAATAATACCATCGAGCAACAATAAAATGATAAAGTCCATTCATATAACTACTTAGCCCTGATAACAATTAGATCCAACAATATCAGATAACAATATAATTTGCATGTTGTGAGCGGCACTATTGCAGCTCGAGCTAGTACAATTTAGAATTTCCATAGAAATTTAAGGGATTTCCCATAGAAATCTAAAGGATTTGAATGTTGTGATAAATTCACCTCGATATATAGATCATCGGGGCACGAACAATATGATTTTTGTCCTACTTAATGGAGTAGATACTCGATCGGCTAGCAAGCAACCAATTTGCTGGGCAAAATCCTGGCTACTCAATCAATTTTACTTAAAATTTTTGTGTTTTTGTTTTTTGTTTTGCGATTGCACAGTAAATTTTGCGGCTTCAAAAAATGAACAGCAAATTTTTGTTTTGTTCTACTGTGCAATCGCAAAAAAACAAAAAGCTTATGGAAAATATAATTTGAAATTTAAATTTCCGTGGTAAATTTGATTGAGTAGTCAGGATTTCGGCTAGCAAATTGCTTGGTTGCTAGCTGATTGAGTATCTACCCCAATACCATTCGAACAATTTCTGGGCTAGAGTAAAATTTTGACATAACCTGCGTTTACAAAGCGATTTGCAATCAATAGTAGTCGGGCATGAAACTTCAAATTTTGCATTTACAAAACGAAATCCAAAACTTCCCAAATTTATAAAGGGAAATTTTTAAAACTGCAATGAACACAGCAACTTGTTTACGTTTTGAAAATGAACATTATTGTGTTATGTCAAAATTGTTTTGTAGTAAATGGCCGTAGGATGTTTTGTAATAGTGAACATCCTTATTTTTGAATTATTGTTTGAGTTTTAACATAGGAAATTAATTGTGTGTTTTAATTGTTGCTCTCAGAACTCAATGATTATTTTTAATAGCGAAGGTCGTCAAGTCGTTGCTTTTCCTTGGTAAATCTTTATTTTAACCAAAAATTTATTTTACATTAGTTTTGTCTATGTTGTTAATAAGAGATTTGTTTTGGAAACGTCAAAACTATTCATATACAAATGAAAATAATACACAAATACAACTGCATGATACACAAATTTCCCTTTGCAAATATTTGCAATCATGTTAGATGGAAACTTACGTTATGAAATTTTTGTTTTTAAATAATTCTGTATTGGGATAACTTTTTCATTTTAGTGTTGCCTGATGAACATTTAAAAATTGTATGAGATGATATTCTGGGTGAGGAGAAAACCTCGATTTAACAATTTTCAAACAACCTGCTGGCAAACTACATAAGCTTGAGCCACGGCAAGGAAGACAACTGATCTAAATTAAAAAGATCTATTATTAAAAGACCGGGACCGAACAACCTCGAAAGTTGGACAACTGCACACAAAATTAATGCTGTCGTCGTCCGGATCAATGCAGTCGTTACATAAGGGATCTTTAACAAGCCCCATCCGTTTAATTCCAGATTAAAACAGCGACCAAAATGATTAGCTAATCGTACTTCAAAGATAAAGCGTACATTGCTAACTTCAGGCTATATTCATAAATGAAGTACTTTGCCTTGCGGTAAGTTGAGCCAAATACACTTAGTTTGATAAAGAATGTAGTTTTTAAAAGTTTTCTTACCGTTATTATATGTGAAAGTGTAGCCAGTTCAGATCCAGTGAATCCCTGTTTAAGCTAAATTTACCTCAATATCACAATGAGCCGGAATCCACAATAGCCGTACCGTGACACTATTGCTAGAACAAATAAGCCTAATAAGATGTATAAAACCCTTGGCCAGTTTGAAAGTGGTCATAGGATCCGGTAAAAAATTGAGCAAAGATTTACTATCTATACAAAGACAGTATCAATCGTACAACGTAGTGAGTGCGTCAGATTGGCTTGGAACACCGTACAGCTTAGGTCTAGACTCCCGTATGATCGTAGATCTTGTGAAGGATAGTAAAGGTTCCAAACCAGAAGCAAATTCAGAATAGAGCCGTCGCCAAACGTATAGAGAAAGAATTATCATGATCTGATATTTTAACACCACTAACAAATTGAAGAAAAATCACAAGATTGAGTGGAACGCCATGGCTCAGGATTCTTTTGAGAAGTTAAACGGATCCGTTTCTTTCGCTGCTGTCCTATGCGTCCTCGTAAGTGCATAAATTTATAACAAATTGTGATATATGCAAAACTATCAAAGCAACCAATGCTCTTATCCGGCCACCGATGGGTAAACCGATGGGTAACACTGAGGTACTAAGAAATTTTCAACGTATTTTTATAGATTTTATGGGTTATTTTCTGCGATCCAAATCCGGAAACTGCTATCTCACGTCGTTTCGTGTTACTAGAACCAACGCGCGTCGCAAATAGTAACAGTGCTATCAAACTTCTGGAGAGTCGAGTGCTGAACGTTTTCTCTGTTCCCGAACGAATTTTAAGTGAAAATGGCAAACAGTTTACCTCTAAAGTCTTACGCGAATTTTTTAGAAAAGCATAGCGTTAGGCAAATAGTGCCTTTCTTACGAGGACGCCTTTGTGTCAAATTAAAATCAGAGACAGGACCGTCAAAATAAATGGAAAACAAAGCTGATCAGATTACTCCAGCCTAAAAGGATAAGAAATCGTGTACTTCCTTGGAAATGATCAACGGAGCAAGGGCAAGGATTTCAAAAGTGGCAGCATCATGTGATGAGGCAGCTGTATAGGAACTAAATACCACAAATGGACTCATTACACTTGCTAAACTGCTCTGAGGCCTTCCTAGAAACGACAAAATTCAAGGCTACATAATGAGTTCGGTGACAGAACTATCCACGGGCAGTATAAACTTTTTCAACTGAAGAATGAGACATGTTTGGATAACCGTTAACTGAAAATATGGCGACGCATAAGCAAAACGGTAATTTACAATTACCCATCTATTCTTTACCTCGCCCAAAACAGCAGACAATCTTACAGGTTCTAACTAAAAAAAAAATTGACCGAAAGAAGTAGATTCTACCGAATAAATTAGGGAATTTGGCCTGTTTAGTAAGACCAAACGAGACACAAACCCCCAAGAAATCGGGGAAAGATTCGGGGAAAGATTACCGATATGAAAACTTTTATTTTAAGTTCGAGTCCTGCGAAATTTTTGACAGACCAAAGTAATCTCAAAATACCATACACTCTACATCTGACAACCTTAATATGGTCATCACATGTCAGTATTTTGTTTATAATAAGCCCCAAATTACGGATACGGAATATTACGGAATATTCTAGGGAAGAGTTACACAAAGTTACTTTGGGCATACTATCGGTATCAATTGAATTCTTATATATCACAATTGCTTGCGACTTTTTCGGATTTAATACTTATTTGTTTTCAATTGTCCACTTCTGTATACAACACAGATCTTCATTCATGCTCTTTACACAATTAACATTATCAGTAATTTCGCAGTATTATATATTTCGAGGTCATCCGCAAAAAGTTGATAGAAAGAATTTGCAATAACCTCCCCAATATCAAGAAGAATTTTTTAATCGTCCGTGAATTTAATTTGTTTAAGAATTTTTTTCGGCTTTTCGGACAAAATATTATTTTAATGGACACCCATACGATGTTTACGACTATTTTAGTCGCAGAAACAAAGAGGCCATTTATTAACAATATTTCTACCACAAAAGTAGAAAAATAATATTTTGTCTGAAAAGCCGAAAAAAATTCTTAAACAAATTAAATTCACGGACGATTAAAAAATTCTTCTTAATTATATGTGTTGGCTGTTACACACACATACATAGTGAGAATTACCTGTGGTTTCTGATTTGGTGATATATAATTCGCTAAATCGATGTGTTCTTGTTTTGTATTATCGGTACAAAGCAAGAGTTGTATTTTTGCAGTTTGGTCGTTGCAACCTGATGAATAGACCAACTTTTTTATCAGTACGAAACCAAGCTGCCAAGAAGTTACATAAGGGATTCCTCATTTTTGTAAGGGTTTGTGTATCTTTGTGTACACTATTGCCCTGCGGTTAAAGGTTTGGGTGAGGGGAGCGCATTTTTTCTACTTTTGTGGTAGAAATATTGTTAATAAATGGCCTCTTTGTTTCTGCGACTAAAATAGTCGTAAACATCGTATGGGTGTCCATTAAAATAATATTTTGTCCGAAAAGCCGAAAAAAATTCTTAAACTCCCCAATATCGTTCACATAAAGGAAAAAAAGTAGTGGCCCCAGGACCGAACCTTGTGGCACACCTATTGGAGACCTACAGCTTTCCGATAAAGTCCCATCAACATCGACAACTTGAGACCTACCCTCAAATAGCTGGCAAAAAACCTCACCGCCGATGCTGTCAAAAGCTATAACAAAGTCCAAAATCACTAATATCGTCATTCGTCTTTTGTTAATATTGTGCCTAACATCATTTAGAATTTTAACTAGAGCGGTAGTAGTGCTATGTCCTTCCCTAAAGCCCGACTGGAAACGACAAAGCATTTCACGAGTTAGTTACGTATAATTTTGAAAACTTTTGAAAGTGATGGCAAGATGCAGATTGGTCTGAAGTCGGCTTCTGTTTTTGGATTTTTACACTTGGGTATAGGTATGATTTTTGCCCATTTCCAGACCTTTGGAAAAGAAGATGTACCAATTATTGTATTAAAAATATGTTGAATAAATTGAGTTATATGAATTTTGACGAAAATAAGATTCAAACTTTCCAAACCAATCGCCATTGACTTATATAGCTGAGAGAAGCTCGTCTTCAGAAACTGGATAGAGTTTGAATGTTTGAATTTTCAGAATCTGGAGCTGTTGGGAAAATGGCCGAATTTGAAAAATTCCGTTGGCTATAGTATGTATAGCTTGGACTGAGTTCACAAAGAAACAATTTAGATCAGATGACGAATATGAAATAGTTTGCTTCGGGTTAGCATTTTCGACACCAAGATTTTTTAAATTATTCCATAATACTTTGGATGGTAGATCTGGATCACATTTAGTTTGAAGGAATGATGATTTAGAAATCTTTAGGGTCTAAGTCGCATGATTCCTGAGCGTGCGATAGCAGTTCCAGTTTTCAGTAGTATACGATTGTATTTCCACAGTCGATAAGCACAATCTCTATCAAATAACGAAGCGGTGACCCTTACGTTTAACCAAGGTGGTTTATCCTTTTTAATATTGGCTTTCCGAAGTGGTACACAATCAATAAATAACAAATTAATAAATTTATTGAAAATTAACATCTGGTCGTTCATATTTTCTGTTTGGTAGATATTCTGTAACGGAAGATTTGCTATCTTAACAGGAATTTCATCAAGAATTATCCTATTATAGCCTCTATCGTAAATTTCAGGGATTACGCTAGGCTGGTACACATATCTACTGAGAAGAAAATTTAGAAATTTGATTGTAAAATGATATGCTATATTAAAATTAGTTAATAATAAATCTAACAGAGAACTAAAATTAGTAGAGAAGTGGGTCGCGGCATTATTATTGAAAATTGTCAGGGAAAAATTATTAACTACATTGCAGAAATTTAAAACTGTAGGATTGTTAGATAGTATATTGTGATTAAAATCTCCCGTTAACAAAATGTTTTGATATCGGGGTGTGAGATTATTCAAAAGATTTTCGAATTCGCCAATACAATTTATGCTTAGTGGTATATAAACAACCCCAAGAAGGAAAATTTGTCAGAAATGACTCAATATAAAACCATAGACATAATAATTTATATACATTGACCGGTAATGCGCTTTTTCCCCATATAAAATCGTCTCTTTCATGCGTGGACAGTTAGGACGGGACGTGTATATAAAACTCTATAATTTGTGATTAAATTTGTGTGTTATTAAAATAAAATGTATCGAAAAAAAAATTATTTGTTGTGGATGATATGAATTATATACAATAGATTCCGCCTGTCCCTTACCGAAAACGTTTTCAGTTATGTATGTGGAAACAAAATGGCGCATTTTATGTTTTTCGGTATTTTAATTATTTTAATAATTAAATATGTATAATTATAGTTATATGTGCTATGATATGATTAATTATATTGATAATTGTAAAATTAATTTGTATATATTGTCATGTCTTTATTCACAATTCGTTAATAAACTTTTTAAACAGTACTGATTCTTTTTTGTCTATCTCTTTTTTCTTTGAAATTGACTCACTTGACATTTAGATATTACCGGTCTGTGTATATTATATCAAATTCCTTAGAAGAAAAATGATCAAAAAAAATTGATTATGATCAAAACATTTTGATCATAAATACTTTTTCATGTCCTTTAGAAGAAAATAATTGATTATTTTTTTGATCTGTGATCAAATTTCAAAATCACCAATTTTTGGAGGATTTGTTTTGAGATCAAAAAAAAAGAAAAACATCAATGTCAAAAACAAAGAAACAAAAGACGCGCCATTTTCATTATCGGCATTATAATTTGGTGTTTATATTTTAACTTGCGTCCAAGTGTTTATTTAAATTAAATATTATAAATAATATTGGTTTTTGTGTAATTTAAAGTGAATTTGCTGTAATTAAGTGTTTTTTTTTGTTACGTTGTATTTTTTCTTTGTTTCTTTTGATTTCCCTTTAAACAAATGTAAACAAACCATTTTTTTCTTTTCGTGTTCTTTGGAACACAAAATAATTGATATCATTTCAGTTCTTCTAAAGAATTTGCCATTAGTATATGTTTATGACAGAAGAGAAGAAAAATTGTTCCCGCCAACTTACTATCTCAATGACAAATAGAAAACTGAAAGGAAACTAGATTTGCATGGTAGACTATTAGTGTTTGGTTTTTTGATGTATTCGGCTTTGGAAGAAACTATGGCTGTGTCCGAATAGTCCGATAAAAATCAATTTTAAGTAAATTTTTCTGAAAATTCAATTATTTTTCAAAAATTCTATGGTAAACTGATTGAAAAATCTGTACTAAAATAGATTTTTACTGAAGTAATTGATTTACCCGACTATTCGGACACAGCCTATGTATAAGTTTAGTTGTAAATCATGGCTAGGCATGACACATTACCACGAAATCATGGTTAACTCGAAACTATAGTTTTGAAAACAGTTATAGTCTGCGTCTATGGCATAAGATGCATTGCACCACCATATTTGGCGTAGACCTTACAGAGGAGCCATCATGTGCAGCGATCACATGCTTGTTGTTTTCAAATATAAGTGGAAATTGCCATCTGCATTCAAAAGACAAGCACAAAGGAACATCCGTTGGAACGTGTTCTAAAAGATCAAGTATCATTGCATAGAGTTACCAATCAGCAGTCATTATTTAGACCAACACACTACTAACGATGAACCTCCACCCAACATCCAGGAGCAATGGCTCGCTTTACAGTCATCCATAACTATCGCAGCGCAAAATAATATCAGAAAAAACTACCGAAAGTTCGAAATGGGTGGGATGATTTACTGTCAGTTTATCGTGAACAATTTACCGTGAGCAATTTATCGTAGAAAAATTTATCGTGGAAAAATTTATCGTAGAACAGTTTGTCGTGGGCAATTTATCGTATAACAGTTTATCGTGGACAATTTATCGTATAACAGTTTGGAACAGCTTTAGTATCGCAGTCAAATTTTTTTGACGGTCTGAGCGACGGTAGCGCTACTTTGGCCAAGAGCGGAATTGTTTATAACGAAAAATGTGCCTTTGTTTAGCATTTTGGGCCTAGCGCCATCTATTGGAATAAAAACGAACTAAAATTTTAAAAATACGTTAAGACGTGCTAAAAAAATGTAATAAAAAAATATTGAATCTCATTTAAAAATAAATGAAATTTAATATTTTTTTATGAATATATTAAATTGAGAGTGGGAGTCGCACTGCGAGCCGCACGTAGGAGCAGATTATATAGAATCTATTACTGACACCTACGCTCCTCTCCGTAGCCCTGCGGGGCTCTTTAGATTTTAATTTCGGGGGGCGTAGGAGCCGGGATCTTCAAACATGTCGCACTGCGTGCCGCACGTAGGAGCGGATTATATAGAATCTATTAAGGACACCTACGCTCCTCCCCGTAGCCCTGCGGGGCTCTTTAGATTTTAATTTCGGGGGCGTAGGAGCCGGGATCTTTAATCGGTTAAGAAACTACCGAGTTCCGTCCCACATGGCCATATTCCAGAACTTCTTCCAAAAATCATTCAATAATCCCATTTTCATCCAACATACCCAATCCCATCATAATCGGTTAAGAAACTACCGAGTTCCGTCCCACATGGCCATATTCCAGAACTTCTTCAAAAAATCATCCAATAATCCCATTTCCATCCAACATACCCAATCCATCAAAATCGGTTAAGAAACTACCGAGTTCCGTCCCACATGGCAATATTCCACAACTTCTTCCAAAAATCATTCAATAATCCCATTTCCATCCAACATACCCAATCCCATCATAATCAGTTAAGAAACTACGGAGTTCCGTCCCACATGGCAATATTCCAGAACTTCTTCCAAAAATCATTAAAGAATCCCACTAATTTTTTGATACCACGCATAAAACCTTTCTACGATAAATTGTCCACGAAAAACTGTTCTACGATAAATTGTCGCACGATAAATCGCGTTCACGGTAAATCGCGTCCACGATAAACTGTTCTACGATTAAATGTTCACGTTAAATTAAAACACGATAAATTGTTTAGGATAAAGAGACCGTCACCCGGGTGGGATTGCGTTATGTTTACGGGATTCCCCTTTTGTTCTAAAGTTCTCAAAAGTGAAATTTCCCTTTGTAAATCGAATATTCGATCAGCCATTGGATTTACTGTCAGTTTATCGTGAGCAATTTATCGTACAACAATTTATCGTAGAACAGTTTTGCTTATAACCGATTGTGATAGGATTGGGTATGTTGGATGGAAAAGGGATTCTTGAATGGTTTTTGTTAGAAGTTCTGGAATATGGCCACCTGGCATGGAACACAGCCATTTCTAAACCGATTATGATAGGATTGAGTATGTTGGATGGAAATGGGATTCTTTTAATGATTTTTGGAAGAAGTTCTGGAATATGGCCACCTGGCACGGAGCTCGGTAGTTTCTTAACCGTATATGATGAGATTGGGTATTTGGGTATGTTGGATGGAAATAGGATTCTTAAATGATTTTTAGAAGAAGTTCTGGAATATGGCCACCTGGGATGGAACTCGGCCATTTTTTAACCAATTACGATGGGAATGATTATGTTGGATGGAAATGGGATTCTTTAATGATTTTTGGAAGAAGTTCTGAAATATGGCCACCTATGACGGAACTCGGCCATTTTCTAACCGATTATGATGGGGTTGGGTATGTTGGATGGAAATGGGATTCTTAAATGATTTTTGGAAGAAGTTCTGAAATTTAGCCATCTGGGACGGAACTCGGTAGTTTCTTAACGGATTATGATAGGATTGAGTATGTTGAATGGAAATGGGATTCTCAAATGATTTTTGGAAGAAGTTCTGAAATATTGCTATCTGGAACTGAACTTGGTAGTTCCTTTACCGACTTATGATGGGATTGGGTATGTTGGATGGAAATCGGATTCTTTATTGATTTTTGGAAGAAGTTCTAGAAAAGTTGCCTCCTGATTGATTGGACGAAAGTCGATGATAAACTGCTGTAATCGCTGTTGGATGAAAAAGCCAAATTCTACTTCTAATTGCACAAAATAATTAATAAAGTTTTTTAATTGCAAGATTTTGTTATGCAAGATTTTGTACTTGCAAAATTAATAAATAAAACTATATTTTGTCTATGCAGCATTTTGAAATGCAATAATTGTAGAGGCTGACGACTTCGAAAATTATCACGCGCACTTAGCCCTCCCTCCAAATTCCATCCTTATTAGCCATTTTCTAGATTTTTATCACAAACTCATTTTTGCAAACTCACTTTAGTCACCCCTAGCCTGGAGAACATACGCTGATGTGGTATTGGATTGGTGGCTCCCATAACTCCCCCTGAAATGTGGTGTCAAAGGTCATAATCAAAATTCGTCCGGCATCGCTTTCTCTCGACTTCCGTATTCGTTTAGAACTAACCAGCAAGCACGGCAAAGAGTTAACACCCTAGATCTTTGCTCCCAAGTGTTATCGTCACATACGATATAAAAAGATTAATATCTATCAATGGTTACACATTTACTAGAAAATTTATTAGAAAAAATAAAAAATTGAATTTGGCTTTTTCATCAAATAGCGAGTAGAGCAATTTATCATTGACTTCTGCCCAATCAAGATACTGATAAGCAATGGCCGAGATCCGTTTTAGATGGCAATTTTTCCAGAATTTCTTCCAAAAATCATTAAAGAATCCCATTTCCATCCTACTTTCAAAATCTCATCTTAATTCATTAATCAATTAAAATGGGAATGGCCGACTTAAATATTAATTTTATAATCCGAAGACACTTTAATTTTTATTTACAAATCATTTTGTTATACGGTGAAATTTACAAACTACGATAAACTGGCATACGATAAATTGGCCACACGATAAATTGTTTCCACGGTAAATGGTGTCTACGATAAACTGTTCTACGGTTAAATGTTCACGTTAAATTGAAACACGATAAATTGTTTACGATAAAGAGACCGTCACCCACAGGAAATGTGTCTCAAAGACCAAATCAGCTTTCTCGAGCTTGCTATCTTCGTGACCTGGTTTTTGGAATGATTCTTGACGTAAACTAAACTTCTAATATTAATAAAACCGTCAAAAATATTTATAACAGAAAAGTAATTGAATTTTAATAGAAGGTTGATTTATAAAATATAATGACGTCAAATGATTGTGACCTAGCTTATAACATGATATTAAAGTAAACATACTAAAATATAATTACAAATTACATTTAATATTCTATTTAACACATTGCTATTAGTTACTATATAAAGTATAGACATATACATATATCAATATAATATTGCATGCAACTGATTAATTAATTAATTGAAAAGTTGTATGCTCGTAAATAAAAACCAAATAAATGCGTGCCAAGTACACACAAATTCTCATTCCTAAACAGCTCTTCGCCGTCGATAAGTCTCATTCCATGAAAGTTGTTAGTGCTCTAGCCACCTTTCTATGTAACATCAACCGTTCTAATCTGAATTATTTTTCCACCTTCCGCTAATATCAACTCGCACAGCAGAAGGGAATATTTATCAATCATGTCGCGGTCCGCCTAAACTAAACTCGCATTGTGAAAGTGAAAGGTGCAGCGAGTCGATATATGGAGTGGTGAGTATTTTAAAAATTTACTGGTGTCTCTAACAACCCCCAATTTAGTCACTCAATTAATTTGGTGTTTAATGGATATCTACTGCCACCTGATACTGTTATGCAAATAGTAAATATCTCGTATGGCACACGCCAAAAAATTTTATCTCGCTATAGCACTGTACGTCATGTCGATAATATTTAGCAAATTCCAAACCGCACATAAACACCACAAAACATAAATTGTTTAAAGGAAAATCGAATATGAAACCATAAATTTTCTCCACTTTGATTTTGCCATATAGAATCCGATCCAAGTAAAAAAAAAAATCTGGCAACAAAAATGGGAAAATCAATATAACATTTTTTTATTATGTATTTCGTTATATAGATGTGTGTGTGTGTTTTTCAGCTCTTTTTGATTTTGTTTACTTATACACTTGGAGCTGGGAAAATCTACTGGGTTTGCGTGGGAAAATATTAAAAAAAAAAATTACTTCACTCACCACCATTCCGGATGAATCAATACTATTATTGTTGTTGTTGTTATTGCCGCTACTTCTACGACTTCCAACTTTTGACTTTTCCTTGTCACGGCCGCTAGATTTTCTTATTTTGCCATCTTTATTCGTATATGGAAAACCTGGAACGAGACGATACGGAAAATTTTATTTTATTATCCACCCTGTGCCTGTTTATTGTTTTTTTATTTCCCCAGACATGGCTCAAACTCTCTTACACGCACACACACACCATATTATAAAGACATAAGGGGGTAATGTGTATATATAATGTTTAATCGACTGTTTATAGTTTATTTATATCCGATTCGAGTCGTCGAGTATTAAAAATTAAGATTTCATAACTTGAGACATATTCCATTCGTACCGACATTATTAAGCACAAGTGGCATATCAATTAATCGGGTGCGCGCTTCAATCGAACACAAACAATCAAATAAAAATGTAATTTATGAATGAAATGGGAATTTTTTTTTTTTTGTTGATTTTTCTATTTTCATTGATAGAAAATTGGAAATTGTTTGTTTTTAAATATAAATTTTATTTTTTGAATGTGGCGGAGTGAGAGTTAGAACGAGACACATTTAATTGGGGTGGTGATTTTATATATGAGATGAACTCTGTTTACGGGTGTATAAGAATTATACATGTATGTACATGATCGAGGGGTGTAATAATTAATTGGGGTGATTTTTATATGTTTTACGGTGATAATGTGTCAAAAAGGGTTATCACACAAAAATTAATCAACTATATAACTCACCTGTTGCATTTGGTGTGCCACCACCATTTGATGATGTTATCGTTGGTGTACTCGGCGGATACGGTGTAACTGGCGATTGTGGATATTCGCTGTATAATGAGCCCGGTGTATTACTATTGCTACTACTACTTGATGTTTGGTTTCCGTCTGTGTCCGTTAAATACGAAGGAGTTTGCGGTGCATGATGTCCATGCGAATTATACAAGTACGGATTATGGTAGTGATGATGCGGTGAAGGTGACGAGGGCGGTGGCTGATGATGATGATTGTGATCCCGTTGATAATAAGGTGAAGAATATGTATTAAAATTCGAACTATATGTATCTTTGTGGTGATATGAATAACGATTGTATCCATCGTATGGATGATAATAATTATAGTTACTGTTGTGTTCACGATTATAGCCGTTGAAATAACCTCCATTTGGTGGTAAATTACCACCAAAACTATATGGTGCATGACTTGGATAATTGTTGTATCGATCATTATTTGGATATTCATTGTATACGGGGCTATCAATTCCATTCGTTGGTGGTTGTGGCAAGGCAGGTGATGGTAAAGGTGGCATAGCTGCACCACCTCGATACACCGGTGGCACTTGTATCGGATATCTCATTCCAACGTTTAATGAACCACTATAGTTATAGTAGGGCGATACACCTTCTTGGCTCGATCCATTTAGTCCACCCATCGTATGTCGATTTGCAAATTCTGAATATGGACTACAACAATCCATTGCGTTATATTTATATGGGGGCGTGTTAGATAAAAAAAAATGTATATACAGAATTTTTAACACTTCATCAACATCCACATATAATTATAGGCACCAGAGAAAAAAAATTTATTCACTGACAAATGAATCAATCAATTGATCCATTTTTTTACTTTGATACATGGATAACTTATTTGTTGGAAAATGTTCATGTTTGGGTCGAATTTTCTGCCTTCTTCTTCTATCTACAAATTGGTTCTTCTGATGTATGGAACACCCAAAATTGATTTTAAATTAAAATCTATTTTTAGACGCAAACAACACAGTACATATGTAAAAACAAAATAGGCATGTAACTATATTTTCGATTTTCTTTTATTTTGTTGCTGTAATTTTCTAATTTAATTAGAGACCAAATTACAATATCCATCAATAATTTATTATATGTATTCATAATTGTCATATTTATGTTTTGTGGTGTGACGCATGACGTGTAATATGACAAAAAAGATTAAACGAATGGTTCGAGAGTGATTGAATGGCTGCCTTATCAAATGGATATCTTGCAATCTACTATTATGAATAATAACTTTGCTAAATCAGAACTGCAGTAAGAAGAAACTTTAACAAGTTATGTTTGTTACAATACTAAGATTGTGGCGCTGGAAGCAGTTTAAATTTGTCTCGTTCCTCTGTAATTATGTGGCATATCATCTGTATATGTTTTGGAAAAAACAACCATTTTATAATTAGCGCTTTAGTTCATAAATCCACCGTTGTGGCATCGGAAGCTAATTATTCGATTATTATAGAATATATTCGCATCGCATAGCATCAAAAAGTTTTAAAGAATGTCACAAATTTAGGTGGGTTAACATAACATAAAAACAACCGTTGCGGTGCTTGGAGCAGTAACAGTTTTCTCATTCCCATATAATCATAATCGAATTCATTATAATCAAAAACATTTCCAGCAATTTTATGGCAGTCGAGCAGAGCCAGAACGATAAGTGAACTAAGTGAAGTGAAGAATAATAAAGTAATATAGCTAACAAATATACCGTTTGAGAGTGCCGGTATTAAATAATAATTAATCGACTGAAAATGTAAGTAGAAAGTACTCCTACTTAGAAGGAAGGAAAGAAATATAGAAATAAACAAGAGGCTAAAATGAAAGACTTTCCAAAAAAACTAAAGAGATCTTTTGAAGAACAAAACATAATTAAGAAAAGAGGCATCAAACCGGACACCGCAAAAAAGTGATACGGTCTAAAATTTCACAACATAATCAGAACTTCTGGAAATTGACAACCCTGAAAAAATCACTGAAAATCGGCAGACATCACAAAGTATCATTATGAAAATTGGTCATAAAATGATTTATTATTGAACCAACCAGATGGAAATCTGATATTTCCATTAAAAAATTCTACACAAAACGGACGCTGAATTTGTAAAATAATTTGGTAGGCAAAAAAGTGTCAGCATTCAAAATATCAAAAACGATATGCCACATGATCATGTCAGTTTGAAGTACTATTATATGTTACTTCAGCTAAATTTGTGACATTCTTCAACACCTTTTCATTTATATGTAATACTTACATATCCTTACATTATACATATATTTACATATCCTTACATTAATTGTTGCTTTTTGGAAGACATTTCAAATGATATGTTACATGGAGTGAGAAATATTTTAACTGCTGACAGCGCTACAACGGCAGTTTTGAATACTATAATGCTTCAGAAAATTTTACAGCATTCTTCAAGATCTTTTCAATGATATACAATGCATATATATTATATGAAAATTAAATAATTAGCTAAGAACGTCAAAACGGCGGAATTGTGAACTAAAGCGCTAATTACAAAATTGTTTCTTTTTCCATGTCCTTTCAAATGGATGATGATAGAAATACTGACATGAAAATGACCTTGAAAATGTATTTCAACCACAAGAACATCAAACATCTGTGTCTGTCACGCCAGCCGGAACCATATCAGCTGGAACCAAACCAACTATGGCAGAAGTAGCACAATGGATTGTGCATCATTGTCAACATGCTATTCCCTGTGGAACATTATAATTCCATCCAAAACCTGATAAAGCCTGCCAGAACCATATAACAGCCAAACCAACTATGACACAAGTAGCACAGAGCATATTGTGCATAATTGTACACTATCAATCTTTTCAGGCGGAACCTTAATAATCCAGCACTATGTGGTTTTTCAGTAGAAACCTTATAATTCCTGCCGGAACCATACCCTCTACAGCCAAACTAAATGCCTTTGAAGTTTCTACTAATTCGTAATTTCGTACTAAATTGATATGTGCAATTTTAGTAAATTCTTCATTGGCCTATATAGATGATTGAACTTTTTACTAAATCTTACTAAATGTCTTTGCTATTCATTTACATACATTCAGGAGGAAATATTTTAATTATTTTAAAATATTAAATATACAGATTTTGCTACCCTTATGCCATGTACAACTAAAATCGCGAAGTAACTAAAAGTTCATGCTCTATGGAAAAAAATTAAAAAAGATTTTGTTAATCGGCCCACAAAATCATTATGATTTTCTGTTAGTCCATTGAGTTAACAACATGTGTGGTGAGTTTTAGGAAAATCCCTTGGATGTTGCTACCCTTACGGCATGTACAACTAAAATCGAGAAGTATCTCGATTTTCGTTGCACATGCCATAAGGGTAGTCAACAACCTCAACGGACTAACAGAAAATCATAATGATTTTGTGGGCTGATTGGCAAAATCTGTTTTTAATTTTTTCCACGTTTTTAATCTAGATTTGTTAATAAATAAATTAGCATTTGTTTAACGATTACTCATGTTTTTCACTTTTTTGTGTACTTTTATCATTTAAATTAATTATACATAAAAACTAGGTATAATAAAACTTAAATAAAAACTGAGGACGGAATATTTCCGGAATCGATCTTTACAATCAAATGGAATTCTTGATAAATATTGTTAAAAGTACAAAAAATAAAATTAGCTTTTATTTGTAATTAAATAAATTAAGGTCAACTTCTAATTAAATTGAATCTTAATTCTAATTGAATAAGTTAATTCAATTATTTTGATTAATTGAATTCTTTAAAATAATTAAATATATATTTATCAAATTTTTAAACCATGTTTACAAAAGATATTAAAATATTTGCCCCAAGCAACATTTAGTAAGATTTAGTAAAAACTTCATTGTGTATAATTATGCATTATATTATTTTTCAACCAGCTAGTGCACAATGATCCACAGTACATTGTGCTACAAGTGCCATAGTTAGTTTAGCTATAAAGAGTATGGTTCCGGCTGAAATTATAAGGTTTTTTTACCGTCATTTTTCGCCGTCAAAATCATATAATGCTGGATTTATATGGTTCCGGCTGAAAATTTTTAGAGTGCATAATGATGCACAATGCATCGTGCTAATCATAGTTGATTTGGCTGTTATATGTTTCTGGCTGGTTTAATCAGGTTTTGGGTGGAATTTTAAGGTTCCGACTGAAAAATAATATAGTGCACAATGATGCACAATACATCGTCCTCCTTGTGCCATAGTTTTACCGGCTGATTTGGATCCGGCTGCCATGATGGACACAAACTTCTTTATGTTTGTTGAAAATGTAATACAAGAGCTTGAAGATGAAATCTGTTTTCGCAATCAGAAAAAAATCAAAGCAAACTTGATTAAATATATTTTATTCCATGAAAATATTTAGATAGCGTAAAAATATTTAAATGGCCAATTTTGATTGAATAATTTTTTAACTAATCGTTAAATATTCCCATGGAATCAAATATATTTAATCAAGTTTGCTTTGATTTTTTTCTCATTGCGAAAACAGATTTCATATTAAACATTTATGTAACTGGCGAACAACTAACCGGCCCTTAGTCATTTTTCTGCGCAACCGGGCATTAGAGACATAAAATTGTCTTAACTTACTTTTAAAATTATATTTAGTTAAACAAAAATCAAATAAACAGTTAATTCTATTGAAACGTTTAGTTCATTATCGCCATAGTTCGTTTTGTGTCTATCTAAGTGGAGGCGGTCATGATCTCTTAGTTGTCTACCAGGAACCTAGTAGAAGACCTAGTAGAAGATTACCAATAAATGTACTTTTTAGCAATTCGCGTCTATTTTCAAGAGTTCTCAAGTTATATATCTTGCACCCGGTTAAATAAGGTGGTTGTTGCTGTATGTTTACGTAGTATGGTAGATCATGGTCATAAAGATAAACCCATCCGTCTTTCAAGGTCAAGTGTTATACACCACTTGACCTTGAAAGACTTCATTTGAATTTTCTCAATACTCTGGATATGATCTTCGTAGAACGGACACCACACATTTACTCGTACAGCATATTCCAGCTGGGATCGAACGTTTCGACATTAAAATTGTCACCCGTCCAACGTTTGACAAAACCGAGCATGGAGTTCGCTTTAGCGATGCACAGCTCAATGTGCTTAGTAAAGTTCATGTTTTCAACGAAAGTAACCCCTAGATCTTTAGTCTCAAGTACTATCTGAAGGAGTACACCATTTATCTTCTAGCCTTGTGAAACAGGGTTGGTTTTTCGGTGAAATGATAGAGATTTGCACTTTCCAATATTAAGACTCAAATAATTAAACTCGCAACATAACGCTAGGTTATCAATATCTTCCTGTAGTTTATTGGCATCGTCGAATGACCCGATGGCGAAATCTACAAATGTTAAGGTCATTTGCGAACATCAGGATATTGGAATACTTTATCACTTCGGTAATACCATTTATAAAGATTGTGAAAATCCATGGGCCAACGTAAAAGCCTTGTGGTATACCAGAGGTTGCTTGTATTCTATTCGACGTTTTACCTCCTATTTCAATATATTGGATTCGATTAGTCAAATAAGATTTGAACCAGGCCACGAAATGGCTGGAAAATGGCTGATGTAGTCGAAAGCTTTTGCAAAGTCAGTGTATATTACGTCAACTTGCTTCTGCTTCTCAATTTCTTTAGTAGAATAGCTAGTAAATTCTATGAGATTTGTATAGATACTGATCTTGTATAGAAACCATGTTGATATTGTGATAAATACCCCGGAAGCACTGCTTTGAATGAGTAATACTATTTCAAATAATTTAGGTATAGCAGATATAGATGTAATACCTCTGTAGCAAGAAACATCATTTCTGGATCCAGTTTTGAAAATTGGCATCACTCTAGTTATTTTCCACTTTTGTGGAAAAGTTACAAATTTTAATGACTGATTGAACAAAATGCTTAGAGGAATTGCAAAATTTTTAGATTTTTTTTTAAAAATGAAGCCGGAATACCATCAGGACCACATCCTTCTCCGAATCCCACCAATGCTCGCGGGTCGTCTTCTGAGTCGATGTTTGGAGTAAATATGAATGTACTATATTCACTAGTGGTTAAAATTTTTGAAAATTGAACTCTCATTTTTTTGTCAAATTACAATAACAGTGCAATATATTGACACTCACTCTAGAATAAGTGGAATTCCTAGTTTTTGATGGTTTTCGAAAATTGAAATAGCAATTTCAAATTTTTGAAAAATATAAAACGACTATAACAAAACTAAAACAGTTAAACCCGTACACACTAAAAAGTAAAGGATCGGAATATATAATTCGGGTCGCCGCGCTCCCGTCGCTTCGCTCCCGAGTTAGAAGAAAAACATTCAGTTTAGCGAATTTAAAAATCGATAGGAGCGGGAGTATCATCGGATTATATCAGTCGGGTCGCTGCGCTTCCATCAATCCTTTCCGTAATCTGTGGAAGCCGAAAAGGAAATTCGTTAATATTTGATTGAAAAAATTGCATTCTTCGAGACATTCGGCCCTTTGACACATTCAGGCCTTCGTAATTTTGCCCTTCGACATTCAGCCCTTTGATATCATACCGAATTATAGAGGCTTCAATAACTCTCGTGGGCACGCAGGAAGTTGCATCGCTCCTCCCCGTTCATTTAGCTCTCCAAGGGCCTTTAGAAAAAAATATCAGGAGAGCGGGGTTCAAAAACATGTTAGGAATAAAGTATCAGTTTTACTAGTTTTATTCTAAGTGAACGATTCAAATTCAGAACTGATTTTTGGATACAGTTCTAAAATAATGGAACTTGACCATTTCTTTACTGATGATGTTAAAACTCTATAAGTAAGGTCTAAATAGGATTCCAAAATGAATTTTTGCTAAAGCTCTAGAATATGGCCATTAGTGACAGAACTTGTCAATTTCTTGACAGATTATCATAAAATTCGACATATGTGATGAAAATAAGATTCTAAAATGATTTGTTGACTAAGTTCTGAAATATATCGCCCTTTTTGTAAAGATCCGCAAAGCTTTATCAAAAAATCATATAAGAACCCCATTTCCAAGGCACGTGTCGAATTTCAACATAATCTATTAAGAAATGGCCTAGTTCCATCCCTGATGACAATATTCCAGAACTTTATCGAACAATGTCGAACTTCGACATAAACGGTTAAGAAATGGCCAGGTTTCATCCCTATCCGCCTTATTCCAGAATTTTATCAAAAACGCATTTTTTGAATCCCATTTAGGTGGGGGGGGGGGGGGTTCAACCCACATGTCGAATTTCAAATAAATCAGTTAAAATATGGTCTAGTTCCATAGCGATGGCCATATTTCACAACTTTATCAATAAATTATTTTAAAAATCCATTTCCATCGCACGGGTAGAATTTCTACCAAATCGGTTTAGAAATGACCTAATTCCATCTCTATTGACCGCTTTATCGAAAAATCATTGTATAACCCCATTTCTATCGCACCTATTGAATTTCAACAAAATCTGTTAAAAAATGGTCAAATTCCATCCCTATTAACCATTTTCTAGAACTTTATCCCAAACACATTTTTGAATTTTCGCAAAAAATCACTAAAGAGTCCAATTTTATTGGGGGTACAAATTGAAAATGCTTGATTTTTTTCTATTTTTGAACGTTTATTCTGAAAAAATGGTAACAAATGAATTATTCAAAATATTGTCCATCGCTAGCCACAACTTTTTTCCATCTTTCTGGCAATTTACGGATACCGTCGCGAAAAAATTCGGCCGGCTTGGCTGCTATCCAGTCATCGACCCATTTTTGGGCTTCTTCGTAAGAATGGAAGCGCTGGTCAGCTAGGTCATTGATGTGTCATCGATCGGAAAAGGTGGTAATCGGAAGGAGCAATATCTGGGCTATACGGCGGGTGGGGTAAGACTTCCCATTTCAGCGTTTGTAGGTATGTTTTGACCGGCGCTGCAACATGTGGCCGAGCGTTGTCATGTTGCAAAATTACTTTGTTGTGTCTTTGCTCGTATTGTGGCCGTTTTTCTTTGAGTGCGCGGCTCAAACGCATCAATTGAGTTCGGTATAGTGCTCCTGTGATGGTTTCGTTCGATTTCAATAGCTCATAATACACCACACCCAGCTGGTCCCACCAAATACAGAGCATGAGCTTGGCGCCGTGAATATTTGGTTTGGCCGTCGATGATGACGCATGGCCGGGGTAACCATATGATTTTTTGCGCTTCGGGTTATCGTAATGGATCCACTTTTCATCACCAGTGACAATGCGATGCAAAAAACCCTTCCGTTTTTGCCGTTCGAGCAGCAGTTCGCATGCAAAAAAACGGCGCTCGACGTCTCTCGGCTTCAGCTCATACGGCACCCAATGTCCTTGCTTTTGGATCATTCCGAGGGCTTTTATACGATGGGAAATGGCTTGTTGTGTCACTCCCAATGAATCTGCGAGCTCTTGTTGAGTTTGACACGAGTCTTCATTGAGTATTGCCTCCAATTCAGCATTCTCAAACTTTTTCACTTGGCCCGGCCGCTCTTTGTCCTCAACGTCAAAATCACCACTTCTAAACCGCACAAACCATCTCTCGCACGTTGAAACCGATGGAACATGACTCGGATAGGCCTCGGAGACCAATCGATGTGCTTCAGCAGCACTTTTCTTCAAATTAAAGAAGTAAATTAAAACTTCCCGCAAATGCTGTTTTGTTGGCACGAAACTCGACATATTGAGAGCTCAAAAAAACTATGAATTTGACACTGCGACAAATTGACACATACTGAAAATTAAAGCTATAAGACGTAGCTTTGACATGAACATAGTCACAGTACTGCCTGATGCGTATAGCGTTAGTAACGCCATCTGTTATCAATCCCGCATTTTCAATTTGTACCCCCAATACCACATGCCAATTTATAAAAATTCAAACCGGGGTTTCCTAAAAATCGGGATTTTTTTTATACAAAAAACTGGGATTTTGAAAACCGGGATTTTGTAAACCGAGGTTTATAAAAAAACTGGGATTTTGAAAACCAGGATTTCGTTACATACCCAAAACATAATATAGTCATGTGATAAATTGTTTCAAAGGCTTATTAGTTGGTAGATTTGCCGTTTTGTCGCTGGTAGCTAATTATTGATTTTTTAGAGAATATATAAGAGAAGATATAAGTGTGACATATCATTGAAAAAGCCTTGAAGAATGTAGTTTTGCCAAGTTACCATCTTTGGTGCTACACCCGGCACTTTCAGATTATTTTTAGCACCATAAAAATCAGTTTTGCACCCAAGTGGATTCTGGCCGTACTTAACTTTACAACTTCTATACCACTGATAAAAAAAATCAAAAATTTCAATTAATGATTAAAATAAATTACTACTCGTATTATATGTATCTAGATTATATTTTACGATTATTTAAGCAATTTAAGAATCCTAAGAAATAAGAAACGTATTTGAGTTTGTTATACTGATGGGAAAACTAATATCTTGTTTGTTGTTGTATATGGCTTTTGCAATATTTTTATTTTGGAGTTTCAGATTCTAGGTACCGCAATATGCGATTGATCGGTTCTGAGGACATTTGGAAAATTTTCGATACCAACAATAATTGAATGTCACACTAATGTCAGTTTTAGGGATTATTTAGGTTTATTGGTTAAAAAAATAACATTCAAAAATGCACTTTATCTTCAATAAAAGTGTTGTGTTTTTAAAATGATTTTAAGGTGTGCTTTCGTGTCCACCAACTGTTGGCATTGGGCGCTTTAGCAAGGATGAGCCCGTTATGCATAGTAAAACCATCGTCGTTATCGTTATAAAGTTTAAAAAACAATTGAAAATACTCCTACGGAAGGCCACTTCTAGTAGGCAGATGTCCACCACATTCGCATAGCTCTCCGAATTTATGGAAAAGCTTTAGTATGAAGTTTTATTTCGAATAGTCAACCCGCCTGGCCTTTAGAGATGCCGAATTTTGGTGAAATTTTTTTTTTTTTCAAAATTCGTACTTCCGGTAAAATTGAAAGTATGATCTGAAGTAATTTTGTTTGAAAATCAATTTAAGATCTTTTTGTTTTAACCGTTTTTTCCTACTGTTTAAAATATTTGAAATAAAACAAAAAAGCTTTAATAGAAGCTGCCACTTTCGGTGGACTGATTTCGGGCAAAATCACTTTTATCTTCCGATTTATAGTAAAACCTTAACTATGAAGTTCCATCCCGATTAGTCAATCCGTCTGACCTATAGAGGACAGGATACTAACATTTTAATTAAAAGTTCGAGGTCAAAAATGTTCGTGATTTGCAATTTTTTCTCAAAAATCGACCTTTTCGCTTAAATTTTGAAAAACTGTTGTGAACTGATATTGTTGCAAATTTTATTTAAAATCTTTTACTACCTAGTCGATTTTCTCATATTTGAGATACTTTTAAAAATATTTATAAAAAACGAAAAATCTCCTAAGGAAGGTACTACTTCCGGTGAACCGATTTTTACCAAACATCACTGAAATCTCCAAATTTATGAAAAAATTTAAATATGAAGTTTCATTCCGATCAATCAGTCCGTAAGGGAGTATATGGACCTAAATTTTGTATGTACTTTTCAAAATATTTTTAAAAACCGAGAAAGCTTATATGTATGGAAGCCTCAACTTACGGTAGACTGATTTTAACGAAAAATCACTGTGATCTACCAATTTGTAGAAGTATGAAGTTTCATCTCGGTCAATCAATCCGTGATGTCTGCGTAGAGCCTAATTTTTGTTGAAGAACAATTTTTTGTCAAAATTCGTCATTTCCGGATAAATTTTGGAAGTATAATTTGAAACGATATTGTTGCAAATTGAATTTAGGATCGTTAAGTTCTTAATCATTTTTCCAACAGCACTGGGTTCTCCCAATTTAAGAAAAAAGCTTAATTATGGAGTTTCATTCCGATCAATTAATCCGTATGAGCTTGTATAGGGACCAAATTTTTTTATTCATGAGTTTCAACCAGTGTTTGGAAACACTGATGATGATATACACGGATGATATACATAAATGAAAATTTTGTTGTGACTCCGTGACGGAAAAAGAGATTCCACCACTCGCCGGCAGCACTATCACAAAAGAGAATTTCTGTTTTATTTTATATCCAGCGGACATTTTTTATTCATTTTGTACCTCACCTCTTTATTCACAAAATAAAATATTCTAGCGGAATAAAATCTTAAAAGTGTTCTTTAAATTGACAAATTGAATGACCTGGGAAGTAAAGAAACTCAGTATATGAAATTTTGTAAAACCGTGGCTTATCGAATTATGATGAAATTTGGTTAGTTAAATGGTTATAATTAGATCGGTTTGTAACGAGATCGAGCTGTCATACAATACTGGTGGGTATAAAGCACTAGAGGTTCTGGAACGGTCGATTACGCCGGCTAAGGCTCAGAAGTAGATGGGTTGGGGAATCCAGAACATAGCGAGATAACTGCTGACCGTAAAAGGAAGATGGGATCCAGTCCCCAAATTTCCCATGTAAGACCTTAGCTATTAGTATAATAACCGAAAGTATCGATTATTTGTGGGGCTTTTTGAGATATTGGTCAGAAACTGAAAAGAGTTTATGTGGCCGCACAAAATCGAAAAATTGTAGTGAAAATTCTAAATTTTTAAAATTATTTGTAAAGTAGTGGACGAGAATGATTCATCATTGATTCATTTCAGAACCCGGTTCAAAATACATATTAAATCTACGAATTGAAATATAGAACTGCAATGCAAATTTCGCAATTATTAATTAAAAATTGGCCTTGTTCTCTCCAGCTCTAAATTCATTTTAATCGTTAAGAATGAACAGATATCAAAACTTCATATATAATGGTTGGTTATGAAATGGCCAAATTTAACCCTTTGCACTCGATTTATTTTCAAAGTTGTTGGGTGTCAACTTGTATTAATTTTAGCTAACTGAACTAAAATAATTTACGATGGTAGAATTGAACGTATTTTATTTATTTCATTTATTACTATTATTTTATTTTAGTAATAAATGAAATAAAAAATTTTATTTTTGTAATAATAGGTAGGGGCAAAAGTTCGTGGCATTTTTCCCGATAGATGGCTTTACATTCATGTATCTCTTCGTATCGGGCAATTCTTGTGTGTGTTTGAAAGGTGATATTTTAACTTGTACTTTGAATCGGTGAAGTGAATAAAAAGTTACAACATTTTAAACATGGAGATGAATAATGAAAAGGTTTGATTTCTTTTGCAATTTTATTACGACAAAGGTAAAAACGGGGCTCATTCTTGCTCTTGTGCTGTTTATAGAGACTGTTAATGGAGAAAGTGTTTTATTAAAGTCAGCAGCAAAGAAATGGTTCGCGCGCTTTCGATCTGGAAATATGGATGTTAAAGATGCACTTCGCTCTGGTCGACCAACCACTGGAAAAGGCGATGAAATTATGCAGAAAATTGAAGCAGACCAGCATATAAGCAGCCATGCAATTGGTAAAGAACTAAATATTGATCACAAAACAGTTTTAAACCATTTGAAAATTCCTGGATACAAAAAAAAGCTTCACGTTTGGGTACCACATGAATTAACAGTTAAAAATTGAATGGACCGCATTTTTATCTGCGTAACGCTGCTGAAATGGGACGAAGTCGAGCCATTTTTAAAGATACAGCAACCGGTTCAAACGATTGATTCTAATCTTTACTTTTAGGGATTAACGGGTTTAGGCAATTCAGTTAAAACGTCCAGAATTGATCAGCAGAAAGGGCGTTGTGTTCAATCATGATAACGCTAGACCACACACATCATTGATGACCCGGCAGAAACTGAGAGAGCTTGGCTGGGAAGCTTTGATACACCCACCATATAGTCCCGACCTTGCACCATCGGACAATCTTAATGGTTTTACATTAAATTCAATAGAGGCCTGCGAAAATGAGTTGTCTCAATTTTTCACCTCTAAACAACAGAAGTTGTACAGTGATGGTGTTTTGGCTCTACCAAAAAAATGGCAAAAGGTCATCGATCGAAATGGCACATATTTGGTTTAATAAAATTCATTTGAAATAAGAAAATTCTTTGTTTCAATGTCAACCTGTTATTTGATAAAAAAAATTGCAGCCCTTCGAGACATTTCACAAATTCGGCCCTTCGTAATTTTGCTTTGGATGCTTCAATAACTCTTGCGGGTACGCGGGAAGTTGCATCGCTCGTCCCCCTCCGTTTAGCCCTCCAAGGGCCTTTAGAAAGAATTCCAGGAGAACGGGGTTCAAAAACATGTAGGGAATAAAGTATCAATTTTACTAGTTTTATTCTAAGTGAATGATTCGAATTCAAAACTGATTTTTTGATACAGTTCTAGAATACGGTCGATAGGGATGGAACTTGACCATTTCTTTACTGATTATGTTAAAACTGTACAAATAAGGTCTAAACGGGTTTCTAAAATGATTTTTTGCTAAAGCTCTAGAGTATGGCCATTAGCGACAGAACTTGACTATTTCTAAAATTGATATGATAAAATTCGACATGTGTGATGGAAATAAAATTCTAAAATGATTTGTTGACTAAGTTCTGAAATATATCGCCCTTTTTGTCCAGATACGTTAAGAACCCCATTTCCATCACTGAAAAAGTCGATGCAACTATATCGACTATATTTTACAGTGTGGTACTTTGTTTGGTTTCAGACTGTGATACGTGAGTTTCAGGTAAAATTAGTGCTGTCACTTCTAGTGTGTCATACGAGTGCAAAGGGTTAACCCAGCACGAATAGATCCTAGAAATTTGTCCAAAACTCATTTTAGAATCACTAACCAGTACTACTAACCAAATTTCATCATAATTCAAATTCTTTAAGAAGTGGTAAAGAATGATGGAAAATTGTAAAATTCAAAAATTTCATATACCGAGTTTCATTAGTTCGGAGGTCAATCAATTTGTTATTTTAAGGCATTTTCAAGATTTTATTAAGCTGGAGTGTTCTATTTTGTGGAAAAGAAGTATAAAATGAATAAAAAATCTGAAATTATCTTTTGTGATAGTGCTGAGACTTGCGGCGAGTAAAGTAATCTCTTATTTTCCCCTGGCAAATTTCCGCTGTCTTTTATAGCATGTGACATCTCCAGAATTGTTTTAAATATGTCAACAATGCTCAACTTTTATACATAATTTTTATACATAATTTTAGGAATAATATAGCAGAAAATTTCCAGTAGAAAAAATGTGTTTTTGCTATTCACCGCTATAGGCATCACTAACACAAAAATGAAATATTTTCTGCTGATTTTTCCTTGAAACCAGCAGAAAATTTATGATTTTTTTAAGCAAATTAATAATTCTCAGCAGAAAATTTTATGAAAAAACAAAAAATTTATGAAAAAGAAGAGATTATATACCTATATGTTTATATGTTTAAACGTTTTGAAACGAAGAAAGTTAATTTTCTTTAAAAAACAATTTTCGTATGTTAAGGGTGTCCCAATGTTTAGGTTTAAAAATTTAATAAAACAAAAACGACTTAATATAAATATTACCAAATTTATATTTTGTACAGTCCAATCCTCCTGGTTATTTATGGAAAATGATTTCATTCAAATGGGAGCCTCGGCTGGCTTTGGCGTACTCCATTCGGTCGGTCCAGTTTCTGAGCACATTTTGTATTGCGTACGGATCTATTTCGGTAATGGTTGCTTCAATATTGGCTTTCAAATGCTCAATTTTTTATGGATTGTCCGTATAACACTTGTCTTTTACGGTACCCTACAAATAAAAATCCAAAGGCGTCGGTCGAATTTATGACACAGTTTCGCTATTGTAACGCCCGATATATGGCATGGCGCACCATCTAGCTGGAACCAAAGATCGTCCAAACCAATATCTTCAAGATGCATCCACAAAAAAGATGTTAACATGTGGCAGTAGTTGATTCCGTTGACCGTAACGGTCGTGCCGACCTCATCTTCGAAAAAAATACGGCCCAATAATGCCGCCACGCCACAAGCCACACCAAACAGTAACATGCAATCGATGGCTTCACTACATATCTTTGTGAATTTACCGAGATGGAAATGCACCTCGTCCGAAAAGATGATTTTTTGAGCAAAATCATCATCAATTTCGAGTTTGTCGTAGGCCCACACACCGATTCAATATCGAAGCAAATTTTTACGGGGCTTCAATTTCTGGACTAATTGCACTTTATAGGGCCACAAACTGCAAGAATTAGTTGCATGGAATACCGGCTAATGTTCATTTCCGATGCACGATGACGAATTGATGTTCTCGGTCGTTGACGCACATTTTTGGCCAACGCCGCGATATTTTCGGCTGAAAGAACACGACGAGCACGGCTATGCCTTGGATTGTCGGCTAGGTAGCCCATATTGCGCACTTTATGTACAAACGTCTTGATACCGTTGGGTGTGAGTCCCGTGCATTTTCTTGCGATTTCGAACCAATTGACCTTGTTGTGGAAGTAAGTTTTCAACATTTCCCAATTTTGTTGAAGCGTTAAGCGACTCATTTTAATGTGAAACGTTTTCAAATTTTTAACAAAAGTGCTAGGAAAACCCTCCTGTAACTATCCCAGGGGTATGTTTTTATGGTAGCTGAGATCGTAATATATATACATCAGCAATAGAAGATTCATAACTGGCGTCAGTAGAATTCCATAAATTTTTGAAGTCATTTTAATGTGAAATATTTTCAGTTTTTTAACAAAAATGTTAGAAACCCCGTTTATTTTGAGTTTAATCTTAATTATGAGACTTTTTGTATTCTGTGCGTAGTCTGTGTCCAATAAGACTACGAAATATGTATGTCTTGCGTAAGATTTTTTTTTAAGACCAACACCAACTAAGACTATATGCGTAGATACGAAAAGTATTATAATTAAGACTAAACTCAAAACAAAGTCAAAAAGTCTTACGTAAGACCATTCCTCAGTCACACTTACTGACTATGCTTCAAAATCGGGGTGTTAATTTGCTTAAAAATTTTCAAAATTTCTGGTGGTTTCAAAAAATATCAGCAAAAAAATGTTCATTTTTGCGATAGTGATGCCTCTAGCGGTGAATAGCAAAAACACATTTTTTTGCTGGAAATTTTTGCTATCTTATACAGCATAAATTCCAGCCATTAATGATTGCAAGTACAGCTACGTCGCGGGATTTCCCTCAAAATATACGAAGTTGAAAATAATTCTAATATTTCCCCCGAATAGTTCTTAAATACAATTTTTCAATAAAATGTTAAATATTTAAAAAACGTGTTGCCAGATCTTATTTTTGATGTGCTTCTGGGTTAACTTTACAAATGTTAGGAAACTTAGTGATCGTTTGTTTGAAAATTCAATAAAACATTGAATAGAGTATTAGAACCCGAATCCAGTTTCAACTCTCCAGGATTTGGAAGTAGATGCTCGGTTCCTTGATTACCACCCACAGAAATTATATTATTTGTTACAACTAATTAAAAAACAATCGAGATATTATATGTTATTCTTTGTGTAAACTGAACTCCGTTCACCTCATTTCCGCTGAAACCCTGAAACCCTTTTTATAAAATCTCACGAATTTAAGAGCAATGTGCTTGTAAGCACAATACTAATCATATGTCAGACGTCTGTTTTGATATTATAATACCAAACTGATTATATTTGATTGAAACTGAGCCGTAAACCCCATAATTACCTACTACAAAATCATGCTAATTAACTTTGTCTTAAAAATCAAAATATGTGTACAATGAAAAGCCACATAAGAGAATAATGTTCATATATAGCGCACAATGAGAAAATCAGAACATATTTTGAAGAGTTTTTCCACCTCGCTATATCTTGCACCCACCCCGTCTCACTTATACGATATATTCATTGGAAATATCAAATTTCCCACACAAAATATCATCAACAGGAAAATTTATAACATTTTTGTTTCCCCGCGCGCTCTAATACCCCTCTCGCACGTCATATCTCGGACGCGATGATAAATAGGAAAAGGAAAAAATTCGGAAAACTCCAATCGAAATAAGAAAAAGACAAAAATTTGCTTAAGTTAAAAATCGATAAATTGATTTTCCGTCTGTTAAGGCTTTATGTATATGTGTGTGTGTGTAGGAAAATTGGGATAACATAGCATTTCTATCCGCACCGCACTGGAGGTACCCAAAACGAAACTTTTTATAAAACAAGTAGTTTTTATACAGAGAATTCGTTTTTTTTATAGACAAAAGTATAAAGTACATAATAAAATATATTCTCACGAAGAAAATCAATTTTCCGACTATATATGGTGTATGTGTGTACATTGAGAGTTTTTCTAGTTTTTCCTTGTTATATTTTTTTATACGTATTGACTTTTTCAAAAAATGAGAATTGTTATTGTTTTTGTCGGAAAAAAAATTTATCAATATCACGTGGATGCGCGAAATTAGCAATGAGTGGTAATGCGCTAGAGACAAATTATATCTCTGTAAATAAGTGAGACACGGGGATGAGAGTTATGTATATGTACGAGAAATATTGGTACGGGAATTGACTTTTTTTGTTGTTTGATAACATTTTTATATTACATTACATTCTCTTTAAAGTAATGGGGGTAGGAATGGGTTGTGTGTGTGGGTTAATATGCGAAAATTGATTTCGGGTTCGAGTTCTATAGTTGGTTTTATATTATACATTGAAAGGGGTATGGAACGTCATTTCTTCACAAGACTTCTTAAACTTATTCAAATGTGGCGGGAAAATTAAAGTAAAGCGATTTTATTTTTCTATAGTTCTCTCGTATGCACTATGTTCTCGTATATCTCTGGCAACGTATCGATTCAAAATATATTATTTTGTTATCAAAAGTTATGTGGGGTGGGAGAAAAATTATAGGTGGTCAGAATATTTTATGATCAATATTGATAGCGATATACACGATAGCGATTTTAACCGTGCTTTAATTATGTCAAGCTTACAGCTCTTGAAACCTTGGAAAATACCATAAAAGTCTTTGTAATTAAATTTTTTGCTGTTCTATGCAAAAAGAGGAAGAAATTTCAAGTGCCTTGACTGTTGTAGATTTTTGTTGAAAATATCACGTTTTCCATTCCCATGCTTCCATTACAAGTGCTTGACAAATGTTGATGACTTTCTAGCGGCTTTCGGTTAATAATATGTACTATATACAAAACTAATTTACTAATTTTCTTTTACATGTAAATTGGTGTATTATACATGTATGTATATATAGGCAGCACCACCGAATAAAGCAACAAGTAGCTTTTTATTTTATTTTTGGAAAACGAATAAAAAAAAATCAATAAATTTTCATGATACCCGCACAAATACACACACACACACACACACACGTAACGATATAGTTACACACACCCCTTTTCACATTTTCTCTATGTACGCTATATTATTTTATGTATATATTGTGAAAATTCAATTTGGTATATAAAAAAAAATTCAACATCAATAAACTCTCTAAGCTCGCTAGTTGAAAAAAAAAATCAATTGCAAAATAGAAAACAGAAAGTTTGAAATTTTTTTTTACAAATTTCCGTTAAAGCACGCTCGATCCATCAACCTAATTCTTACCAATATTTAAAAAATAAAATCCGTTTCAATTCAAATCATAATTATATACATGTATCTGTATGTGCATGGGTGGGAAACCCAATTCCCTCACGAAGCACCACCTCACAAATTTGGTTATGAAAAAAAAAATCTCAATCGATTTCAAAATACGACACCGTGAGTAAAAAAAGATGTACAGTAGCGTCACACCAATAGAACATAAACATATACATTGAGCAAATATTTTATATAATCGATACCATACTATAATTTTTGTCTAAATAAAAACAGATAAAAGCTCTCTATCTCTCTTTGTCTCTTTTGATTCGAGATCTCTCGCGCACCATACACTACTATTTTCAAAAAAATATTGTTTAGGTTTTCGTTTTTCGTATTGAGAAAAACCGTTATCAATTTTCAAATTGATAACAGTTTGCAAAATTTTGTTTTGACTTGATTACACTAAAACCACTTTATAAGCACATATTTTGTTCACCAAACTTTCACTTGCTATCGGAAAATTAGCAAAATATAAAAAAAAATCACTGAAAAATCGATTTTGGAAAACTTAAAGCTTTGGAAAAGTTTTTTTTTTTTTATTTATTTATATTTTTATGTCGATACTGTGCGCGATTTTTATTTTTTTCGGTTTGATTACACGATGTAAAACTGTCAACACATTTTATTTATAAGGAAAATTTAAAATTTTCCAGTATATGTAAAATAATTTCTTATATATAGATCTGCTTATAATGGCTACACAGTCCTATTGCGATACGAAGACTGCTGATGATTTTTATTTACTTGGTTGATATACAATCGAGACATATTATATTTCGTATATATATACATTTATATGGAGAGAGAATGTGAAAATGAGAGTAGGAAAATTTGGAAAAAAAAATTTATGAAAAAAGCTTTTTTAACAATTTTTTCATGTTGTATTTTATGTTTTGTTAGTATGTATACAAAAAGGACCATAAAATATAGTGGGCGAGGCTCACAAGGACGTCGATCGAATTCCAGAGCATAAACTATGTAGTTGTACTTATACATTACTCTTATAATGATGGTATTGGTTTGGTATTAATATTGGGTACATACACATGGTTACATTTTGGTGGGAAAATTCTAATTGTTTTAATCATAACATTATTTCTAAATCATAATTTTTATTTGAAAAAACCCACAACAATTATATTTTATAAATAAATTGTTTATTGATTTTTGATTTGAAAATGGAAAATCCCAAAAGCTCTTCTCACTTTCAACATTTCATTTTCATGTCCATCTAGTTTTTTCTATTTCTTTTAAGCAAAAAAACTGTATCGCACCCTCTTGGGGGCTGAAGGATTGGCGGGAAACCAACATTCAATTGATATTGGGTAGGGGTGAGTATAGGTCGTAACACCGAAAGTAGTTCTAGTTTCTCTGTTTTGAAACTACATTATGGCACTCCTTTTATGTAAGCGCAGAACAAACGGGTACAAAATGTAACGGAAAAATGCAAAAATATAATTTACCGAATTTTCCACAGTGGGTTTTACATTATATTTTTACGCAAAATCAGAGAACACTCACGGGTTTTCTTTCTCTTCTACGACTGTGTTGTATATTATGATGTTGGTATATTTGTATACGGTTAATGATTTTCCGAATAACTTATGAGAATGGGAAAATAGACGTTTGAATTTGAAAATTGTTAATCAATGTTGATGCTCTGGGATTTTTTTCCTAGTTTCTTTTATTGTAAAGAAAGGGGTATAAGAGTAAATAATAAATATACAGTTGATCAAAAAAATGTTTTTACTTGTTTGATATTTACTCAAATTATTACAGTTAGGTAACACTATCGATTCAGATTACAAACTACTTTAAATCGTTTATTCATCAATTCTGCCAAAACTCAAAGACACATCCGGCGCTCATCATCTTACTCCTCCTTGATATCAATTTACATGGGGAGTTTTGTCTTCAGATAATATTTTCTTGCAAAGTGTTTTTGGCTGTTGATATCTGATCATTTAAATCAAATTAGATGTACAAGTCTACGTAGGTATAACAAGAAATCCACCATATAAGTTCGATATTTTTTTTTTTTGTAATATCCCTCCTGCTGAGTTGATTATTCGACGTCTGGTGGCCAAATTTGATTCAACCTGTTCGATAAATAATCAGCCAATACCCGCACGTCATCGAAACGATGCCGACCTTGCGTTTCGATGACGTACGGGAAAACCCAAGTCACTCAATTTCTTGTCGTTCACAAGAACTTGGCCTTTCGGCGACTTCAACTTGGTCAATAGGGTCTGCGCCAGAGATGGGCCTTTATATCTACTAATTTTTACATGCGATTGCGTAGACAAATCGTCGACACTGTAGACAATGTCTTCTATTCGTAAAAAACGTTGACTATTCAGTCATTCCGCAAGCACTGATTGAATGATCTATACATTTTTAACTGTCATACTGTCACGCGGCTTTTACATCAGGTAAACTTTTTGTTTGATAAACATTTTTGTTATCGAAAAACAATATCAAATAAAAAACCTCTTAACGAGGTAAATGTTCGAGTGACGAAAGCCGAATTCAATTCACAAAATTTCTGATATCAAATTTGTGCCGAAAAAAACAATTGCATTCGATTTGTCAACGATTTTTCGGAATGTTAGTGCATTCGGCGCGTTTGTTTACATTTTGCTTTCTAGCTGTCAAGAATAACGATTGCTAACGATTTTTCGGAATGTTCAACAACAACGCGCTGAATGCATTAACATTCCGAAAAATCGTTGACAAATCGAATGCAATTGTTTTTTTCGGCACAAATTTGATATCAGAAATTTTGTGAATTGAATTCGGCTTTCGTCACTCGAACATTTACCTCGTTAAGAGGTTTTTTATTTGATATCAATGATTTTGGCACGGCAAATTGAAAATGAATTGAATTGCGATTCGTTTTATTGTTGTCAGTCAAAACAGTTCATACACACTCGATAGCACACAAGTGGCCGCTACGTGTTATTGTGCCTTAAGTCATATTCATACGACGGATAAAAATCCTGGATTTTTCTATTCCATCGTTCTGACCAATTACATCACGTAAATTATACAACAGACACGCTTTTTTCATACAAAAAAGTTGAAAAAAAAAATCTGGGATAGAAAAATCCGAGATTTTTATCCGTCGTATGAATACGACTTCATACACAGACGCGTGGCATTGAAATCACGAATAGCGAGAGGCGAAGAACGAATTACGCATACTTTCACACAGCTGTCGGCTATGTGTTACGGATTCGTTCGTGCATGATTCGTGCATGATGAGGCACAATGCTCTATTCCACACTTGATCTCACAGAAATCATAACTTTCTTCTATTCTTTCCCCGTTTACCTATGATACTGATTTTAATTGGGGCTTAAACAAATTTTCGGTGAAATCACACTAACACAAACAAAAATGAAATAAAAAAGACGGGAAAGGTCGGAACCGAACTCTATAAGCATTTTTGTTGCCTATATAGTAGCCTACGGTGTACGGTTTCTGGTGTGTGGTAGACGATTCCATTTCTTTATTTTGCATGCATTTTTTCAATCTTCATTTTGTAGTATTTTAGTAGATTTTATTTCAGAATCCTTTACCACATGCCACAAACAGGTCATGCCGGGTGTGATCGTATTACACAACCGGTTCTCGTAGGCTATCGGCTGAACATATGTAGTTTAGGGTTTAGTGCATGTTACAGAGTAGTAAAAATTTAGATCAGATGCATCTGTTTTTGGCAGAAATTCGATTGAGTAATTCAACAATTTTTTTGCATGTTTCTTGCTGTTTTGTCACTAACCGCATGCGGATACGATTCATTTATGATCCCTTAAACAATACAATAATATATACATATTTTAGTTTGTTAGTTGAAAACAAAAATTAATGGTAGCTACCCTCTCGCAGATATTCCATCTTCATGCGATGGGAGGAGTAGTAAGATCTATTTTTTTAAAAAAATCATCATAAAGTTTAAAAAAGTATCGATTTTATGCAAGGAAATTGTTCAATGTTTTTGGTGATTTTTTCGATCACATCAATTTGTCAGTTTTTTCATTTTTTTGTTAATGAAAAAAGAGTCACTGGTAAAAATTCTCTTAGCAATGATAATAATATGATGTATTTATATTTGTTTCATTGTAATACGTTGATTCACTATCATTATGAACCGCAACGGACCGATATTAGGGTGCATTTGAGCCAAAAAATGAAATTTTGCAAAAAATTAAGGTGGCTTTTAAGTTATGGAGGTCAATATCTAAAATATACGAGTTTTCTGGGACAAACGGTTAATGTCATATTGTAGGTGAGATTTGTGGCTAATAATCCTGAAAATATGAATCAAAAGTCTTGGGCTCATTTTTTAGCAATTTGGCCGAATGTGGCCAGCCGATTTCGCATTTTTCAGTTGTTTGGCCAAAATGACCCTCAAACATAATTTTTTGAATTCTTTTCTTTGCTATTTAATAGCTGGCGTCAATACCTTTCCAACGATATGCATATGTCCAGGGTATGTCGAATAGATTCAGCACTGTGGACGTGGCAAAATGGCCAAAAATGGCCGTTCAGAGGCCGGCCGCGGCCAACATGGCGGCCAAATCAAAAAGTTGTAGAACAAAAGTTGCTTAGTTTTTTAAGTACTACAACCCCTGAAAATATGAGATCAAATAAAAGAGGTACGGACAAACAAACATATATACCAAATCAAGATTATATGATGACGTCATAGAAAAATTTAAAATTGTCATAACTTTGGTCAAAATCATCCGTTTTGGACGTTTGAGATGTCGTTGAATTGGTATTGACGTCTTCAATCATAATTTGCCAGTTAGAAAATAATTGGGGCATTTTTTGGTGCAGTTATACCCGAAAAACTGATTTTTTGGGGCAATTTTCGGAAGGTCATATCTCCACTCAATGTTGGCAGAAATTCATGCTTTTATACATTATTTAGGTTTATTTTTCAAGACCTTTCCAATGGTATATAACATGATCCTGGCGGCCTCAAAGGGAAAAAATTCGAAACTTGCTGTATAATATACTTCGTTCGACTTCCAGCACAGTAGGTGCTTTCGTCACTCGTTTGGACTGCCGTCCAAAGTGATTTTTAGTTGTTTTAATATGAATAAAAAACTTAGATCTTATTTAAGCTTTTAAAAATAAAAAAAATAAACCCATGCGATTTATGAACTTTTTAGCCAATTTAATATTCTATAAAAACTTCGATAAAGAATTAACTTATCGAACTCAAAAGTTTATTAAACAAGTGCTAAATCAGTAAAACGAATGTGAGTGTTGAAAAAACTAAAGCTAATACAGCAGGCAATTTCACTTACAATACGAGTAAATCGAGTAATTCGAGTTTTCAACCATGTCAAAATATTCAAATAATTATGACAGATAAATAATAATATGCACATATTTGTTCAATTTTATCCATTTTTTATACGAATATGTTTGCCAATATAGAATACCTATCATTAGATTTACGCAATTACGGACTTACTAACAACAATGTTCAGCGATAATTAGCAGCTTTGTATAATTTGTTAACCATTTCATGCGATAAAATTTCTATTCGAAGTTAAAAGTGCCATAATTTTTTAGTTTAAAGATAAAATGCACTGTTATTAGGTTGACATCGAGTCAGACAGTCCTGTTTCGATTTTTCGTTCATACATTATATATAAATTAATTATTTCCATTAAAAGTTAATAAATAGAACTTTTAATGAATGCTTGAGCGACACGTATAGAAAAACAAAAAACAAAATTTGCAAAATCTAGTAGGTATTGAAACAAAATGTAAAATTCTTCACATTTGCTCAGACGTTTATGTTATTTTTCTAAAATTCTGAAATTTTGTTTTGTTTTTTCGTTTGTGTTAGTGAGTATACAACATGAGCCACACTTGAAATTATTACTGCAAAATACCCCAACTTTAAAATTTATGGTAAATTCTTTTCGATTTTCAAAAAAAAATCAATTTTATTGTGCGGTAAAGAACATGACCAAAAAATCTATTTCTTTGTAGATGTATTTGTAAATAAAATAAGTAGGCATGGTATTAAATGACATGTTTTGTTTATATTTCGTGACATTTTGTTTATTTTCCGTTACAATGGAAAATTCAAATATTCAAATAAATCTTTCCAATTTTAACGTTTTATTTAATAAAGATGGTTTTGTAGTAATGGACAATCGGTTTGTATTACTGCAAAATATAAACAGTGAGTGTTTATAACGTTTATTTACCGATATTTTTTCTTACAAATAAATTACAATTTAACAAATTAATTAAAAATCATAGATGGAAATTTCATGAAAGCTGTCTATAATGAAGTGGCCACTCATTTTAATTTGAAATGTGCTAGTGTTGAGGAAGAATCAGGTCATATTCCACCGGATCAAACAGTTATGAATTTAACAACGGATAATGACCAATATATGGAATCAGGTGAGTTTAGCTAAATTACTGTATATTAGTTAAAAATATATATGTACTAATACACATTTGTGTCTCATCAAATCATGACAGGACAGACAAAGTATTTATTGAATATGTATGCAACGTACTTTGGAGAAGTTAGGCTCTGCAAAAAATTCCGGTCAAAAAACACTTATGGCAGTTTCTTGCCGATAAAATAAATAACACGTATGAGCAAACGTTAACAGCGCTTCAAGTTGAAACTCGTTTCAAAACAGTAATGAAACGAAGGAAAAAAAATTGATAATAATTTAACGAGCGGAGAAGTGTACGATGAAACTCCTTTTGACGAGGAAACGGATAACATTGCGGCATTAGATGATTCCATATCCCCCGATACAGTGATTTCATCAGGAATTGTAGGAGGAAAATCGGCATCTCAATTTAAAATGAAATCCCCTACCGGTAAAACAGTGCGACCAATGGCTGATTCAGACCCAAGAGCGGCTGATATCGATGATGGTAACGAAGCTGAACGTCAACCAAAGAAAAAAGTGCGACTACTGGCTGATTCAGACCCAAGAGCGGCTGATATCAATGACGGTAATGAGGTTGAACGTCAACCGAGGAAAAGAGTGCGCGTAACCGCAAACGAACGGTTAGCGCAGGAATATGTAAAATCGGTTGAGCAGCGAAATGAAACACGTGCAGAATATTTTAAAGAAAAAATAAATATAAAAATTCAGGAAAAGGAGGAAAGGCGAAAAGAAAAAGATGAAAGGCAGAAAGAAAAACAACGAATTCGAACTGAAAAAGAAGAAAATGAGAGAGAAAAAGAGAATCGGCGAAAGGAGAAGCTTCGACTGCAACAGGTGAAGCAGCACGAGAAACGAATTCACCATTTAGAAAGGTTATCTCGACTAGACGAACAAACTAAAATAAAAAAAATCAAACTTATTAATGAATTGAATTTATTGTTTCTTAACTGAATAAATTGAAATTGAAAATTTTATTACAAAGGAAAATATCTGCGTTTAATTTAATAAATTATAATGTATTCATAATATGGTCTCGCTTGGTTTCCCCTAAAACTTTCAAAACGGCTTCTGGCAAGCTCTCTGAACCTACTTCTTTTGTAAGAGCTGCGTTTACATTTTCATTATTAAATAACCGACCAACATCCTCATCCCACAAATCGCCATTTTCTATACATAAATTATGTAGGACACAACAACCGAAAATGAATTTTGACATCCTCTCCACTGTAAAAAAGTCCAATCTTATTAATTGCTGGAATCTTTGTTTTAATAACCCGAAGGTGTTTTCTATTTTAACTCTGGGCATCCAACAAACGCATCTAAAAGTTTTTTATTTGCATCGCAAATACCTTGTAAGGATATCGAAATCAATCCATGGCGGTTTACACATGTGGATCTAACGTGTGGATCTATGTGCTGGCTTTCGAATATATATGTATGATCCGTCGATGCAACCTAAAACATCGGGAAACCCCGAAATCTGAAATAAAAAAATTATAAACAGGCACTGAATATTTTCTCATTTTGTCTTACCTCTTGAAATTCTTTTGACTTCTGCTCCTTTTCTTCATCTGTTGTGGGAAATTTTATTATTTGAGGTGAAATTTCAAATAAAAATTCAAGCAATTGTGTCATATAGGAGTGGGCTGCTGACGGTGCAATATCAAATAAATTAAATACTTCCCTATAAGTTTCTTTGTTGCCAGAAAACCTTAAATAACACAATAACCATTTTTTGAGAAAACTTATTACCAGTAAAATATTTGACTATACCACAAAAATGCTAAACAGCTTGGGTTTCAGCTGACACAGCCTTTCTTCCACCACTCTGTTGTTTAAAGTAAGTAGAGCTTTTATACATATCTACTAATATGTTAGCTGTTTCTCGTGATAAACGAAAATTACGGCGGAACTATAATATGCATTCGGTAGGTACAATAACTATAAATCAAACTTACTTCTTCATCTGAATAGTTCCTCGGTGAAACAAATGTTTAACAAATTTGCTATGAACTTCATCATCTAAAAAATCGAGATCCTTCAAAGAATCACTAGATTCTGATGAAGAAGATGAAGAAGACGACATCGATAATGATGATGAAGATGATGAAGATGAAGAAGTTAATGAGGAAGATGATGTTGACGAAGACAGTAATTCCTCAATAATTAATTCTTCAATTATTTTATCCATTTTATTTTATAATTTAAATAAAAATTTAAACACAAACTACACTACACTTTAATTTTATTGACTGAAACAGCGTAAATAATGTTCAATGAAGACCTGATTGAAGTGCAAATAAAAATTACGATTGTTGTTTATGTTTATATTTTGGTTTTTTGACATAACATTTTACATGTATCGAAAAAATCTACGAAAAAATAAAGATTTTTTAAAAATGATTTCGATCAAAAAATAAATCAATTTTGCTTTGGAAAAGAACATGCGATGGTAATTTAGAGCAACATTTTTTGATCTGATAGCAAAATGTTTTGATCGAAAATCATTTTTTGGGTTGAAACAAATTTGCCATTAGTTTATAGGCAAAGATGTACACGAAAAAACACGCAAGGGAAAGGGTATATTATGTCATTCTTCATTTCGTTAAATGTGAACATTACATGGAGGTAACAGAAAATTTTGTTTGCATTTCATGCCTTCACTCGTGCAGAATCAAACAATTTAAACCCTATGTAGAAAAATGTGTTTTGTAATATGAATTGTATTGGAAAAGTGATTTAGCCCATTTGACACCCATTGAAAACAACAGTTAGCAACACTGGCAAAGTATACAATACTTTGTAATCTACGTAATCCTAGTCTGCACCCGAATAAATTCCAACTGACCCGGGAACTTAAGGTAAACGACCATCGACAACGCCATGTGTTCGCTGGTGGGCTCTAGACCAGTTGTAAGTTGACCCATACTTCACCAAAAAATCATCCTTAGCGATGAAGCCCATTTTTGGATGAATGGATATGTGCACAAGCAAAATTGTCGGATTTGAGACGATACCAATCCACACGAGATACACCAGCACCAAATGCATCCCAAGAAAGTCACTGTCTAGTGCGGATTTTGGTCTAGCGGAATCATCGGCCTGCACTTCTCTCAAAACGAAACTGGTGATGCCATACCTATCAACGACGAGAGTTACAGATGGATGATAAGCAACTTCCTGTGGAATAAACTGGATGATATTGTTATTTCTCGCTAATGGCACAACGCTAATTGATTTCATCATCAGAACTTCCAAGAAAATAAATCTGAATAAATTTGTGATCAACATTTACTGGCGGCAACAATGCTCCTGCACGATCGTGAATTTATCCTTGAATCTGTAAAATTGAAGACAAATGCTTAATTTATGTGAATCGTTTATGTGAGTTTGTGTGATGTGATGTGTGTTATTATACCTTAAAAGTTGAGTTAAAACCTCGTGCTACGATAATATTCAAAAATGATAATACAGAAATGATATATATCATTTTGAAGAAACTTTTGCATATTCTGCAAGAAATGCTTCAATCGATGTTCTTGGCCAGAAAGCAATGATATGCCAGTGGCTCTGGTGACGGTGTCAATTGTGGTAATTTGACCTTTCCGCCCGACCTACATAATCTCGGAGGTACGTGTCGAAATCGCAAAGCATTGTAATGTTGACAAACAGTGCTCATTGTTTCTAAGTCGAGGGATACATCCGCTACGTAATCGACTGTTGGGTCGTATCTGAACGCCAAATGTTCTTTTCGAATTGTAACGTTTAATCGTCTGTTTTGTCGACGTTCCAAATTTTTTTGTTCGTAAACTCCAACTGAGCGAGTCGAACTCGACTCTATCCATTGTTCCGGAGTAATAATGAGCCGCGCTTGGGAAATTCTTATTCAATTTGCCTCCAGACGCTGTCCATGGTCTTTATCCGTATCATTGACTCGACGATCATGTAGTTGGCTTTCGTTGCGCGTACGCCGACCGATTTTTTGAGGCCTCACTGGGCCGGTGTGAAGTTTTCAACAATTATCAAAAGTGTAGCTACACAAATTAACAAAAAACAAAAAATGTAGTTACACAATTTAACAAAAAGTGTAGAATTACATAAAAATACTATGGCAGGGTTGAATTTGTTAATTATCCCACTAGAATTTGTTTTTAAAATAAAATGGGAAACTCGCTAGAGAGAAATTTCAAATAAGTAAAATATTACAGAATTATTGCTGTCGATTCCGCGTGCAAGTTCTATTTTCTTTCCGTCTATTCTTCTAAAATTTGCTATATAACTTAATTTTCAATTCAAATTTTGAACCTGAATATATAATTTGTTCCTAAATTATGCACCAGGTTTTCATAGTAGAAACGGCAAAATTATAGAAAAGATAAATAGAAGATTTTCACTGTTTCGTCACCAAATTTTGTTTTTTGTTTCTTATCACCTAATTAATTATTCTATATAGGTTTTATTTACTAACTACCACAATTTTTATGCCTCAACCAGTCAGACTTCAGTTCTTAAGTTGTGCTTCGTTTTGGATCACTTAGGAGAGCGGTACGACCACCAAAATTTTAGAGGTCAGTTGTTTATTTGTGACGAGAAGCCTATAAAATTTTGATGATTGTAGCACTAACCGAAGTGGTGCAATCGGCGTGTAACTTAAGCTCTTAAGTCTAACTGGTTGAGGCATTAGTGATACGCAGCATATCACTACGACGTTCAGGGATTTTTTTTTATTTAGTGTAAATGGAGATAATATCGTGGAAAATGTAAACTAGGTCTTGTCGATGTTTAAGGGCCAACGACAGTTAATTTTGGAGATGGCAGCACAACTCTGAGTATACTGCCATTTTGGGAACACTTTCGAGAATTTCTAGTCATATGCGGCATATCACTGCGATCTTCGGGGAATTTTTTTTCTTAAGTGTAAATGGAAATAATATCGTGAAAAGTGTAGACTGGGTCTTTTGGATGTTTAAGGGCCAACAACACTTAATTTTAGAGATGGCAGCACAACTCTGAGTGTACTGGCATTTCGGGGACACTTTAAAGAATTTTTAGTCATATGCGGCATATCACTGCGATCTTCGGGGAATTTTTTTTCTTAAGTGTAAATAGAAATAATATCGTAAAAAGTGTAGACTGGGTCTTGTGGATGTTTAAGGGCCAACAACACTTAATTCTAGAGATGGCAGCAGAACTCTGAGTATGCTGGCATTTTGGGAACACTTCCGTGAATTGTTAGTCATATGCGGCATATCACCGCGATCTTCGGGGATTTTTTTGTCTTAAGTGTAAATGGAAATAATATCGTAAAAAGTGCAGACTGGGTCTTGTGGATGTTTAAGGGCCAACAACACTTAATTCTAGAGATGGCAGCGCAACTCTGAGTGTACTGGCATTTCGGGGACACTTTACAGAATTTTAGTCATATGCGGCATACCACTGCAATCTTCGGGGAATTTTTTTTCTTAAGTGTAAATGGAAATAATATCGTAAAAAGTGTAGAGTGGGTCTTGTGAATGTTTAAGGGCCAACAACACTTAATTCTAGAGATGGCAGCACAACTCTGAGTATACTGGCATTTTGAGAACTATCTACAGAATTTTTAGTCATATGCGGCATACCACTACGATCTTCGGGCAATTTTTTTTCTTAAGTGTAAATGGAAATAATATCGTAAAACAAGTAGACTGGGTCTTGTGGATGGTTAAGGGCCAACAACACTTAATTCTAGAGATGGCAGCACAACTCTGAGTATACTGGAATTTTGGGAACACTTTCGAAAATTTTTAGTCATATGCGGCATATCACTGTGATCTTCGAGGAATTTTTTTCTTAAGTGTAAATGGAAATAATATCGTTAAAAGTGTAGACTGGTTCTTCTAGATGTTTAAGAGCCAACAACACTTAATTCTAGAACCCAGTTAACTTTTTTTACGATATTATTTCCATTTACACTTAAGAAAAAAAACTCCCGGAAGATCGCAGTGATATGCAGCATATGACTAAAAATTCGCGAAAGTGCCCTCGAAACGCCAGTATAATCAGAGTTGTGCTGTCATCTCTAGAATTAAGTGTTGTTGGCCCTTAAACATCCACAAGACCCAGTCTACACTTTTTACGATATTATTTCCATTTACACTTAAGAAAAAATACTCCCCGAAGATCGCAGTGATATGCAGCATATGACTAAAAATTCTCGAAAGTGCCCTCGAAACGCCAGTATACTCAGAGTTGTGCTGTCATCTCTAGAATTAAGTGTTAATGGTCCTTAAACATCCACAAGACCCAGTCTACACTTTTCACGATATTATTTCCATTTACACTTAATAAAAAAAACTTCCCCGAAGATCGCAGTGATATGCTGCGTATCACTAAAAATTGTGGTAATTAGTAAATAAAACCTATATAGAATAATTAGGTGATAAAAAACAAAAAACAAAATATGGTGACGAAACAGTGAAAATCTTCTATTTATCTTTTCTACAATTTTGCCGTTTCTACTATGAAAACCTGGTGCATAATTTAGGAACAAATTATAAATTCAGGTTCAAAATTTGAATTGATTTGAGCAAATTTTAGAAGAATAGACGGAAAGAAAATAGAACTTGCACGCGGAATCGACAGCAATAATTCTGTAATATTTTACTTATTTGAAATTTCTCTCTAGCGAGTTTCCCATTTTATTTTAAAAACAAATTCTAGTGGGATAAATAACAAATTCAACCCTGCCATAATTTTTTTATGTAATTCTACACTTTTTGTTAAATTGTGTATCTACATTTTTGTTTTTTGTTAATTTGTGTAGCTACACTTTTGATAAATGTTGAAAACTTCACATCGGTCTCACTGGTGGCATTTTTTCCAAAGAAGTAAACCACAAACTGATATCAATTGAATGTTTGCAAAGCTCCAAATTACAAGGAACTTAAATAAACTGGGATTGATGAATATTGAATGCACCAAAGATATGATCACCACCGATAACACACTGAACTTGTATGACCAACTTCGTGGTCATGCACAACCCTTATCTTAGTGTAGAATTTCCCTAAGAGTATTATAAATACTCGAGTTCATAAAACAATGGCAATTATTTGCTGTATTCGGTTTATTGTTTCACACCTACCCAACCTACCGCGATACAATTTTTTATTAATTGATTTTTTTTTATAAAATAAGGGAAAATTGATTTTTATAAATTTATAGTACGTGACTCTAATTTCGAATATTTATCAACCATAGTCCAGTTTACAATTCTCATTTTTAAAACGAAAATCCATATAAGCTTCTTTCCATTAACAATCAAAACCGATCAGATACATAACACAATATAGACAACCACACCACAACCTGTTGAATGGAACAGATACAAAAACAAAACGAAAAAACTTTTATTGTAAAATTGACTACCCCTCTTTTAGTTGTATCGATATCGGTAATTTCTAAACTCACTGTATTTAGTTATTTACCTCTCCGTAACCCCAAGCTGGTATATACCAGCTTATAATCAATAACAAAATGAATATAATGAAAAAAAGTTATCAGTAGAAAACAAAAACAAAATAAAATTGAAAAAGTTTTCCATCAAACTCACCAGTACCGTTGTGAGTGAGTGAGTTATCCTCAGCATCACACCGCATCTCGCCCTACCAACCCAACATTTATATACCACACATACCAGCGCACAAGTTGTTTTCTTATTTTAATCCAAAATCATAAAATAAAATGAAAATGATGAAAAAATGGAAACGGGGTTTCCCTATCGATTTTTTACTGTTCAACATTTTCGTTATGTTATAATATTATGTATAGAGTTGAGCTTTTATGTTAATAATCGCATATTGTATTTTGACGACGACGTCAACGATATAACGATGAATAACGTAGTATATTTTGTTAGGGTATTTGAGCCATGTAAAATTTCTAAGGATTCAAGCGCAATGTAGCATACATAACAAAAACAAATATTCATCCCCATAATTCAACCATCCTTCCTTATTATGTTTTTATTGCATAAATATGTACCTTCAACTTTATTTTAAAGCTATATTTATATTGAAAACAAAAAGAAACTTAAAAAGCTTCCACCGTTTTTTTTTTGCTTCTGTTTGTTACATATTTTGTACCCTGTTCTCTTTGCTTTTGTTTGGGGAAAATATGAAAACAAAAAATTTAAATTTTAAAATCTCATTCTCTTAAGGCTTCTCATTTATAAAAAGCACGTGTTTTATGTGTTGATGGTATGTTCAAAGGAATTATTTAATATTTTGCCAGTGGTGGTGGTAGCAATATTCGAAGAGAAATATACGTTCTTGAAACCGATATCTTTTTCTTTTTCTTTCATTATTTGCACTATTCTACGATTCGAAGGAATACACCAAGTACCCTTTACAGAATATTCTTGTTAAAAATATATGTTATTTTATTTTTAAACTACTGTCTTAACTCCTCTCTAATTTTATCGACTTGGGGGCTACGTAAAAAAAATCCCAATGTTTTCTTAAGAACTCAGGAACTTCCATTTGATGTTTTTACGGAGACAGGCTTATACAATTATTTTAACAACAACGAATATTTTACGTCAGATTTTAATGTGTTCCGGAAAGATGGTTATTATAATCCTGACTCACATTTATCCGGTAGAGGAGTTGTGCACGTCTTATTTTGATTGTTCAACGATCATACTGTTAAAGTTAGCCGACTCGCTTCAGCCGAAAAATGTTGATAATGCAGATTTGGCTATAATAACAGAAATGTATCAGCCGGAAATGGCGATAATGCAGGTACAAAGCAACTTGTCGTTTGCCAAAGTCGGTAAGGTAGTTTCATATACATAATCACTCGAAAAATGTCGATAAAACACCAAAATTATGGTGTTAAACAGTAACTTCATTTTAAATCAAAAGTACTAAAACTTCAAAAATTCCAGGTCAATTTCCATGTGAAGGGAAAACTCAGTTGAATATATCATATCGCACACACAAAATTAGAAATTTTCTAAAAATTGACCGTTAAAAAGTGTCATGGCTGGAAATAGATTCAAATGAAAGGTCTTAATGATGATTACACCTGGTAAAAAATTTCAGGTCGACTTCTATGTTGAAAGTCCGGGAAAACTTGATTGAATATATCGCACCCACAAAATTTGAATATTTCTAAAAATTGACCGTTCAAAGTGTAATGGCTGGAAATAGATTCAAATAAAAGGTTTTATTGATGATTACACCTGGAAAAAATTTCAGGTCGATTTCTATGTTGGAAGTCCGGGAAAACTCGATTGAATCCTAAAAGCAGTTGGGTTTCCCTTGCATCGCCCCCGCTCCGCTGCCTGATTCATTTAGAGTGACCCAGAGAGCACCACGAAGAGGTATAAATCTAGGACTTCGCTCTCCAAATTTTAAATTTTTTTTTTAGTTTTTAAATTTTTCTATTTTTTTTTTAGCTTTTTTCTATTTTTTTTTTAATTTTATATTTTTTTTAGTTTTTTTTTTAATTATTCATTTTTAAATATGTTTTAAATATGTTTTCTAATTAAATAGTTGACTATTTAGAAAAAAGTGGACAATAAAACGGGTCTGATAAATTAAAATCGTTAAGGTCCAACTTCAATATCGTGACTATAATGCTGGCACTTCGAACATAGAAATCCAACATAGAAATCGACCTGAATTTTTTTTCAAGTGTGATCATCAATAAAACCTTTTACTTAAATCTATTTCCAGCCATGACACTTTGAACGATCAATTTTTAGAAATTTTCATATTTTGTGTGTGCGATATATTCAATCGAGTTTTCCCGGACTTTCAACATAGAAATCGACCTGAAATTTTTTTTAAGACCTATCATTTGCATCTACTTCCAGCCATGACACTTTAAACGGTTAATTTTATGAAAATTTCAAATTTTGTGTATGCGATATATTCAGTCGAGTTTTCCCGGACTTCCAACATAGAAATCAACAGGTGTGATCATCAATAAAACCTTTCATTTGAATCTATTTTCAGCCATGACACTTTAAACGGCCAATTTTTAGTAATTTTCAAGTTTTGTATATGAGATATATTCAATCGAGTTTTCCCGTACTCGCCACATGGAAATTAACCTGAAGTTTTTAAATGATAATTATTAGATGAAGTGCCATTTAAAATTTTCTCCAAACATGTAACTTTATAGATGCATTTCACGCCTTACCTCCCTAAACATCTAATACGGCACTTAGAGAAATTTGGTTTGGTATATTAGTTTTAATTGTTTCGAATAAAAATTTCTTATTTTAAATTTTTTAGTTGTTTTTTCTGAATAACAAAATAACAATTTCTAATATTAAGTATTACAGTCCGGCATAAAATTCGTATCTGCATTATCAACATTTCTCGGTTGGGGTGTTATACCGACAAAAATCTGCTGTCATTTTCGTTTGATTAGTTTGAATCTACATGATCTGCATTTTTCGGCTAGAGTCGTCTATAACTTTAATAGGGTCGACAATAAACTGGTATATCATCACTGTTACCCCTATGTTACTAATGAGCATCAAAGGTTGTGCGTACTTACATATCAATTTTGAAGGACACAAAAATGGGTTTTGGCACCTGGTAACCATTGACGCGTTTTTACAAATGGACAGAAGTTTTTAGAATGCAATCAATAACAGCTGTTCAACAGACGATTAACCGCTTAGAAGACGTTTTTCCCTTTAGGGGCTCTGCGGCACCATCGTTTCGGACAATGCTCCCCAATTTGGGCCAGAAGGATTTAAGTCGCTTTGCAGAGAAAACGCGGCATCGAGTACATCAGAATGACATCATTTCAACTACAGTGGTCAAACTCTAATTTTTTTAAATAATGCACAATACTTCTGTTTCAAATCCGGTCTAATTCAATATTGTAAATTTTATTAAAGAACAAGTATTTAGTTTATCTAACAAAAACCCACTAAGGTGGTATTTCTAGTGATGGAAAAAATAGTATTTACTCCACGCTTGAGAACTAGTACATTAGTCATCAAATGCTATAACACTCGACGCTCAGCGACTCAAACTGATTTCTGAAACTACTTTAAATAATACTACTTCTAAAATCTTGGTACAGCCGTGTTCCATTGGCGTTAGCAAAGTACTTGTGAGGAGATATTCAATGGAACGCAAATTTGTTAGTTAGAAGTAAAACATAAGAAAACAAAAATTTTGTTTGAGTAGTTATGAGTAGCTAGAAGTACTTGCGAGTAGTTTACTAATGCCAATGGAACGTGGCTATAATAATATACTATTTGATACTTGTACGAAATTATGGAAATAGATATTGTTCAAAAATATTACAGTAGGTTGTGATAGGAATAGAAAAAAAATAATTGGTAACCGAAACGTCATCAAATTAATCTACAACAAAAAAAATTGTGATATTAAAACGTCCAACACAGTTCTGCGGAATCATCATATGTCTCTATTGCGATTCGAACTAGGCACCACCCAATCCAAACGCGACAACTTTAATCACAATGCCATTTCATTGATGTTGTATTAGATGTTTAAGTTACAAAATATACAACCACTCAAAGGTTCATATAAAAACTAAATATCGATGCACGAACAATACAAAATACTCAATCTCATAATTGATTTAGTTTAGCACTGTATACCCCCACAAACCAAGTCAATTGTTCAATAGTAACAAAATAGTTAAATAATTTTTTTAAATTTTTATGTTTTAGTCCAGTCCGCAAAGCGACACATTTCAAGGTTTATTGATTATAATCTAAAAAAAAATTTAATTAAATTCTCACATTGCAGAAAATAATAATTTGGTCGCACACTATATACCGACTGACCGACACAGTGACACAGTCATTATACATACATAATTTAAAAATATTATATACTTCAAAAAACCGCTCGGAGTTTTTCACACTCGCACATCTCAAGAGCTGCGACGAGCAATCACATGCGCATACCGAATGAGAGAGACATAATATAATAATAAATATTTACGATCACTTTGGAGAGCCGGCCGAACTATATAAACCAAATGTAATTGCGAAATTATTTTAATTTTCGGAGTAAAATACTTCAAAATTTATCTAAACCACGCACCGCATAAACACAAAAATTCTAATCACAGTGATCGTTGTATTTTAATTTCATAAAACCAAAAATAAAAAAAAAATAAAAGATATCTATTAAAAATATAGTTTTTGTTTCTCAGATAATTTAATTAGGTAGTGTTATTGTGAACAGTGTAGTGATAAAGTGTTTTTGGATTGAAGTGACCGGTCCAGCGGTAAGTCTATAATTAACATATGGACGCGGTTATGCAATTTATTTATTTTTACATGTAGGAAGTATACTAATTTCACATTGTAATTATTTATTTAAAATAAACATTTTGTTAAAAATTTGCAAGTAATGGCATTAAGTAAGGTAACAAAATTGTAAATATTGATAAGAGACTTCTTAAATGTGTGAAACTACTTATTGCATAAGAGTTACGAATTCAAATTGTTTACATTTTTTGTTGGTCAGAAATAATAGATAACCAATAATTGAGCGAAGTTTATTTATTACAGATAACAAATCGTAGATAAAATCCGTTAGTTATCTTTATCAAACACTTGTATTGTATTGTAAAAATGTAATTTTTAAATGACGGCACTTTTTAATACCAAAACGTCTTAAGATAATAATAAAACAAAATACGAGTAAAAAAAATGCTTATTTTGCAAATTGGTGTACTAGGACATGCTCGTAATATTGCATATTTCTTTCTGTTCAGTCAAAACAAATATTGTGCAATACGATCGGACCGTCCCTCGAGATAATTTTGTCATTTAAAAGTCTTAATACAATCTTATCGTGTATATTACATTTTATATTATAGTTGAGTTATCATCGTGATATGCAATAATGTATATTTTGCTACTCTGAACGATTCTATAATATTTTATAACATAACAATATATAAATTGACGTTGTGCAGTTGTTTTAATTTGAAATTTACACTTCTGAAGTCAAACTGTGCTTAGGTAATATTATATTTTAACAATTAACAATTTCTTAGTACAAGCACATAAGGAGTTTATATTGTTTTTCTATGGTAGCTAAGGCCATAATTCTTAATTAAAGATTTGAATTTGTCTTCTATATCTCTTGTTAGATTTGAAAGTTTAATTTGATTAAGTGTAAGATCTTATCTTATAAAGAAACTCCTATCTACAGTATAATTCGCTAAGCAGTAAAATTATTTGTAAATGAGTAAATCAAAATTTAAAATTATTTTTTAAAAGCAGTATATATAGGCACTAAATATACTCGAAAGTTTTGGCAATCTTATTTATGGGCCACGAGGTGCCAACAAATAATTTCGACAATTATTTATTAATTCACGAATATTCCAGACTGTCCGCGAACTTTTGGTGCTGCTCCAGGCTAAACCGCTATAATACGCTACAAAAACACTATCATAAAACTGCTTCCATTACTCAAGTCAAGATTCCACTAAATTCCGAACCCTTGATTGATCAATCTACGCAGAATTAATGCCTCGAATAATCCACACGGGAATAATGTCCCACAAACCAATAACCAAGCAAAACCGTAACGTTACCACCCACCTAGGCCTGTTTATCCCGAACAGGATCCAAACCACCGTTGCTATACTGTTCACTTCCTACAGCGCTGACAAAGACCGCCGTTGAGGATGTTATTTCAATGTTCAATTGCTGCTTTCATCTTAAAAAATAAAAGTGTATGACGGAAACCAACATTAATGTATTACGTTTGAAAGGCACACTTCCATTAATACTTGTACTTGGTCCGTTAACGACAAAACATTCCAACGTGTTAGGATTCATCCATATTCAAGTTTGTTTGAGCTCATTTCGTTTATGAGCTCAATCCGCTAAATCAGTGGCGCATACCGTTGATAACACAAACAATATCAACTTAACTTTTTGTTACACGCAGTACCTCTAACAATTTAGAATAAGATCAAACAAAATTTAAAACAATTTATTACACTTTGTTGATTATATAATGATCTTAAAATATTTAAATTACCATAATTTTAGTACATAGTCGAATTTTATCAAAAATAAACAATTCCCACGCTTATTTAAATGTATTTAACTACGTGTGTGAAGTATTCCAGCCTTTCCATAGATGTTATGTATATGTATGAGTATCACACTGTTACTTCAGTTTCAAATAGGAAAAAAATGAATCGTATTGGAAATTTTAGTACAATATTTTTTTTTTAGAAAATTACTCAAACTTCAATTTACATAAAAAATATGTAATAATTTCAAAAATAAAACTTTATAAACAAACTCAACCGCGCATTGAGTAGAAATTATTTTAGATTGGAACTTTAAAATGATTAGAATATATACATACTTAATAAAACAAGAAAAGGCTTAAATTCTAACTTGAGTTAGAATGAAATCAGAACACCTAGAAATTATAACTCGAGGATTGTAAGCGGTTTATTAGTAAGGTGGCTAAATGGTTTATTTAGGTGGCTCATCAATGACCAACTTCATGTACTATCGGCTGGATTGACCGATAATGGACATCCAAATTTGAGTAAAAGTGAACCTCAGTTCATTGTCAGTAATGGTCAGTATCAAAATTCGTAGCGATAATCACGAAGTTGTGCATTATTAGCACTAGGTGGTTTTAGTTAGGTGCGACTCAATGAACAACTTCGTGTACTAGCCAGGCCTGCAGGGAAATTCCGGTTTGATGAAGAAAAAATAAAACTCGTTAAAAAAGTCAGCAATTTTTTTATCGTGATTTTTTTAGTAGAGCGCGTATTCAATCAAATAATTTATAGATTTTTGTTTGATTTTTGTTCAAAATTAAAAAATAATGTGATATAATGTGATATTATTTTGTTAGCTTATTTTTATTTTTTAATTACAAAAATTTTGGGGCTATATCGTTTCTTATTGCTCTGCCAAGAGAAAGAATTCTCACCGGGTCTACATTACAGGTTTCTTCTCCTTCCACTTTAGAATTTTGGTCCAATTCAGCTGCTATATTACGTATACCTCTGGTGATAACGGACATCCACTTAAAATTAATACGTTGTGCAAAATTTTACAACAATTTATTATTAAACTGGCTATTTTAGGCATGTACTTGCCTGCCGAATGAGACAGCGAAATTTAGGTTTCAAGACACCGATGCCACAGAATATTGAATACAAACAGAAGGGACATAACCCGATTTTTCTATGGAACAATTTCGACCGTTTTTTTATCCTTAATTTATATGGAAAAGGGCAGAACATAGTGGTGAAAAAAATTGTGCACTGAACTTTTTTACATTCAATAAGGGTAGAGTCAAATTTATTTTTGGTCCATTTAGTAGCGTATATATGTATATACTTTATAATATATGCCGATGCATCTTTCAACAATATGCCGTGTTTATATAGCTCACGTTGTAAACCTCTTCCTGTACATTAGATGGTGATGTGAATGGAGTCATCAGCCATGGATGAAGCCCTTTGCCATATCCTCCACCTAAAAGTACATAGTTTAAACATTTAAGCTTAATTCATTGTGTAAGAATTTGCGAATATCTTATCGAGACAAATGACGTTGTGGCGTTAGCTTACTAAATTGAAAAAAAATGGTTAATAATATAACGGAATAATAAAATAGGAATAGACTCTAAATTTATTTCAACGAAAAAATCGTCGTCGCCTGCGTCGATGGTGGTGTTTTATTGCATGTTTTCTGTGTTTTTAAAATGGCAGGCGGTTTCGCTCGCCGCGTTTGTTCTTGTTCTGTTTTGAGCTTTAGTTTTCGCTTGACAAGCGAAGTATTCCAGACAAAACTATCATGGGATGACTCACCGTATCGAGCGTTAACGATCATAATTTTCAAATGTGCTTCACAAATATAATTTGAACGTTTTTCGTATGTGTAGATTTTCTTGAGGAGTAATATACGAGTTCAACGTAATTGATAGGCTTTTTAATTGAAATGTGTCTTCCGTAAATTAAGCCGATGACTTCAGGAAATTGGTACATATTATAAAATTGCTGCTTACGTTCCGTTATTTCTGATGGGTTTAGCAGAAATTTTTCAAATTCTCTGTCCAAATTCTCTTTGACCACATTGCATATTTCCACAACACATCGAGGCATGGATGTTTGCGACATCGCTATGAAAAAGTCTTCTCCTATAGATCGTTGGTATAGCAACCAACAGAGAGGAACCGTAAATCATATAAAATTCGCAAAGTATAATTTAAACCGTATATTCGAGCCCGAGATTGCAACATTTCTCGAGGGTTCTACAGATTTTGACAAGCCGGAATCTAATATAAATTATTCTACTTATTTATTGTGACATCGTTCTATTTTATATGTTTATTTTACCTTCAATTTGAAGCTGTTCTTTTTCGAGCGTCCATATTATAAACATTTTTTATTATTATTATTTATATTTTTATTTAATAATTCGATCGTCGAATTACTTGAAAGTTTAGAAAATTATTATTATTTGGAATTGTCAAAGCGCTTCCGGTCGAGGTCGAGATCGTCATCTCGATCTGGACTCTGCTACTTCCACCGTCGTCTCGGCTCACGTGCAAGCAACTGTAACAAGCCGTGCAGTTTCCGACCGGTAGCTCATGGAGAAGCTACTTTCAAACATTTCAAGTCTTCGGAAAACCACTAAATCCTGCTGTCTCTACGGCAAATAGTGGGATTGGTTCGTCTCGCCGTCTTTTCATCAAAGATCATGAAAATAACTTACAATTTCTGATCGGTTCGGCGGCTGAAGTATCTGTGATACCCGTTAAAAAGTTTCCCGACATGCTAAAGACACCGTTTGCGTTCTTACCGCAGCAAACGGATCCCCAATTTCCACTTACGGTACAAAATTTTTGAAGGTTAATCTTGGTCTCAGGCGTTCGTTCACATATCCCTTCATCATCGCGGCAGTAGACAGGCCTATTATAGGTGCTGACTTTCTTTCCAAATATGGTCTCGTGGTCGATTTAAAGAAGAGAAGACTTTCTGATTCATTTACTACCCTCATTGTGAACGCAATCATCGCCCAAGTTGATACGCCATCTCCAAAACATTTCAGCGTCAATAACGATTACGGCGCGCTTTTGAAGAAATACCCCTCGCTCATTGAAAGAAATACCCCTCGCTCACACAATTACAATCTCTCAGTGAAGCATAACGTAGTCCACTACGTCGTCATGCAAGGTAGGTTATCTTGTGCTAAACCGCGACAACTCGACGCAACAAAACTTAAAGCTGCAAAAACTGAATTTCAATTTATGACAGACATTGGAATCTGCCGCCCCTCATCATCAACAGTACGAACAAATAGTAAAACACTATTAATTATTATTAAACGCAATAATTCAACGTTATAATAAAAGATGCGTTACCTTTTGGTTCTTTTTGTACTAGCGGTTATTTCGCCGCTCATCACTCTGTCAAGTGACAGGAATTAAGTATTATTTTTCCTGGTGAACGAAATGAGTCGATATACGCTTGATCAAAGTTGGGAACTATTAAAAACCTATTTTCAAATTAGAGAGTCAGTTGCCGTCAATTGCATACAAAATTCGATAGAAATGAAACGCCAACTGAGAATAGTGAGGAAATTTGTGAATAAAGTTCGTTCGACTAGGTGTTTATAGACAATACACACGTTCCGCATCGCCATCTAGCCGTTCGATGAAAAATATTGCTCTGTAACTGAAAGTTTACGTCAACATTTGAGCACCTCAACCCACCAAAGTTCGAAAGAGCTAAATCTCAGCAATATGAATTTTCGAATAATTTTACACAAAGACCTGGGTATGAAGGCCTACAAAGACCAATTGGTTCAAGAAATGAAGCCAATTGAACATCAATTGCGTTTTGACTTCGCTGAATGGGCTAATTCTCGGCCAACTACATCAATTAAAAATCATCTTTTGCGACGACGGTCATTTTCACATCGGTGATTTTGTGAACAAGCACAATCGCGGTTTTGGGGCACAGAAACCACACGTGACAATTGAGAAGCCAATACACCCAAAACAAGTGGCTGGTTAGTGTGGAGTATGGCCCAAAAGCATCTTAGGGCCATTTTTATTCGAAAATCCGCACTAACAGTCAATGGCAATCGTTATCGTGCCATGTTACCTGACTTTTTATTCCTTACGATTGAAGAGAAAGACTAAGCCGATATTTGGTTTCAACAGGACGGCACCACCTCCCACATCGCCAACGATACAATCTACCTTTTGCGCCCTATCTTCTAAAATAGCACTGTCAGCTGAAATGGCAATGTCAACTGGCCTTTCTATGCCACAAATATTATGCTAACCATCCAGAGACGATTGAGGCTTTGAAAGACGCAATTAAAGTGACTATTGGTGATATAAAGAGGCTGAAACGTTTGAACTGGGTCAACAGAATGGGGTACTGCAGATCCAGTTGGGGTAGTCATGCGTTAGTGATGTCACAAGTTCTCTAGAACAGATATCTTTACAATTACATCAATATTAAGAATCAGGAATCACATAAAATAATTATTTTACAAAAGGTACGCGTAATGATCAAAAGGATACATTACGTAAGTAATTCGTGCTTAGAAATGAATGAAACCTGTGTTTCATTTCAAAGCATTAACAACTTTATTAGTATTTAAATCTTAACATAACATACTTTTAGGTTGTAAAATTTTGTTTTGGGCAATAATTGAATAGTTAGTCTTTTAGGGGTAAAAGTTTGTTTCCTAATAAACTTAAAAATGATTTTAAATGATTTAGCCAACCTTTAGGGTAAAAGTAGTTTTTGGTGTATTATGTTAGTTTTATTTTCCTAGTTAGCGCCACTTCCTGTACGAGTTAAAGACGAAAATTTTGTTTATATGAGGAAAAGCCTCGTGGTATTTATATATTTTATAACTGTTGACTTTATTTAAATAATAATTTAACATTGTACTTAATATTTAGTCTAATTATCATTAAATATAAAGTTTATATAATATAAAACATAGTTTATTATAAAATAATAATTATCATCAGATGTCAGAGACATTACGTTAACAGGCGGTATGTTGTACCATCATTTCGAATCGAAATTAGAAAAAAGTTGAATGGCGGTATGTTGAATCATTTTCGAAAAGCAAAAATGATACAACTTTCACTTTTTCAATTCGACTTTTTTCGAATTTCGACTTTTTTCGAGTGATTGCGTAGACCAAGAAATTGTTTTCAATTATTACTTTTGAATTTGAATGTTTATTCGCCTTTTAACGCAAAGTGCCTGACATCTGACGGAATATTTTGGAACTAGAGCGAAAAGTGACATTCCCTCCTCAAAAAACTAGTTTTAATATAATAAAAACTTCATAGATGACTATAATCCGACTAGATATTATGTAAAATATTCAATTAGTTTACAATTAATGTAACACTAACAAATGATGAAATAATAAAATGGAATAAGGCTTTTTCTCGTATAAACCAAAATCACCTTTCGCTCTCATAGGAAGTGGCGCTAACTAGGCGGTGATTAAAAGGCCAATAAATACAGTGGTGATTTCTTTTGACTTCTTTTGTTCAAATATACTGTTAAACTTCGTTATGGGTAAAGCTTTATATAGAAAAATGTAATAGCGTCTAATTTGGTCCGAAGTTACACACTGTGTAAGTTAGGTTAGGTATAGTTATGGTGCGGTTGTGACGACTTAATTCCAAATATTCGGCATCTCTGACCCGAGGTTCTTGGATTAGTTAGGACGATATCAATCCAATATTGAAAGTTACCTGCGCCACCTGATCTTTTCACAGCCGTAGATGATTCCTTTTGAGATTTCTGCCTCTTCTCTTGGGCAGAAAGTTACCAAACAAACCGCCTTTCCCAGGTTCTGTAACCTTTTTAGCCCATGTGAGCATTTCATTATCCTTAGAATTTCCGCCACCGAAATCTTGAGATTTTTTAGAGCTTTCCCTTCCCTCCTCTTCATTTGATAGTTGGGCGCATGCGAACCAGCTTTAATCATGATATTGTCCTTAGTAATTGCTTTTGAGCGAACACAGCATTATTCCTGTTTGGCGTATGAATCTCGTATGATAAAAATTATAATTTATGCAAATTGGACAAGCGTTTGATGGCTAAAGTCTCGAGGTTTTTGGTTTAATAACAGCTAACTTTTCCTGTATAATTATGCTTAAACTTTTATTTTTGTCAATAACATGAGTATTCTATTTTCAGATACTTCGCAATAGTTTAAAAAATGGAGGTTCAATTCACAATTAATGGCCAAGAATATTCCGGTAACTATCAACTTTTTCAATTAAACAAAATATATTTTTTTTATCGCTCCTCTTATCATATACTTAATAATTGAGCGCACACAAATAACTAACAATCATTTAGTTGAATGGTACTTGAAACTGATCTATATTTTATTTTATTATTTGTAGTGAATTCATCAAACCTTTCGTTGGACACCTCGTTGAATACGTACATTCGCGATCATGCGAATCTACGTGGAACTAAGTTCATGTGTCTAGAGGGTGGTTGTGGCGCATGTATTGTAACGGTTAAAGGTATTCATCCTGTTACAAATGAGTACCAAGCATGGGGTGTCAATTCTGTAAGATTCTAATGAAACAAACAAGTAAAGAATTTCACTAACTATTATTTGGTTTTAGTGCCTTACATCAGTATTCTCGTGCCATGGTTGGGATATTACGACCATCGAAGGCATTGGCGGCAAAAATAAAGGATATCATTCAATCCAAGAGCGAATTGTTAAGTTGAACGGTATACAATGTGGTTACTGTACACCAGGCATGGTTATGAACATGCATAGTTTGGTGACAAGGAAGCACGGCCAAGTTACAATGGAGGAGGTTGAAAATAGTTTTGGAGGAAATATTTGTCGATGCACCGGTTACCGGCCAATTTTAGATGCATTCAAATCGGTTGCGATTGACGCCGATCCCAAATTAAGAGAGGCGTGCAAAGATATTGAAGACATAAAAATTTGTGCAAAAACTGGGAGTGAATGCAGTGGGAAATGTAAACAAGTGAACAATACCAAAAAGGGTTTGCATTTAATGTTTGCCGATGGCCGGGAATGGCATAAAGTTTTTAATTTGAACGATATATTCGCCATACTAGAAAAGACGGGCGATCGCCCTTACATGCTGGTAGCTGGTAATACGGCACATGGTGTCTACCGTCGCAACCCAAATTTGAACGTGTTTATTGATATTACGGGTGTCGAAGAGTTACGGGCTCATTCAATTGGAAGCGAAACAATCGAACTTGGCGGATCGGTTAGTTTAACCGAAGCTATGGAAGTTTTAGAGAAGGCGGCAAAATTGAAATCCGAATTTGAATATGGTCGCCATCTTATTAAACACATCGATTTAATCGCAAACGTACCGGTTCGAAATGCTGGCACTATCGCTGGAAATTTAGCAACGAAAAATGCTTATAAAGAATTTCCGTCCGATTTATTTGTGATATTCGAAACGGTCGGCGCTAAAGTGATGGTGGCCGAAAGTGGTGGTAAAATTACCAGTTTACCACTTCGGGATTTCCAAAATATCGATTTAAAGAAGAAGGTGCTTCTTAAATTAATTTTGCCGGCCATACGAACAACAAATCTATTGCGCACATACAAAATTATGCCACGGGCCCAAAACGCTGATGCCTACGTAAATGCCGGTTTTCTAATTGAACTGGATGCTGGGGCGGTTAAACGAGCAAGCTTATGCTATGGTGGAATTGATCCAAATTTTATACACGCTGTGGAAGCAGAAAACTATTTGGTTGGCAAACCCTTGTATTCGAACGAAACGCTGCAAGGCGTATTACGTATATTAGAGGATGAGATTTTGCCTGATTGGGTTCAACCAGCCGCGCATCCAGATTATCGCAAAAATCTTGCTAAATCATTATTCTACAAGTTCGTTCTGAACACAGCGCCCAATGATAAAGTGAATGTGCTTGTAAGAAGTGGTGGTGATATATTAAAACGACCAATATCATCGGGAACTCAAACATTCACCACCAAAGAAGAAAATTATCCAATTAATAAACCAATTCCAAGAGTTGATGGCTACGTACAGAGTGGCGGTGAGACACAATACGCAAATGATTTACCAAGACAGCCTGGCGAATTATGGGCTGCGTTTGTTGTAGCTCGAAAAGCCAACGGAAAGCTAAAGGAGATCAACGCTGACGAAGCACTCGCTTTACCAGGTGTTAAAGCTTTCTTTTCGGCCAAAGACATACCCGGTGAGAACAATTTCACTCCAAAAGGTTATGGGTTCTTCGCTGAAGCTGAGCAAATATTTGCAAATGATGTAATCGCGTTTAATGGACAGCCAGTTGGTATTATTGTTGCGGATACAAATGCCTTGGCCCACCGTGCGGTGAATTTAGTAAAAATATCATATGAGTCAGAAAATACAGCCGAAGGTATTTACACAACTATTGAGGAGGTGATTAAAGCAAATGCAACAGGCCGAATACAACCGTCACCATTTGTTCATAAATCCACTGCATACGGAACGGCAAGTGTAGCTAAAACTGTTAAGAGTAAAGGCAGATTTGGAGCACAATATCATTACACAATGGAACCCCAAACTTGTGTAGCCCTACCTAATGAAGAAGGGCTTACTATATACGCAGCTTCGCAATGGATTGATCTTACACAAGGCGCAATTTCTGATACGCTTAAGATCCCCATGAACCGAATCAAAGTCGAAGTGCGCCGTTTAGGCGGTGGATATGGTGGTAAAATATCACGTAATAATCAAGTGGCTTGTGCAGCTGCGTTAGCCGCATACAAATTGAACGTTCCGGTTCGTTTTGTACTTTCGATAGAAGAAAATATGGAGACAGTGGGTAAACGTGATCCGACATATTTCGAGTATGAAGCGGATGTCGATGAAAACGGAAAAATACAGAAACTTACCAATAATTATTATCAAGATCATGGATACAACACTAACGAGCCGGTTGAGGTGAATACCACCGTGTTTGCCAAGAATTGTTATGTGGCTGATGCTTGGGATATAAACGGAAATGTGGTAACTACTCACACACCAGGGAATACGTGGTGTCGTGCTCCTGGATCGACGGAAGGAGTTGCCATGTGTGAAATTATTATGGAACATATTGCAAAAGAGCTTGGTAAGGATTCTATTGATGTAAGACTTGCTAACATTGCTGACGATAATCCGGTGAAAGAAATAATGAATGAATTTTTGGAAACCATTGAGTATCGGCAACGCATGAACGACGTTGAAGCCTTTAATACGGCTAATCGTTGGACAAAACGGGGACTAGCAGTTGTACCACTCGAATATCCAGTTCACTATTTTGGAACGTTTGGGGCCTACGTAACGATTTATCAATATGACGGAACGGTTGCTATCAGCCATGGTGGTATTGAAATGGGTCAAGGCATAAATACTAAGGCAACGCAAGTTGCTGCACAAACTCTAAACGTGCCGGTGGATAAAATTATCATTAAACCTTCAGACAATTTTATTGGGGCCAATAACATGGTGTCCGGTGGAAGTATAGCAAGTGAATCAGTCTGTTTTGCAGTTTTAAAAGCCTGCGAGGAACTACGAGAACGAATTGCCCCAGTCCGGGAAGAATTAAAGGATGCGTCTTGGGAGGAAGTAACTCGTAAGGCATCACAGAACCAAATTGATTTAACAGCAAAATATTTGTATAAGTCAAATGAAATGAAAAGTAATTACACAGTGTATGCGGTGGCAGCGAGTGAAGTTGAAGTTGACCTATTAACGGGGAATCATCTCATAAAACGTGTCGATATACTGGAGGATGTGTGGGTGTATCATTTTCTCGTTGTCGCATATCTATGTAAATATTAATATAAAAATAAATTTATTAAACTTTGTAATTATTTCCATTAAGTTTTATTTTTTATAATTAAATTATTTACCTTGTTGTTTGAGTTGTTGTTGTTGTTTGTTTTGACATATTATCGGGTAAGAAATGTCTAATTTGTGACAATTCGAAATGGTGTAATGGATGCGTTTTGTGGAGAAGTTTAAATGGTATAATTGTTATAACTGGTATACAATCTGGCCTTAGTTGAACTGCTGAAACATAGAGTCCTTAGCCAGGTTGTATACCAGAAAAATTAGTATATAAGTTTTGTTTTAAATTTTCAACACAAGAGTTTATTATAAATTTTCATAGCATATGGTAATAGATTCCATATAATAAAAACAGGAGAAATAGTTAAGACACAAATTGTATAAAGTTATATTTCTGCTAACTCTTAAATATTTAATTTGTTAAAATGAAAAATTTATTAATTGATAAAAATAAAAAGCATGTATAATTAATTAAATAAAATGTGTAAATTTATTAATCAAAAATACATAAGTGATTAGTAATAAAAAGTGCTGTCCCGCATTATACATCAGCATAGAAGAGCTGATGCCGAACGGTTAAAATAAGTTATAATTATATAACTTCAACATAGAACAACTAAATCTTCTAAATTGGTGACCCCGACGTGATATTATAGTTCCACCGGGGGCAGCAGCTAATACTTATTAGCCAACGCAAAATACTACAAGTCATCCGTAAAATTTTTGGATAACTAAAATTTTAAAAAATATTATATGTTCCGAGGAAGCAGTTTGCCGTCTATGTATTCACCAGATAAACGAGCAACTAATAAATCAACCGCAAATTAGAAGGGAGCATTGGTTTGGCGAAGCAGCAACAGGCATTCACCGGATCACCCGTTAAACATAGCTGTATTAAATAAAATCCGCTTCAAAGAGGAAACATTGTTTGTAAGCAGCCGGGAGTTTTTCCAATCATCCCGTATAATAAGACGATAAATTTAAAATTGTAAGTACCATTTATTTATTCTTTATAAAACGTACTCCATTTTTGCACCATTTTTTGCGTCGTCTAAAAATTACAAAAATAAAAATTATTTTAAAAAAAAAAAAAAAAAAAAAATTAAATTAAAAAATATTTAAAAATTATTTAAAAAATAAATAAAAAATTAAAATTATTCAAATAATCACAATGTTCAGTATTTCTTGCGTTTTTTTTGTTTGTTCATCCTTTTTTCTACTTTTAAGTTTCTTTTTTCGTTTCGTTGTGCGTGGTATCAATACCGACGACGAGGAAACGAATTCCACCTATGTACACTCCTCTGATAGGCAAAATCTTTTATTTTCTAGTAACGAAATGATCACGTTGACTCGTGAACAATTGTGTTCACTAGTGCAAGATCAGGTTCGAATCGTTCTAAATGCACAGTTGAAAGATTCCCATGCTTCGGAAGCATCTTCTAGTGGCAACTCTGGTAGTGAAAATATTGTAGATAACGAAAGTAAAACGGCAAAAAATATTTCGCAAAAAGAGATTGCACATGTAGCTTTTAAGCCACCCCAACCTTTATATGCACAGAATCCCGAGGTCTGGTTTGCTATTTTGGAACAGCAGTTCCAGGTAGCAAACATCGTTACAGAGACTACGAGGTATTCACATGCGGTTGGTGCATTAGATGCTAGGTTGCATAATAAATTTGCCAATCTTATTATAAAAAATAAGGGAAAACAACCTTATACGTTTTTTAAGCAGGAAGTAATTAAAGTTTTAGGAGAATCAGAACGATCAAAATTAAATAATTTGTTGCACGGACTAAGGTTAGAAGACCAGAAACCATCACAATTGCTGGAGCAAATGCATATGAATGCAGGAGAGCATTTTGAAGAAGGCACGGTTAAGCGATTATGGTTGCAAAGGTTACCGCAGCAGGTACAGTTGGTATTAGTCCCGTTTGAAAATGACGTTTCATTAGGAAAGTTGGCAGAACGAGCGGACGCATTAATTGAAACCATGTCACAGCAGCACGTAATGGAAATAAGTGACAAATCATACACAAGCCAGCAAAAAGAATCATCGTCGACAAAAGAAGAGTTGCATGAGATGTTGTGTAAGTTCCGTAAGGATATTATAATGGAAGTATCCGCCTTACGTAGCACAACACGAAGAACTCGTAGTCCGCATAACACAGCTAGAAATTCGTCAAAATCTAGAGAACGAACGTATGATGAAACCGAATGTTTCTATCATCGACGTTTTAAAGATAAGGCAACGAAGTGTGTTTCAGGTTGTCGTTTTCACGATAAGTTTATTGTTGTAAAATCTCAAAAGTCAAAAAACTAAATTCTAGTCAGCATTTTGAGACGTATGTTGATGAAATTTGTGCAAATCGTCTACTTATTTTGGATCAAAATTCTAAAAGAAAATTTTTGGTAGACACTGGCGCAGACGTTTCCGTTTTGCCAGCAAATTTCAGTAACAAAAAGGTTAATGAACCCGATTTTCACTTATATGCAGCCAATGGTACCAAAATTAAGGCCTACGGAACGAAGACAATTTCACTAAATATCGGTTTACGTAGGGTGTTCAAATGGTCCTTCATAGTTGCTGATGTGTCTATGCCAATAATCGGGGCAGATTTTTTAAAAGCAACAGGTTTAGTAGTTGATATTAGAAAGGGTAAATTAATTGATCCGGTTACAAATTTATATTCAGTTGGATCCATTACAAGTAATTCAAGTCCTTCGTTAGCCCTGTTAGATAAAAGCAAAATTAATCCAGAAATCAACGAATTGTTAAAAAAATATGAAATAATTACTCGGGAAACAGGCAATATGAATACACCTAAGCATAATGTTACACACTGTTTGGAAACAAACGGGCAACCAGTTATGTGCAAAACAAGGCGTTTGGCTCCCGATAAGTTACAAATAGCGAGGGAACACTTCGAAAGTATGATGGAGCAAGGAATTTGTCGACCTAGCAAAAGTGAGTGGGCCAGTCCTCTGCATTTGGTACCTAAGAAAAACGGTGAGTGGAGACCCTGTGGGGATTACAGGGCGTTGAATAATGTGACCATTCCCGATAATTATCCAGTACCGCATCTTCAGGACTTCTCGTTTCAACTTGCTGGTTGTACGGTATTTTCAACTATTGATTTGGTACGTGCTTACCACCAAATCCCAATTGAACCACGAGATGTTCACAAAACAGCTATAGCAACACCATTCGGTCTTTACGAATTCAATAGAATGACATTCGGTCTTCGGAATGCAGCACAATCGTTCCAAAGATTAATGCATTCGGTTTTAAGGGGATTGTCATTCTGTTTCGTGTATCTAGACGACATTTTAATTGCATCCGCTTCATTGGATGAGCATTTATGTCATGTTGAACAAGTTTTCCAACGTTTAGCCGAAAATGGGCTAGTTATTAAAATGGATAAATGTGTATTCGCGCAAGAAGAAATTGCTTTTTTGGGACATTTCGTAAATAGGAAAGGAATTTTACCATCTCCAGATAGAGTAGAAATAATTCGTAATTTTCCGCAGCCAGTCATTGTCCAGCAATTAAAACGTTTTCTAGGAATGATTAATTTCTACAGAAGATTTATTCCTTCTGCAGCACATGACCAGGCCATTTTAAATGACTTTTTAAAAGGTTACAAAAAGAATAGTAAAATACCAATCGTTTGGACAGAAGAGTCGAAATTAGCGTTTGAAAAATGTAAATTCAAGTTAAGTGATGCCACCCTTCTAGCTCATCCAGACATGTCAGCAAAGTTATCAATTATGGTAGATGCTTCCGACACAGCAGTAGGGGCAGTTATGCAACAATTAATTGATGAAGTTTGGCAACCACTGGGTTTTTATTCTGTCAGGTTAACCGAAACACAAAAAAAATACAGTACCTACGATCGGGAGTTGTTAGCGGCCTATTTAGGTGTAAAATACTTCCGATTCTTTCTCGAGGGACGAAATTTCATCCTCATTACGGACCACAAACCCCTCATTTACGCATTTAAACAAAATTTAGACAAAGCATCACCAAGACAAAGACGTCAACTAGACTTTATTGGACAATTTACAACGGACCTGAGACATATAACGGGTACAGACAACGTTGTAGCTGATGCATTATCTAGAGTTGAGCTAATTGACATTCACGAGACTATTGACTATAACAAACTAGCTACAGATCAATTACAAGACTCGGAACTGAATGACATACTACAAGACGAGAACTCTGGACTAAATTTAGTAAGACGACCGTTAGCTTTCAATACAGAACATTTCATTTACTGTGACATATCGACGGGACAAGCAAGACCTTTCATACCAAGAGAATGGAGGAGGAAGGTATTTGAGTCGCTACACAATCTGTCGCACCCGGGAATAAAAGCTTCGGTCAAATTAGTGTCTAAACATGTAGTGTGGCCGTCATTAAAAAAGGATATTAAGGAATTGGCACAAGCATGTTTGGCGTGTCAAATATCCAAAGTATCAAGACACACACAAGCACCAATAGGTAATTTCGAAGTGACAAAGGAAAGGTTTTCAGAAGTGCATATTGATCTAGTTGGACCATTACCCATATCCAATAATCATAAATACTGCTTAACCATGATTGATAGGTATACTCGCTGGGCGGAGGCAATTCCAATACCAGATATCATGGCAAATACGGTGGCAAATGCTTTTTATTCAAATTGGATAGCTAGGTTTGGTGTTCCAAATTTTGTCGTAACAGATCAAGGTTCGCAGTTCGAAGCGAATCTGTTTACAGAATTGTCACATTTATTAGGATTTGAAAGAAGACGTACTACAGCGTATAATCCTAAGTGCAACGGTATGATTGAGCGTTGGCATAGGACATTAAAAGCAGCGATTATGTGTCATAACAGAATGGATTGGACGGACATTTTACCACTCGTTTTATTAGGTTTACGTACCTCGTTTAATGAAGAGTTACAATCTACTCCTGTAGAGTTGGTGTATGGAAGTGCGGTTAGAGTTCCTGGGCAGTTCATGGAACCTCCAAATACTTCGATTCCACAGTCCGAATTCGTGAGTAATCTAAAAAAACATTTTGAAGAATTAAAACCGGTAAACGCATCTCGACATTCAAAGGAGAAATTTTTCATTAACAAAAAATTGGAGGATTGCTCTCATGTGTTTATACGTACCGATGCAGTCAAAAGAGCACTTCAGCCTCCATATACCGGTCCTTTTAAAATTTCAAACAGGGATACAAAATTTTTTGAGCTAGAAATTAAAGGTAAAAAAGTTAATATTTCGATAGATAGACTCAAACCTTGTTATTCCGAAAATAATGATGAGTTGTTCAGCAATCAGCCATTAGCGACTAATCTGTCATGGGATGTTGATGGGAAAGCTGATGAGGTGGTTAATTCAGAAACTCCAAAAGCTAAAAAGAAAGTAGTTTTCGATCAGCATGTGCAAGTTAGTAGTGAACCAAGAGAGGTGTTATCAAGGCATGGTCGTGTAATTAAACTACCAGTTCGATTTAAAAATTAAGAAACCACAGACTTCGTATCGTGAAATTTAATACTTACCAATTTTCTTAAATTCCACTGGAAGGGGAGTGTATGTGGGTGTATCATTTTCTCGTTGTCGCATATCTATGTAAATATTAATATAAAAATAAATTTATTAAACTTTGTAATTATTTCCATTAAGTTTTATTTTTTATAATTAAATTATTTACCTTGTTGTTTGAGTTGTTGTTGTTGTTTGTTTTGACATATTATCGGGTAAGAAATGTCTAATTTGTGACAATTCGAAATGGTGTAATGGATGCGTTTTGTGGAGAAGTTTAAATGGTATAATTGTTATAACTGGTATACAATCTGGCCTTAGTTGAACTGCTGAAACATAGAGTCCTTAGCCAGGTTGTATACCAGAAAAATTAGTATATAAGTTTTGTTTTAAATTTTCAACACAAGAGTTTATTATAAATTTTCATAGCATATGGTAATAGATTCCATATAATAAAAACAGGAGAAATAGTTAAGACACAAATTGTATAAAGTTATATTTCTGCTAACTCTTAAATATTTAATTTGTTAAAATGAAAAATTTATTAATTGATAAAAATAAAAAGCATGTATAATTAATTAAATAAAATGTGTAAATTTATTAATCAAAAATACATAAGTGATTAGTAATAAAAAGTGCTGTCCCGCATTATACATCAGCATAGAAGAGCTGATGCCGAACGGTTAAAATAAGTTATAATTATATAACTTCAACATAGAACAACTAAATCTTCTAAAGATGCTGGTGAAAGTATTAGCCCACTGATGGATATTGGACAAATCGAAGGTGCATTTATAATGGGAATAGGATATTGGCTCACCGAAAAAATCACTCACAACAGTGATGGCCTTCTCTTGAATAATAGAACTTGGAACTATAAACCACCTGGAGCTAAAGATATTCCAATCGATTTTCGTATATCATTTCTTAATAATTCCAGAAATCCTGGTATTATTCTGCGATCAAAGGCAACTGGTGAACCGCCATTATGTGCCACAATCGTGGTGCTACTTGCAATGCGATATGCTATCAAGTCTGCACGCAAAGATGCTGGCCTTCCTAATGATTGGTTAGAAGTCTCAGCACCATTAACATCCGAGGATATATTTCTATTAGCCGGGCACAACAATGATCAGTTCACTCTTTAAATAACTATATTACATGTAACAGTAATTATATACACATTATATCGGGATAATACATATCAAACAAATATAATAATTTTTAGTTATAAAATCAATTATTTTGCCATCTATCAAACAATAGCGAAATAAGATACAGTAAGGTGATTCACCTTTATAGTACCATCTATATTATAATACTTACTCGAAAGTAAGTTCCATCTATTGTCTAATGCCTACTTTTAATTAAAACCAAAAATTTAGTTATTTAAATTTTTATTTAAAAAATAGTATTTAAATTATTATTTATATCTCGTGAATTTTATAAATTTTAAACTCATTCTCAGTTAGCCCTCCTAGAAATGTACTATTATTTTGCTGGAACGATGTTAAATCATAAATCGTATTCTGAACCGGTAGCGAGTAAAGTTTTTCGCTTGTACTACCGCTCCACAAATTTAATTGATTTAAATCCTCCTGATAACCAGCTACGATGCAGTTACTATTATAACTTGGAATCGTTTCATTTTCATTGCTATTCATATTTATGATTGCACTACGTAACATCGATTTCATTCCATGAGATCCGTTTATCGAGATTTTATCATCGAACACGATAATCGATTGGTTGCGGACGAGTTTGCCAATAATGTATCGTACATTTGGGATGATACGTGATGGTCGTGTAACGAGTAAAATTTGCTTTGATTTTAAATCATACGACATAGAAATGTATGTATCGCTGCTGTTTAATTGATGCGGTTTTAACGTGCTATCACTTTGATACTCGTAGAACCAAAGACTTTTCAGTTTACATACCAGAATGCCACCGTGTTCCATATCGGGGATGGATGGCGGAATTGCTACTAAATTAATGACCGGTGAATAGTCATTGGGTGTTATTAACTCATCACAAATTTCTTCCGGTTGTCTTATATCGTATATATACGTTTTCCCATGGCTCGTGCCTAAATATAAAAATTTAGTGCGAGCCTGATTGAAACAGCATGACCATAGCATTGCTTGAACATCGCTTGCTGGGGGCTTTATTGTGACAATTGGTTTTCGACTGGTTAAATCATATATGGCAGAGGTTTTCTCTAACGAGGCAGCTACTAATAAATTATCACTAGTACATAAAGCTAAATCTCGCGGAATTTTTTCCGCCAAATGGAAATAAGTACCCGTCCTGTACGTAGCCACATCTACTAGGCGTGCACCAAAACCACGAAACAACATCTGACTAGATTTATGCGTAACAATCATAGAATTCATGCGGATGTTGTATAACATGACACGGCAACCAGCATCACGCCCCATTGGTAAGTTTTTATCCAAAAATAATTTATACGAAATATGCTTCATCCTGGATGGTAATTCGTGGCCCGGAAGACGTAAATTACTAGACGAGGTAATATCATTATAGCTAGCTAATATTTGTTGCAAATTGCTCAGCCCCTCCTGTAAATCAGCACATCTATCTCTCTCGTACTTAAGATTAATATTCAAGAGCGAATATTCCATTTCCAATTTTAAATATTTTTCACGTTCCGCTTTTAGTTGATCTCGCAGTCGCACTTCTTCGGAATTATCGATAGCAGTCACTCTTTTAGCGTATATAAAACGAAAATCTCGCTGAGTCGCTTTTTTCTTACATTGTGGACACAACCGATTTGGAGGTGCATTTTCTTCGATCCATCGCTTAATACAGGAATTGCCGAACAAGTGACCACATTTCAAAGAAGTTATTCGATGTGGGCCAGCTAATTCCCAATTATCTAAACATATCGGGCAAGTAGAACCATCATCATCGTCATCGTTTAAGAGAATGGGTGATTTTGTCTTTTTCGCTGTTGGAGTTACACTTTTTCGTTTCTTTGGCGTTCTAGGTGGCGGTGAAACTGCAATTTTTCACATTACATAACTAATTTTACTTAGGAATACACAAACAAATCATACCAATAACATTCACGGGCACAGGAGCAATATCAACTACAGGCGGTGGTTGCGAATCGTCATCGACAACAACCATTTCGACGTCGGCTATTTCAACATTAAAACCTACAAAATTATCAGTACCCGGGTCTGGCTCTTCATCATTCACTTGATTCATGTTCCGTAAATAAAAATATAATATTAAATATAAACAAAACCATTTATTTTTAGTAATTCAGTAATAAAATAAATTCGATACTTTTTCATAAAACAAAACAATCTGTTGCAAACTATAGAAATGTCAAACGTTTGAGAATCCGTGGTTATTGTAATTTATTATTAATTGACATGAAGTTAGAAGCGATTTATCAAATTTGAACTGTTTGAGATTTAAATTTCTAGTGGAAGGTTATAAATTAATATAGGAATAGTAAATCAATAACACGAGAAATGTATATTTCATAATTAAATAGTTACAATTTATTTAATAATCATTTTTGTCTAGATATAAATAAAGTTTACATACAAGCAAAGTTTATTTACAATGTCAAAAACAAAATCAGGCGTACCAATTAAAAAGGTCACAAAAACCAAACGCGGGAAATTAGTAGTGAGTGACCTCGTTTGTATGTAAATTTTAGTTAAGCTGAGTTTGTAGCTGGACTCAAATTTATTACGATTCAGCCTCTTCACACTTTGACTCTTTCGTCGTGATTCTTTCCTTCCCATTCCCGACAACTTGTTTGCTGGTGAAGGGGAAGAAACGAGGAAGGAATGACGACGAAAGAATCGAAGTGTGGAAAGGTGGATTAAGATGCAACAGAACTTTTTCATACAGTGGCAATTGAACCTGTGTAACCCTTACAACCAAACAAAATTGAGACGACGCCCGATTGTATCGTATGTCTTAACATTGGGGGCAGCAGTAACTTAAGTTGTTTTTTGAATTTCAGGTTGAATTAAGATCGAGGCACATAGTTTTGGTTTTGTTCCGACCTTTAAGTTGAATATGTCAAAATGTATGGAAAACCAACAACATTAGGCGTTTCCGAAAATATTTGTTAGCTTTTAGGTAACTTATTGCTGACAAAAAATTACCTAATCTATTTTAATCTAATGCAGAACACGTAGAGTAACTTTAGGGTAAATTACTTTTAGTTGATTTTTAGTTCTTTCTGACAATTAATAATAAATATAGCTGACATTTCTTGGTAAAAAAAAGTATTGCAAGAGAAATAAAAAAAATCGATTTATCAAATAAAACAAAAACAACTCAAAACGAAACGAAAGCTATATGCGTGAGAATTCACAAAAAATTATTGAAGACGAAACGAATCCGACCGAAACGAAAACGATGTGCCTCAACCTTTATGCTGATTAAGGATGAAACACACCAAGAGCAGCGCAACATATTCCAAACAATCCACACTAGCGGCTGCGAATGGGTGTGCACATCAAGCAGCGCAGCAGTTTATTTTGTTTTAGTAAAATGCACTTGTCTCAATTTTATTAAGGTTATGAGTAGTATCAAAGAGCAGTCAATTGAAGCTGTTGGGTGTGGAACCTATTGATGCCGCGACAGATGCAACTTCATTCAATATAATTTTTTAAATTTAAATTTTTCTATTAAAACTACAAAATATTTGATTTCTTTTATTGGAAATACGTATATTTACACTCGAACTATGATCTTTTTACATTAAATAAGCGAATAAGACAATATTTAAATTGGCTGCTCGCTGCTGCTGCTTGGTGTGTTTCATCCACACTAACGGCTACGAATTTTTATCCAAACAATCCACGGTTATCCAAACAATCCACACTAACGGCTGCGAATGGGTATGCACATCAAGCAGCGCAGCAGTTTATTTTGTTTTAGCCCAAGTATAACAAAACGAAAGTAAAAACTGAGCACAGTATTTTCCTTCGTTTTCATCCAAAATTAACGAAAGTTAAACTTCACATTATAATGATAGTGTTTGTAGCGTATACGTATTATATACATATGCGTATACAAATGGCGTTATTTAGGGTGGATCCGAAATGTAACTTTTTAGTGTACATTTCGAAAATGTGCATTTTCGGAGTAAAAATGTGCATTTTCGGAATAAAAAATGCGTATTTCTATTTTTCGGTATACCATAAAAAATGTAAATGAACCACACTTCATTGTATACCTATCTAAAAAAATAATATTCAAGAATGGATACAGTAGCTGTAATATATTTTAATTTAAATAAAATTAACCAACAAAATAATAAGAATTTATTTAGTGTAATTAGATATATTCTGGAAAGCAGAAAGACACAAATGGTGTGTATAAAATGCATACCAGGATGATGCAAATTTTATATTTTCTTATTTTTTTATAGCGACAGCCGTATTGTAATGAAAAATTGAAATTTTTTTTTAAATCATATGTTTTTAATAGGACATTTAAAATGGAGCGACATGTCCGATTGAAGAGAAATACATTTGAAAGTTTGTGTCGCTTTGTGAAACAAGAATTTAATTACAATGCTGGTGGTTGGTCAATCGAATTTGAGCTGTACATGTTTCTGTATTGGCTGGCGGCAGGTGCATCATATCGCATCGTATCACAAACGTTTCACGTTCCCAAATCATCAATTTTTGATATAGTGCAAAGATTATTGGATGCATTTGCATACAATATTAGTTTAATAATTAAATATCCAAACGAAAATCAAATAGAAATGGTTGGACACGGATTTTCTAGGCTGGCCAATAATTCCTCTTTCGAAAAGGCAGTTGGTGCCATTGATGGTATATAAATAAATTTCGATATGCTTATGGGAAATTTAAATAAATATTTTTTTATATTTTAGGTTGTCACGTGGCAATTATTGCACCATTAAAACAACAACAAGATTATTTTTGTAGAAAATTATTTACATCAATCAATTCACAGGCAATGGTGGACAATAAACACAAATTTATTGATTTTTTTACCGGTTACCCTGGTTCAGAACACGATTCAAGAGTTCTGTTAAATAGCCCTCTTTATCGTACCGCGAAATATCCACCAACTGGTTTCTACATACTTGGTGACTCCGGATATCCGTGTATAGTAGCGCCAATTCCAGTAGTAACACCATTTAAAAATCCAAACACAGAGGAACAGCAACAATTTAATAAATGTCATAGCAAAGCGCGATCAATTGTCGAACGATCTTTTGGGATGTACAAAAAACGATGGCGAACTCTATTTAAACGTCCTCTAGAAACGAATATAAAAACATCTGTTAAAATTATTGCTGTATGTGCTATGTTGCATAACATTTGTATCGATAATGACGATATTGTAAGTGTTGAGATTTCTTCTGAGTCGGAGCCTGGTAACGTGATTGCAGCTTACACAGAAAATTCTTCTTTAAGGGATGAAATTTTTAATAATTTCTGCCTCGGTTTGAATATAGTTAATTAATCTTTATAATTGTTTGTAATTGTAACACAAATAAATAAAAGCGCAATTTAAAATAAATGAAATAAATACAATTCAATAGGTTTGTTTAATTAACAAAAAATTCAAATATACACGTAATGTTTGACAAAAATTAGTTTGGCGGTGTCATTTTGAAGGCAACATACTTTTCGAATGCAACGACAGATCTTTCCATTAGCTCATTATTTTTCTTCATAAGATTAGTCACCTCATCCAACGCAGAATCTTTTGGCTTATTGCGTTTCTGTTTCGGGTTATGTGAAGCGGTATTCACGGAAGTATCCATTAAATCAATCGGTTCCATTATATGATCACAACTAGTTTCAATTTCATTCTCAGCAACAATTGAGTCATCGCTCACGATTACATTAAGCCTATATTCATTTGGTGTAGCTGATATAAGCATTGGCGGTGTAATCCTATGTTTTGGAGACATAAAATCGTCTAATTCCGCAAAATATTCCCAATTAGCCGCAGTAGTATCATCCATTTCTATCCCTTTACCACTTGGTGGCTTCTTTAAATTTTTATATTTCGTGATCAAATTTTGCCATTTCCCTTTAGCTTGCTTTACTGAAATTGGCAATCCCAACTCGTCAATTATTTTTTGATAAGCTCTTGCTGCTGTATTTCGAGTTCCTGAAAATGTGTGATTCCGGGATATGCGAGCTTCAATAAATTTGTGGGTTGTGCTATTACTCCCTGTAAAAGAATAATTGTTAAAATTCATTTTATTGAATTTTTTGAGGTTATAATACAAATGAATATTTTAATTTTTACTTACATTGATAACTCATTTTTAATTATTTTCGTCGATAAATTTATTTTAATTAATCAAATTAATTTTTTTAATTAAACAAATTTATTTTAATTAATCAAAATAGTTTTTTAGTTATTTAAATTTTAAATTAATATAGAAAAGATTATTTTTCAAATTTTACTCATGTCATTCTTTAACCAAAATGCATAAAAAACTACATCGCATGCAGTTTTGGAAATGCACATTTTCTAAAATAAAATTCGGACATGATTTGCTTTTAAAGATAACTTCACTCCGTTTAAAAAGTGCACACTTCTTATTAAATACACATTTCGGATCCACCCTTAGTTTATTGTGAGAACGCTAAGTTTATAGTAACTTTTAACGATGCGGATACATTTGTCAAATTTGATATTAATTTAATTGAAGATAGGGAGGCTGTAAAACAATTGGTAATGTAAAGATTCATTCGAGATAATTTGGTACAATCTATTATATTTTGTTTTCCTATTTTATATTTAGAAATCATTATTTATGAAGCAAGATGGCCACGAACTAAAAAAGTGCATTAGGGCAAACTTTACAGAGCTGTTCACGGAAGAGCTTAGCTGCATTTTTACGTTTAACGGTCAATAAAGATAATGTGAGGTATGGTTTACGTTATTTCGTGTTAAATTTAATAATTATAATATTATTTTCAACATTTTAGATTGTACTATGGAAAAATTTACGAACTCTATCGAAACCGATTTAATATCCACAAATTACTTTTATTATATAAAAGACAAACAAGGAAAGTTATTTTAAAAAAAAATCTAGTGTAAATATTAGAAATTAAAAAACTGAATAATTTAATCGAAATGTATATATATGTATGTCCAAAGTAATCAATAATGAATTAAAATAATGAATTTAATAAATCATTTTATATTACAAAAACAAAAATATTTCTTTAAAAACATTTAATTTTACAACCAAAATTTGAAATTGCAGTTTTAACAAACACAAGCACAATTGTTCCCGCCAAATATTTCTCAATACGCATACATATGCAATAATATGTTTATAATGAGTTTCGCCCAGCTTCGAATTTTCGCGACACGCTTCATACGTTTTATTTTAATAAATTGCAACTCAAACTTAGAAAAATACTAGACTAAGTTTAGTACTTAAGTACGAATATCGCCAGAAAAATTGAAAGTAAAAATACTTGGGAGGCTGTTTTCGAAACGAATACTTATTTGTGGAACCTAACTTATTCAAATAAGTAAGCTGGCGAGGTGACTTTTCTGTTTCTTTCTTCCATAAAAATCTAATTTAGTTGCCATTTTTGTTGATATTTACATGTCAATATTTTATTATTTTAGATTTAGGATGATATATATCTAGAAAACAAATGGACCTTTGTGGATAACAAAATATGTAAAACGATTAAAATAAAGATTTACAAGAACCCAATTATTTATATCGTACATTAAAATGTTTTAATTTACACACAGAATATACGAGTAGAACATGGATAATGTAAACAGACGGCACGGAACTGATTACACGTAAAATAATTATTCCACTATTAATTAAGAACCCAACTAGATTTTTCTTGGTCGCTTTCTAAAATTTTAAATACTTATGTAATAAAAATCTGAGGCAAGCCATTCAAAATTCACATCAAAATAAATTTTTAAAGAATGTTTTTTTTTTATAATTCTAAATTGCCGTTAAGCAATTAAAATGATATTTAAATATTATTTATATTCGTTATTTTATTTAATTGTATACATTAAATTAATAAAAATATCGAATAAAATATTGGTTGAATACTAAGGGATATAAACGGAATTTTCCATTGAAAACAGTAAAGCGTTTCCATGTTGCTGTCAAATTAAGTAAGTAAACTCATTTCGAACGACTTTGCTTACTTATTTAAGATGGCGGCAAATAAGTAAATAAGTTTGAAATAAGTACTCGTTTCGAAAACAGCCTGTAGTAAAATGCACTTGTCTCAATTTTATTGAGGTTATGAGTAGCATCAAAGTGCAGTTAATTGAAACTGCTGGGTGTGGAACCTATTGATGCCGCGACAGATGCAACTTCATTCAATATAATTTCTTTAAATTTAAATTCTTCTATTAAATTTACAAAATATTAGATTTGTTTTATTGGAAATACCTATATTTATAATCAAACTATAATTTTGTTTCATTACGTAAGCGAATAAACCAACATTTAAATTTGCTGTTCGCTGCTGCTGCTTGGTGTGTTTCATCCTTTAGTTGGAGGAGAATCACTGCGAACGGAGCGACGGCTTCCGTATCATAATTAAACATTTTTGTGTGGTTGTTTGTTTGTTCATGAAGAAAATCTGGAATTCTTCATGAACAAACAAACAACCACACAAAAATGAACAACACTAGAAAACACTTGTTTCGGTAATATAGGGAACAGCTTACAAATATTCTTCCTCAAAGAAAATCCTACAGATTAAATTATGATCTTAACCATGTTAAGCAAGTTATTAAGCGAGTTAATTTAACATCCCAGCCACAAAAAGTTTCAGACGTCAGTGCTTATTAACATTTTCATATAAAATTATGTGACCTAAATACTTTTTAAGTTCCAAGCAACGTTATGACGAGTTATTGGTAAAGTTCTTCGTATAAAGAAACGTTGTTGTCTACAACGACTCATTAAGACGTCTACCAAGAACTTTAGATCTCTTTTACTGTGTATTCACGGAATGAGATAAAAAAAAGCTGACTTTTTTTACCAACTTTTGCTCAAAAAATTTGTCTACGGTTGTCTATCGCACATCATTTAAAAAAATGTCACAACATAAAAAAAGTTTTGTGATAAATGCATTTTAAATTGCTATACTTGATTATTTATTTTATAAAGCTAATAATGAATAATCTCAGCATCATCACAGTAACGTTAGCAATTCAAAAAAAAATTTAAAATGCATTTATCTCAAAACTGTTTTTTTGTGTTGACAGTTTTTAAGAGAATGTGCGATATGTTTTCTGTTGTTTTGTATTTTTTGTTTACAAGTTCTGCTTTGTTTACGATTAGATGGGGCTTTATTTTAATTTAATCGAATAAACGTATGACTGGGCATTACAAATACACAATATTCGGTTTTATACACACATCACAATTTATAAATTATCAAATAATTTATAGCCCAACAGTTGTAGCAAAATAAAGTTATTGGTTCTCATCCTAATTGTGTCACTTAAATGCATCTCGCATATTTATTTCATTTATTTTATATAATAGTAGTGTTGCTTTCACTAATCCGATTAGCTTAGCTAAGAAATGTGAAAGCAACAACTTTGGCTTTAATTTTTAAAGCGTTTTAATTTTTCTGTGTTGGTTCATTTTATTAATATTTATTTTAGTATTTTTTTTTATTTTATCAAATAGAACAAATTAAATTCGGTATTTTGCTATCAAATAAGAAATGCCATATTTTACTACAAGTTAATTTTTCGAAAAAAAAATAGAAAAAATAACGCCTTGCGGTAAACACCATAACCATACATTGGTTTTATTTCCCTTAGTGTGAGTTCACGGAACGAGATAAAAAAAAAGCTGGCTTTTTTCCCAACTTTTGCTCAAAAAATTTGTCTACGGTTGTCATATCGCACATCCTTTAAAAAAATGTCATAACACAAAAAACAATTTTGTGATAAATGCATTTTAAATTGCTATACTTGATTATTTATTTTATAAAGCTAATAATGAATAATCTCAGCATCATCACAGTAACGTTAGCAATTAAAAAAAAATTAAAATGCATTTATCTCAGAACTGTTTTTTTGTGTTGACAGTTTTTAAGAGGATGTGCGATATATTTTCTGTTGTTTTGAATTTTTTGTTTGCAATGTCTGTTTTGTTTACGATTAGATGGGACTTTATTTTAATTTAATCAAATAAAATTATGTCTGGGGATTACAAATACACAATATTCGGTTTTATACACACATCACAATTTATAAATTATCAAATAATTTATAGCCCAACAGTTTGTAACAAAATACAATTTTTATTTCTCATCCTAATTGTTTCACTTAAATGCATCTCGCATATTTATTTCATTTATTTTATATAATAACTTTAAATAAAATTATCTAAGGCGATAACCTCACAAATTCATTCAAAAAATGTCAAAAATAAACAATAACAACAAATATTTGAGCAAAATTATTGCTCATACTTCCGGTTATTTTTTGTTACTATGTTGGTACGACTAAGATTATTGCCCAAAAGATGGAAATATTTTAACTAAAGCTGGATTAAATTGGGCGGGGTTTAGTTGAATATGAAAGATTTGATTGGCTGAAGAGTTGGATAAAAAATAATCCCGTTCCGTGAACTCTCCATTAATCCTAAATTTTTTTTTCCTGACATTAAAGAAAATCGGCTTTAATACAATGCAATTGTTGTTGTAATCTTTTGAAAGCAACACAGCTAATAACTTTAAATTAAATTATTTAAGGCGATAACCTAACAAATTCATTCGAAAAATGTCAAAAATAAGCAACAACAACAAATATTTGACCAAAATCATTGCTCATACTTCCGGTTATTTTTGTTTCTATGTTGGTACGAATTAGATTATTTGCTCAAAAGATAGAAACATTTCAATTAAACCAAGATCAAATTGGGCGGGACTTAGTTGAATATAAAGATTTGATTGGCTAAAGAGTTGGATCAAAAATAATCCCGTTCCGTGAACTAAGCATTAAGAATAAATAATAACTAGATATTGAGGAAAACCTTGGGAGTAAACCGAAATATATTCGTGTACCTTGCAGACTGTAAGATAGCAATTGATACCCATTGCTTCAACAATGGTGTTTACCATGCTTGATTGAATTCTGTTTCATTTGTCTCGCGAATGGGGAGAGAGAGAGCTATAGATGAGGCCTTAGACTGTGTGCCTGAGAGCGATTTTTTCGACTAAATTGCCGGCTAAACTAAATTAAATTAAACTATTACCCACCAGTTTTTCTCATTTAGACTCCTGCTGAGGATACTTGATTATTTACAACGCATCCCCAATAGAATTCCTTATGACTTTTTCCTTACAGAAAAATATGAATAAAAAAATTTTTTTCTCAAGTTTTTTTTTTCATACTTTTCTGTAAGGAAAAAGTCATAAGGAATTCTATTGGGGATGCGCGCTAGTTGTCATTTTGATTTTTTGTTTTTATTATTTTTTATCGAATACATACGAGCAAAAATGTCTAAAAGGAAATACTCTCACTCTTAAATTTCGATTGTAATTTATATCACATTCATGAATAATACGATTCACATATCCATATTAGTTTTATTTTTTCTATTTCCATGATTTTAAATAATATCAAACCGGTATTGTTGAAAACAATACCAATATGACGTATGAAAAGTCATAATTTAGTTTAGCTTACAATTTAGTTTACAATCGGAGGCACAGCATATTTAAAAAATACTAGTGCCACCTTTGAATGCATGATATGAATCAGTCATTAATTTAGTTTAGTCGATCAATTCTTAGCCGATTATGATGAGATTTTGTATGCTGGATAGAAATAGGATTCTTAAACGATTTTGGGAGGAAATTCTGGAATATGGCCATCTGGGACGGAACTCGATCAATTCTTAACCGAATTAATGAAATTTGGCATGTTGGGTGAGTTACGATTCTCTACACGCAGCGAAACAACAACAACATAAGAAACAGAGAACTACTTTTCTATCGCGCGCGGAGTAAAACATCAAAAAACCACGCGCACCAAAAAAGCTGAATGCACATATTTAAATGCATATGGGCAGCGCCCCACTAATGAGCAAACAGGCTACCCTCTGCACCTTCGCCATCATGTTCCTATATGATACTTTCTCCAGAGCAGGCCACCATACACTCACACCATACAGCAGTATGGGCCTTACAACTGCCGTGTAAAGCCAGTGCGCCAGCTCCAGTTTCAAGCCCTATTTCCTTCCAATGGTATTTTTACAAGAGTAGAGCGCCACAGTGGCTTTCTGTACTCTTTGTTCGTGTTAAATTTCCTACTGAGCTTACTGTTCAGAAGAATCCCTAGGCTTGGTAAAATCCCCAGGCTTGGTAAAACCTTTGCCGGAATTTTATACCTCCTAGTGAAAAGGACCAGTTCTGTTTAAGATGGGTTAATCCCCAATCCCGAAGTTATTGATGACAGATTTTGCATCACATCCCTGATTGTACCCAGGTACTTTCCCGAGACAGCTATCGCCACGTCATCGGCATAAGCAACCACATCTATTCCATCCCCCTCCAGTTCCAATAGTAGTCCATTGATTACTACATTCCAGAGAAGGGGAGAGAGGACACCTTCCTGGGGAGTTACCCGAACAACCCGTCTTCTGACGGAAGCTTCCCCATCTCCGCTATGACTCTTCTGCTACCTAGCAAATGAGTATAATTAGCCTGGTTACTGGGTGTTCGATCTCAAAAGGCAGCAATCGTTCCATAATTGCTTCCATCTTCGCGTTATTGAACGCGCCCTCGATATCGAGAAACGCCACCAACGAGAATTCCTGAAAATCCAGTGACTTCTCAATTCCCCAAGCAAAAGTATGTAATGCCGTATCCACGGACTTATCCTTAGGTACGCATGTTGAGACTGAGCCCAGTTTCTGGGTACAGTTTTTGAACGAATATAGACATCCAGCATAATTTCCATGATTTTCAGCAGGAAAGATGACAAAGATATTGGCCTAAAGTCCTTAAGGTTGCTGTGCAAGCTTCTTCCCGCTACGGAATGAAGATCACCCTATTCTCCCTCCATTTCTTGGGGATTTCTTTCTCCAGCTTCAGACACCCTGTGAAGATAACTTCTCGCCAGGGAAGCAAGACCTCCGAGTTCTCTGAATTTCTGCTGGTGCAATCCCATCTGGACCACCTGACTTAAAAGGCTTGAACCCCTTAATAGCCCATTTTATTCTCCGCGTGTTCAGAATATCCTCTGTACACAACAGTTGGACCCCCAGTCATCCCTAGACCCACAACCATCCAAAGGCTCCGCGGTCGACACATCCTCACTTCCCGGGAAGCGCGTTTCCATCTCATGATAATATGGGGTCTCTTCACTAGAAACCGTCCATTCGCCATCCGGTTTTAACAGATAGCCTGGAACAGCTGGACTAACGAGACAGCTACTAAATCTCGCGGAATTTTATCCGCCAAATGGAAATAAGTATACCTGTCTCGTATGTAGCCATATCTATCAAGACCTGACTAGATTATGCGTGACAATCATGAAATTCATGCGGATGTTGGGGGTCAGTTTTTATCTAAATAAATGTAATTCCTGGCCCGGAAAACGTAAATAAGGTAATATCATTATAATATTATAGCTAGCTAATTGTTGCAAATTTCTCAGCCCCTCCTGTAAATCAGCACATATCTCTCTCGTACTTAAGATTAATGTTCAAGGGCGGATATTCCTGCTTGCAGATCTAAGGATTTCTTTATGTTAGGACCTAGCACATAGGCTTGTAACTCTCGGCATAGGCTTGTCATTCTGGTGGTCTTGATGGGATATTTCCTACTGAATTACAGCACGGATTCTGATTCGGGATCATTTACTTAAACACTTTCAAGAATGCATTGCTTTCGAAATTGTTCCACAATCTTGGATAATCATTTGCCATTCAGCTTTCGTGTTTGTCTTACGTTGTTCAACGTTGATTATGAAGACAAAATAATTCGAAAAAAATATCGAAAATCACCAGATAAATATAAAGCTATAATTTCTCAACTTTGTGCAGCTGGAAATTCGAAACGCTAACGATTTTTGACACATATTCTTCAACCGTCGCCCTCAAATCAAATAGCAGAATTATTATAAAAAAATAACTTGCCAAACAACATGTTGCTACACATGAAACAACTACAGATACATTTCTCCATCACCCACAAATTTTGAACATTCCGTGTTATAAATGACATTCCAAGTGATATTTATTATCAGAAATATTTTCTGACGTTCAAAAATTAATTACTGAAACTCGGATTACGCGGTGTGATCTTTAAATTTTAAGCCTAGTACTCACTTCGATTTCACGTGAAAACTTCATACGATTTTACTAAAGTGAAATTAGGATTTTACTAAAGTGAAAATTCCATTCCTGTTTTCATTTTGAAGTACTCAGTTCGCCAACGGAAAAGCCAAGTGTGATCAATACATCAAAGATGGAGCGCATAAACTCTTCAAATTATTTTCATGTGAAAATAATGTCTCGGGCTCGGCACTCATTTTCACGTGAAATTTCGACATTTGTTTGTGTTTGGCAATACATAATCAAATATTTTAAATATCATAAATCTCTAAATTTTAAATAAAAACTATAAATAATAAAATATACAAATTCATCTATTTATGCCTGAATCGACCGATTTAACTTACTGGAAGTAAACAAATCTTATGGATGGGACGTTTAAGTGTTCCATTGGTGGTTTTTATCGACACTACTCTAACATTGCCGTCCGTTCCAGGATGTAGTTGAATTATTTTTCCTAACAACCACTTACATGGAGGTGAATTACTATCTTTAATGATGACGATGTTACCAATATTTAAATTTGATTTTCTTTCATGCCATTTGCTGATATGGTGCAAGCTGGTTAAATATTCGAAACGCCATCTCTGCCATATATGTTGGTTCATCTGTTGAGTTAATTGCCATCTCGATAACCTGGACAATTTGACATCGGTAAGGTTGTTTTCTGGAAGCTGCGTTGATGATCGACCTATTAAAAAGTGGGATGGAGTTAAGCAATCCATGTCTTCATCGGAGAGTACGCAGATAGGTCGTGAATTTAGCATAGCCTCAATTTCGGTGAGCAAAGTTGTCATTTCGTCTATTGTGAGGATGTGACCATTTGTAACTCGTCTTAAATGATATTTAATGCTTTTTACTGCAGCATCCCATAAACCACCAAAATGTGGTGCGTTTGGTGGGATGAACTTAAAGGATATTTCATCTGCCAATAAAAATTTAGAGAAATTATTAATATTTTGTTTTAAAAATTGGAAAAATTGATAAAGGTGATTGCGAGCGCCGACGAAGTTGGTCCCATTATCGCTGTATATCTCTTTACAAATTCCTCTGCGAGCCACAAAACGTCTAAGTGCTGCTAAGTAAGCCTCGGTAGTGAGGTCGAATACTAACTCGATGTGAATCGCCTTGGTGGCAAGACATACAAAGATGCACGCGTACGTTTTATGAGATTTCTGCCCTCTGCTTCTTGTGACGTAAGTTTGAAATGGACCGGCATAATCGACCCCGACTTTATGGGAAGGTCTAACCAACTCAACTCTTGGATTTGGTAGTTGACCCATAATTTGGTTTTGACTTTTAGCACTATATCTCACGCATTTTACACAGCTGTAGATTATCTTCCGAATTAAACTTCGAGCTCCTATTATCCAGTATTTATGCCGCAAACATGCCATCATAATTGTAGGTCCAGCATGCAGGTATCGAATGTGATGCTCTCGAACCAATAAATCTGACAATTTGTCCTTTGCGGTAAGTATTATTGGGTGCTTTATATTATAGGTTATGGCAGCGTTTATGATTCTTCCGCCAACCCGTAGTAAGCCCGATTCATCCAGGAATGGTTTGAAATATTTGATTCTGCTAGATGCAGGCAGGTTTCTATTGGATTCTATGGATTTAATCTCTGTTGAAAAGTATTTTGATTGAATATGACGAAAAATAACCTGCTTCGATTTCTGTATTTCATGGACATCAAGAAAAGGCGATGCGGCATCCTTTGTAGTGCGTTTCAATGTGAAATTAATAAATCGGTATACGTAAGCGATTACGTGAACAACGGTGGAAAATCTTGACATTTTTTCAATTAACTCATCAATTATATGTGACTGTGGCATCTGCACCATTAACGACTGACTTCGCAATTCTTCTACCGTATTTGATTGGGTTCTCGTACTATCTGGCCAATTAGCGGAATTCATTAGCCAAGGTTTTCCGCTCCACCACAAATCAAAATCCTGTAATTTCTCTGGATCGAGTCCTCTGCAAGCACAATCAGCTGGATTGTGTCCGGAGTCTACGTGTTTCCATTGCGACCTGTTGAAGTGAGATAGTATATCGCTCGTTTTATTTCCGACAAATGTGTTCCATTTATTTGGGGGAGCATTCAACCAATCCAGCACTATAGTGGAATCGGTCCAAGCCACTATTTGAGTAATTTTGGATTTCAGGGATTGTTTAACGCTTAGGAGTAGTTTAGTAAGAAGCATCGCGCCACAAAGTTCCAATCTTGGGATTGATAGTTGTTTTACCGGTGCCACTTTGGTTTTTGCAGACAAGAGTTTTACATACGATTCTCCATTTGTATTTGTTACTAGGCCGTACACTACTGCCGAGTAAGCTTGTTTGCAGGCATCTGAAAAACCATGCAATGCAATTTCACTTCCAGGATCTGTATTTAGATATCTCACCAACTCGATATTTTCAATTTTTAATAGATCGCCCCGTAATCTTAACCATTCATTCAACTTATTAGATGGTAACTGGTCGTCCCAGCCTAAATTTTCTGCCCATAATGTTTGGAAAAATACCTTTATATTGATGGTTACAGGAGCCAGCCATCCTAAAAGGTCGAACAGTCGACTAGCTTCGGAAAGAATTCCTCGTTTAGTGGTAGTTGGTTCTTCATTCAAATTGACTTTGAATCGAAAACAATCTTTGTTTGGATCCCAATGTAAGCCCAACACTTTTACATAATTATTCGATGATTCCTCGATTTCTAGCATTCCCGAGGAGGTGCCACGTTCAGCATTATCATTTAACGTCTCTTCGTTAGATAACCATTTTCGAAGTTGGAAACCTGAACTGGAAAGTATTTTATTTATCTCGTTCTTCAAGTTGATGGCTTCTTCCTTGGATGCCGCTCCGGTCATCAAATCATCGACATACATATCGGTTTTAATACGATTGGTTGCTTCAGGGAACTCTTCTGCATATTTATTTGCCGTTTCAATTACTGCTCGAGTAGCCAGGAAACTAGCACTAGACGTACCGTAGGTAACGGTCTGCAACTCATATGTGTCAAACGGCATATTCGATTCTGCTCGCCAAACTATTCTTTGGAACTTGGTATCAGCATCGGCTACACGGACCTGCCGGTACATTTTTTCAATGTCCGCAGTGAAAGCTACTTTATGTTTCCTAAAGCGAGATAAAATTTCATAGAGGCTTGATTGGATGATTGGCCCAACTGCCAAACAGTCATTTAATGATTTATTGGTTGTAGTTTTCGCTGATCCATCAAAGACCACTCTCAGTTTAGTTGAACTACTCAGATTTTTTACGACACCGTGATGTGGTAGGTAATATCCATAATCAGTAGCTCGTGTTGGTTTCTTGTCTACCTTTTTCATATGTCCCAGTTTTAAATACTCTAGCATAAACGATTTATATAACGAAGCAAATTCGGGATCTCTTTTAAACCTTCTCTCTATCGAATACATTCTCTGTACCGCCTTTGGATAAGAATCGCCCAGCACAGATGGTGTGATTTTGAAAGGCAATCGTACTATGAAACGGCCAGAAACATCTGTAGTTTTGGTCTTCTGGAAATGGTTTTCACATAGCTCTTCATCGGTGGATAATGGGGTTCTTGAAACGTCTACGGCTTCAACCTCCCAGAATTTTCGCAATAACTCTACTAAAGTATCCTCTGATTTATCGATGTTGATAGTGATCGATTCAATTGGTGGTGAGTTGCTTGGTTTTCCTGAAATTACCCATCCAAGCAGAGTATTTTGTAGTACCAATTGGTTGTCGGTAATTCTTTTTCCATCGCAAAGTAATTGGAAGAAAATGTCTGCCCCTATTATAATGTCTATCTCTGCTCCTTTGTAAAACTGTGGATCCGCTAATTCGTATTGCCTCAAATCATTGCTATTTACAAAATGAGTAATCGGTTGTTGTTTGGCAGTTAACTTCGGGAAAACTAATGCATCAATTAGGAACCTCGGTTTCGTTCTATTCCATGGAGTTATAGCTAACGATACTGTGCCTCTCGTATATCCATTTGTTATGGCTCCGATGCCCGAAATAGCCAATTTAGCGTTACTTCTCCTCAGGTGTAGCCTCTGTGCACATCTTTCTGTGATGAACGAACCTTGCGATCCAGAATCCAATAAAGCCCGACATATTTGGTATTGGTTATTTTCATCTGCCACCCTTACTAAAGCTGTTGGTAATAATGCACTGCCCAGTTGATTAATTGTTGGAATGGCGATTTGTGTGCCGGAATATGATGCATTATCTTTTTACGGAATTTTAGCGGCAGCTACTGTTATTTCTTCTTGGTTGGTTGAATTCTCGTGCAACAGTGTATGGTGCTTCCTATTGCATAGCCTACATCGAAATTTTGATTTGCAGGAGTAGACGTTGTGGTTATCGTTTAAGCAGTTAAAGCAACGATTCTGGGTTTTTAGCACGTTTTTTCTGTCCTCAATCGACATATCCTTAAAACTGCTACATTCAAAGAGCCTATGGTGATCTTTCGGACATAATGAGCATGCAGGTACTTCTAAAGATTTAGCGATTACGTGGCTTCTAACTTTGGTTTTTGGATTGTTGTATTGCGACGGGTAACGTTTTTTGGAACATTTTATAGAATCGAGTGCATCAACTCTTCTGGCAAGAAATTAAAAAACTGCTTTATGGTCGGTATATCATATTCAGCAGAAGCCTGAGCCCATAAACTGTTGGTTTCACCATCCAATTTGCTCACCAAAATGTGGATCAACCAATGATCTCTAGCCTCGGCTTCTGCTCCAAGAGCCTTTAACCCACGTAGAATTTCGTCGGACGTATCTAACAAGTGCCTTACATTTCCATTATTTGCGGTTGTTATAGGTGGTTGGAGCATGAAATTTTTTATAAAGGCGTGAATGGTATGCTTCTTTTTGTCGTATCGATCGCGTAACTTTTTTAGCGCGTCGATATAGTTTGCATCCGTGATGCTAAAGTGTGTTACTAACTTCGCGGCTTCATCCTTTAGTGTTCCTTTGAGGTATTGCAGTTTCTGCGACGGAGATAGTCGTGGGTTATCATGCACAGTGGAGCAGAATAAGTCGTGGTAAGACTGCCACTCTGTGTACTTGCCGGAAAAATGGGGCATTGATAATTTAGGCAGTTTGACATCCATGTGCATTCCTACTGTTGATGTATCCATGATTGTATCGTTCAAAGATACCGTGGGTTCCGTTGTTGTTCTTAAAGCTCGGTTCAATCCTGCCACGGCTTTATAATAATTATCTTCGAAATCGGCATCCAGCTCTTCTTCATTATTCAACGAAAGAATTTTATCCTCGATTTCATTGAACTCAGCACGATATCTTTCCACGTTTGTTAGTCGCACTTTGATATCTTCTGCAGTCGTAGCGATGCTTATATTGTTTATAAAATTGAGCAATTTGGTGACGCTCCCTTTTATGTACGCACGTCTCTTCTTTAAGGCAACGATATCAGCCATTATGCACACTACTTGGATATCACAACACAACACTAATTTTATTTTGATTTATATTGTTCGCTGGTATTATTACACGCAAGTAATTTTATAATTTACAATGGTGAAGATGCAGCAGATATTTATAGGCACAGTGGAGAAATTATTTTATATACAAAACACAACAATTTCCAGAATCTTTCAATTTAATTATTTATTAGAATTTATCAATGGAATGATGTAGGCTTATTTGATAAATTTTTATTTGATACTTGCGGTTTTGTGAGTAGCGGTATGTTCCATGTGCGTGCTTATCCCAGGTATTGTGGCTGCTTCTCCATCCGGCTCGAAGGACCAATGATCTGTACCAATCCGGGTGCCTCGAACAAAATGATTGATACAGAGAAGGTGCAATAAATGATGATGTTGGTTTTATTGATTTTGGTATATTTTATAATAAAAGCTATTTGTTGTTTATGCTTTGCCGGTCAGCTTAAAAAGAATTTATTCTAATTTTATTTTATTTGACAAAACGAAATCTTATACTAAACTTATTTTAATTTCCTAAAGATGGCATAAAACGTTATTATTTTAGTACAATTAACACGGATTCTCTAATGTATGTTTATCAAGTGTACCTATATGACATTTATAAGGTTTAGAAATGGTTCAACTGTCATTTTAATTTCATAAACAAAATACAAAGGTAAGCAAATATTATTTTGATTTACAGATACATAATTAAATACCTATATAATTATTTCAGGGGTTGCTGAACCAGGTCAAGGGGAAATCTTACATAGGTAACTACATATTATAATTTAAATAGAATATAATTTTAATACATATTTTTTATCTTAGGTTTATAAATTGATGTTCAAGGTAAGTTGGTGTTGGTAATTTTTGCTTCTATTTTGCAGGCTGATAAATTCATTGTTGTTTACGACAATGCCTACAAATGTATACGTTAAGGGGACATAGCACCTTCAAATTTTCAAAAAATCGAAATTTTTTTTATGATAGAATATGTTAGAATGAACGTTTAAAAACATGATTTTAATGATATAAACATGAAAAACTCAAAAAAAAAAAATTATTTTTATTTTTATTTTATTTATTGCGAAGCGAGCCTAATTTAAAGCGCAATAATTTAAACGCGATTATCTCGAAATGACGTTTTTCAAGTTGGCGTGCAAGATTGAGAAAAAACTACTTATCCAATCGTTCTAAAATTTAACACGTTGATCTACATATATTTCTGCTCAGAATGAACTACGGAAGGAATAATCGGCTTTCAATTTTTTGAGTTACAACTAATTGAGGGAGACAAAAAAGCTGCATTTTCGAAGAAATGCCACCATTTTTTTATTTTTCAACCAATTTTTTTCCTTTTAGTTTTTTGTCAATAATTTTGTTGTTGTAACCATATATATTATTCAGATTTTTTGTATATAAATTACGGTTTTTTTTTTCAATTAATCTGAAATCAGTTAAAAATCATGTTGTCTAGTGTCGATCTATCTTTTTCTGATAATCCAGATGAAAATATTAGCATGGCACGGCACATTCAGCTCGTTTAGGTGAAAATCGTAATACCAAAAATGTGAGTTAGATTCGCCGGGAATGTCAAATGCGAAAACCATAATAGGGGTACTAAGCTTTAGATCAGAATACATAGTAGACCTACCGATTAATTTTGAAGACCGCAGCGAAAATTTCATTTCACGCCAGCTGAGTACTAGACTACTAGCAACATCCGAAACGACAAAAAAAAATTGAAGACGCGTCTTTATGGTAGACGAATTTAGGTTTAGTCTATGGGGTTTTATTGCAGTTGTCGTGTTGGGAAAATTTGATTAGATGAACACTTATAATCCCCAATTAATTATATAAAATAAAAACACAATAACTCAAATTTAATTTAAATACTAGTTTATTATTTGTTAAAAACACACACGTTTATTTTGATAAAAAACTGGAACCTTTGCCTTTTTCTGGTTTTTGTTGGCTCTGCCGTTTAATATGTTCCTGGATGAAATTTTGGGTTAATTCTATTTTTTTTAATGAAATTTAAAAAAGCAATAATTAGTTATTTGAAAGTTATTTGTGTCGCTGGCAATTCGTTTGTGGAATGCATTGCAAGGTATTTTCCTAAACACAGAAAATACTCTGCAATGCTATGCGCGGTGTTCCTGAGTTTGCAGGAACTGACCGTTGCAAGTCACACCGTAAAGTGTTGTATTAGGAATTTGAAAAATACTTCTTATTTTTTTGTTTGTTTCTAGAATGTTGTTGTTTTAATTAGTGGAGTACGCCACACCATAAAAATGTATTAATGTAGAATTTAATCGGACATTTGTTTAGATTTTTTTGAAAAACTATCTTGTTGTTTGGCACATAACGTCGTGGTGACCACAAAAAAATCGTATGTCACGAAATGTTTTTATTGTATCATTGTAGCCAACATAATAAACACTACAAGCTCTAATAGATCTCATGTCGTTCAGCTTACTTTTTTCTGATTTGCTCAACGACATGGAGCATGCAACTATTTTTCGTTTGGTTACAATGATACAATAAAAATATTTCGTGACATACGACTTTTTGTGGTGACCGCACGTCGATAACTAGTTGATGGACATCTTCAAAACTTTCCTTAATTAATATTTTAGGGTGTGGGAAAGGAAATCCAAGCACAAGTATACCTTTGATGTAAATTCTCCAATAAATTAAATCACGCGCACCTCCCAACCCAATAAAAGCCTTATACATTACTCGTACATTTCATCAATTTCTCAATGAACGTCTTCTCACCTATCCATCATCCAATAAAGATTTATATTTCTTTCTTTTGCATGATTCACATACTTGTATATATTTTACTGTGCATATATGTTAATATACGCTTTAATAATTATTTATAATCAATAATTTGAATTTTACTTTATTCTTATTTACAACTACAGTACGAAAGTAAACGAATAAAATACAAAAACAAAATTGTATTAAGAATTGAAACGTCTTTAACAATTTAAGAGATAAAAGTAAGAAAACAATTTTTTTACAGTTATTCTACATTTATTTGTAGTTTCTTTACATATCGACCAAGCTCTTCGTGTTAGATATACATACTTATACTCGTAGATATTGTAATATTTCTCAAAGAAGCTAAAAAATATTCAATAAATGTTGTTTTCTTAAATTTTAACACTGTAATGAACAAGGTGTCTTGGTGCAAACTATCAAGGCCCATCAACTGTTAAGGCAAATAAACTCTGCGATACGGGTCTTGAATTGTTATGGCCTTAGTTGCGTTTAACACATCAAGTATTGAGGAACAATTGTATCTGTCGATCCCAGTCGCACTGATTTTTATTCACAACGAACAACTGACAAATTTCCTGAAATTTAAATTTTTGATTTAAAATTCATTACCTGGTCCTAGTGAATTTCCATCGGAACTCCATAGCGGCTAATCCAGTTGTTAATTATGACATCAACGATGGTTGGTTTTTGTTTCCTGATTGAGTATTACTCCACTACTGACTGTCTACATCCGGACCAATATAAACTTTGACGAAAATTTGTGAATGTTTTATTAATTCCGAGATGGCCTCCACCTGCTTTTCCATAACACTACCCAATTATTTGATTAAATCAATTCCTCGGCACCACTTTTAATTATTGTTAACAACTTAAAATAAGGCGTTCCCACTGTGCCCAATCGGCTTTCACAAGGGTGTCTTGTCCGAAACCTCACACCATGATGAGCATCCTCCTCTTTATAATGCAATATTATTGATAAATCCGCGTTTAGTTATCGGGTACCACATTTAGGAGCCGTACATCGATTATGTACTTCCATTCGTCCGTAGTGTTTACATTCAATTTGACATGGCCGCCTTGATAGTTAATTGCCTTTATAGTAAGTTGTAGCTTTGCAGACGTTCGTAATCGTATTTATAAAATTATATCTCAAGCATTTCACTATAGCCCATAATTCTTTTTGCGTCAGACAATAGTTACGCTCCGGGTTCGATAGGATTTTTGAGTAATGTGCAATAACTCGACTATCGATTCCCTATGATGATCCCTCTCTTCACGTTTGGTATGGTGCATAGCCGTAATTCAATAAATGATTCCACTTATTCTTTCTCGTTAATTCGTCTAAACTTTTTACAGCATTTTACAGTGGGATGCCCTAGAACCTCCCTCCAATCTTCCCCGAATAATGGTTTCTGTATTTGGTGATAACTTCTCTCGGTGGTCAATTGTTGTTACATTTGAACCACTGGGTCGAGGTTGCGTCTCGACATTACTGTAGCTCTGGAATCCTAGTCCAACATCCAATACGAATCCAGTCATTCTCATAAAGTCTATACCTAGAATTACCTCATCGACAATATTGACGACCAGTACTTCGTGTTGAAAGCTATCGCTTCCTTCTTACCAGTTGCTGTTTGCAACTTTAACCCGTTGACTGGTTGTATTCTTACTGATGAGATATTTTCGAACAGTTGTGTGTGTTCCTTTGTCTAAAGTAATCACACAAACTTTTCCCACCAACATCAACTCTGTTACTATTAGGCGCTATTAGGTGTCGTGCTAATGTGGAAATAGGGATGGAGGTTATGGGACAGTCAGTTGTGAGGACCAGTTTCTGCTGACCCGTTGGAATTCAAAGACCTTTACTTGAGCCCTCGTCCTTTGCCAATGATGTATCTTCCTTTGATTGCATTGAAGATGGTAACCTATCCCGCTTTCGTTGGTTTTCTGAGCAGTCTCGTGAGATATGGCCCACCTTGTCACATGCCCAACAAGTAATTCTATTTTTACGGAATCTGGATATCTTAAACCCGATATTCCTCTCGGTGCCTATTTCAATCCGGCGTACCTTAATTCACGGTTTGATCATCGTCACTTTCGGTGACAAAACCATCGCCCTTCATGTCTCTGGGTCACGAATGCTCTCAATGAAACATTTATTTCACAAATTATTTAACTCACTGTGCTAGTTGAAAAATGTGACAAGCTGGGCACCCGGGGGATAAACCTAATTCGAGTACGCTGAATTCAATGGTGCTAGTCCCATTTCAAAGTTAGTCCCCATTTTTGTGATATCGCATGTGAAAACGTAGTTTATTGTATTGAACATATTTGAATTGAAATTTTCCCCATTTAGATTCATATGCGATCAACGTATTCTTATCATTAATGTTGCATTTTAAATTTAAAAGTAAAGAAAACACTATTAAAATTAAACTTCTAAATTAAAAACCTCAGAAATACATTTCTATATGTTAACCGATTTAAAATAAAAATTAATATCTCTAATTTAAAGTTGATTTGTTTTTAAATCTATATTTCAATTAAAAAAAATAAATACGATTTTAAAATGATCGTTTTCAATTCAAAATATTTCATTGTTGCTTGGAAAACGTATATGAAATTTTTTAAAATGAAACGTTTTTTTATTTTTAAGTTGTTTTTTCTCTGAGTGAGGCCAAGGTTAGGTTGGAGTGGCTGCTTCCGCACACTTAGACCAGGAGTACCCCGTTGTGATACCACAGGAACCTATATCCCCTTTACCGCTATTCAAAACCATTCGGAGCTACGTACGTACAGCAAAATACCTTGCACTCCACAGTCAGCGGGATCTGAAAGGCTGGCCATACTGTACACGCCCAAATACCTATGCCTTCTGTATGATAGTGCCGGACACGAGCATAGGAAATTATCTAAAGTCTCTTCTTCCTCTTCGTACATGCAACTTCTATAAAGTCATTCGTCTGTAGACCCAGCCTTCTTGCATGTTTCTCAAAAAGTCAGGGTCTTGTCAGTTTTGGCAAAAGCATCTCATAGAATACTGCGGCTCCTACCTTGCCGTCTAGAGAAACATGGGTACACAGGTAAGGCTAAATACAATTGGAAGTCGGCATACTTAGGCCAAACAGGACGTTCTTTTCAGATATAAGATATAAAGAATACATAAATTGCATAAAAAAATGTTTAAAAATACATAAAAATTGAAAATCATAGGTACACTAAATACAATAAAAATGTAACCATTTTGCACAGAATCAAAAAAAGACTGAATCTAGACAGGTTAGAAGACCAATGCCAAGGGTATAAATTTTGGGTACAATTTGAATCGTAAGTCATGAGACATGTGTATATTGTACGTATACAAATTTCTCATGAGTCATGAGTCAAATTACGGCCAAAATTCACACCCTGAAAATATTCAAAAACAAAAACACCAACAATTTAGTTTGCGACAAAATCAACACAAAAACCAAATAAAATTTACGAACTAAAATTACTTAAAAACAAAGGAGGTACCAAACAGCAAGAAATAAAATTACTTAAAAACAAAGGAGGTACGAAACAGCAGCGCCTAGCTACACTGGGTCTATTTTTTAATTCAACCCGAGCAAGCAGGCTTACCCTGGGTAATGTACACCGAGCAAAGATTGTACTGGGTAAAACTATCTGGTGTGCATAGAGTAATAAATTGTTTTTTATTTTGCACACTCTTCGTACACTGACATTAATTTCAGAGTAAAATTTGAAGAACCGAGTACGCACTGTGTAAGCACAGTTCACAAATAAAAACGCAGTGTTGTAACATCACTTTTTTCGATATTTATCGAATATTATATCTTTTTTTCCTAAAACAAAATTGCTTGTCGTTCCAGTTTTCAATTTTGCTTTCTATATTGCGATCGCACACTACCCTAGAATAAATTGTTTATTTATCTCTTTTTTGTTTTTCGATAAAGTATCACTCTTAAAATAAGTAAGTGATACAATAAGAGTAGAATGACATAATGTTTTATTCGAATAGGTAGAGATCGCAATAGAAGCAATGTAATTGAAAAACGGAAAACGATAAATTTAATTTGTGATGAGAGAGATGTAATTTTTGATAGTATCGAAAAAAGTGATGTTACAACATCCCACCCCTGCAGGTTGAATAAAAAAATACGAAGTAATTTTTGACAGCGCACCGCCTGCTCGGGATGAATTAAAAAATAGTCCCAGTATATAAAGAGCTTCAAAAAAAAAAATTATGTAACAGTAGTAAAAAATAAACCGAAGAAGAGATCATTCTCGAAATCGATATTTCTAAAAAAAATTAAAAAATTAGCACAATAAGTAAGAACTAAAAACTGTAATATAAAATTAAAAACAAAAAGTTTTTCATCTAAATATATAAAGTGACAAAAGAACACAAAAAATAAAGTGAAAATCGTCTTGTGAAATAAATAATATGGATAGGTGTTTTAAACTCAAGTGCTTTTGTTATTTGTGTGGAAAATTTACAATTATGAGCAATCGCCGCAAAATAAGTGATGAAACCGCTGATTTATATCGATTATACTTTGCACAAATAGTTATTAGTGGTGTAAATTAGACGCCGTCTTTTGTTTGTAGAACATGCATTTTCCATCTGCATAAATGGCAAAACACTGGAGCCGCAATGCCATTTGGTATCCCCATGATATGGATCGATCCACAAGGACATGATGCAGTTCAATGTTATGGGTGCATGAATTATATTCTCGGTACGAACAGAAACAAAATTGGTTCTTTGACATATACACTGCAACGACAAATGCTCAACTACCGCTGCCGCATTCACATGAAATTCCTGTTCCGGAAAGATCAAACTCAACTGAGGAATATTTACTAACAACATTTGCATCAGGTGAAACCGAAGAAACATCTGCATCAATATATCAAGCATCAAATATCACTGCACCATGCAATCACATTGAAATCTCGCAAAATCGTTTGGATATTATGGTACGACGCCTGAAACTATCGCAGCGGCAAGCCATTCTTTTGTGAAAGAATTTAAAACAAGTGAACATTTTGGCTTCTGAACATTTTGGCTTCAAATGTTTGGATATATGGAGCAATAAATCGTCATCATTTTACGAATTTTTTCTAATCAATTGAGAATAATTCACTGGCTTTTTGCACTAATATCCGAGGATTGGTATCCACAATGCACAATGCATATAATCCCGAAGTATGGCGATTGTTTATCGATTCCACTAAAAGCAGCTAGAAGGCAGTTCTCCTTTACGGTTCTTACCAACTCAAATAATTCCATTCCAATTGCACTCAGCACAAACACAAAGGAAACCTATGCATCATGTGAGCACATTAGATTGCGAGACGACAGCATCGTTGATGCTCCACTTGTGCCAATTAAAAAAATTTTGCTACCACCACTTCATATCAAGCTTATTTTAAGTGGAATGAAAATAAACGAAGGTTTGTGTTTGAATGTACTCGAATCCAAGTTCTGATCAAATGAAATTTCATATCGCTTCCTGTTTTTTATTACAGGAATACTTAATGGACCAGATATTCGTCGTTTGATGAACGATGATGTATTTGAAAATGCTCTCAGTGAACGAGAGCTTGTGGCATGGAAATGTGTAAAAGAAGTTATTAAGAATGTTCTCGGAATTAATCGAGCCGATGATTGGCGCATATATATCCTGCTTTTCATAATATACGAGTAAACGTTAGAATGTCACTGAAAATACATTTTTTGCATTGTCATGTGGGAAAATTCGCCGAATAATCACCAGCCGAATCCGATGAACACGGCAAGCGTTTTCACCAAGCGACGGCAAGGCTCGAACATTGGTACAGCGGCAAAAAGCTAGATGCACTCTTGGGTGACATTTGTTGGAATTTGCAAGAGGCAGAAGATCACGAAGATGACACGAAAGAATCAGAAAATTAAAATTAAAAAGTTAAAAAAATGTTAATTTTTTAGGAAAAAATTAAGAAAAATCACCATAAAATCAACTGAATCGATTTAATTTTCTTTTAAATAGTTTCTATTGTACTTACATTTGTCGATGCGATGCTTAATCGATCGATTTAAATTCAATAAATGAACAAAAAATGATAAAAAACGTGGTTTTCGTCGGAATGAAAAGCAACAAAAAAATTGTAGATGTCGTTTTTCGGTCTTGATATGTTCAGCACAGTTGTTTATCTTGGCTTGCGCAACAACTTTGCTGAAGAAAGCATAATGAAAATCTTAATGGTTCAGGAGCTATCAACGTGAATATGAGTGTATATTTCAACAAATTTTTGACTCGAGAGGCAAAACATGTCGAAAGCCATATCTCAAAAATGGGGAATAACTTTGAAATGGGAATAGCCCCATTGAATTCAGCATACTCGAATTAGGTTAACCCTTGGGTGCCCAGCTTGTCACAAAAAAAATGTTTGCAATTCAAGCACAGTGTAATTTTTCGCCGATAATTGTAGCGGACATCAAAAAAACATATTTACTATCGCTATATACATATATGCATGCTGTAGCAAATTTAAATATTAAATCGATTAGTCATAAATTTTTAACACACCCAAAACGAAGGTGATAATGTCCATTTCGTTATAGAAAAGACTGTTAAAAAATATTTAAAGTAGGGACCAATTTATATACCACAAAATACGTTCCGATCATTCGCGCATCGAAGAAAACTGGCAAACCGTATAAAGTAATTGAACTTTCTTTCAATGAGACTTTCTTGATTTTAAGAATGTTTGTCAACATTATGGAAGCAATTTCCAGATAACGGAGAGCGGCGAGCAAGTTAAATTGGGTGACGTAAAAATAATCCGAGTGGAGAAAAATTTACCTGGAGTTTTTTTCGTCGTCAAAACGTCTTACGACCAGGAAGATTTCCAAAAAATCACAGTAAATAATAGAAAGCGTAAATCGCAATTTAATTCGCAACTCATCTTGTGGATTGAAACCCAGCATATTCAAAAAAGCTTAAACTTTCTGACCGTAAAATATCGTATATCAAGGACCTTTTAAGTTCTAATCATATTCCCAGCACTTACCGCATCGGTATTTAATGCTTAATTATAATTATTTTTACCTATATTTTTTAAATGTGATTGAATTAAACGTATATACATATAGTATATTTTTGGTAATTTTTTTTTATTATTTTTATGTATATAGGGTTTTCCAATAAGAGTGATATGATTCTTTAAAAAAAACACACTAATTGTTAAGGAAATTGAAATGTTTTTTATTTAATGTGAAGTACAATCGATACAATTAAGTTCTGAATAAAACGTCATTCAAATGGCCTCCACGACTTCTGCTGCAGAAAAGAATTCGATGAACCCAATTTTCGAGCACTTTTTCCACTAAATCAAGACGTATGTCATGAATAGCACGTTCAATATTGACTTGTAAAGCTTGAAGAGAGTTTGGTCTATTGCTAAAGACCAATGATTTCAAATAACCCCACAAGAAATAGTCTAATGGTGTTAAATCACAACTTCATTCAATATCACAATTTCTTGAAATAATCGAATCTCCAAACTTTCCACGCAATAATTCAATTGTTGCACTTGCTGTGTGGCACGTAGCCCTGTCTTGTTGTGACACCAAATGTTGTCAAGATCAACTTTTTCCAATTTCGGCCATAAAAAGTTGGTTATCATCGATCTATACCGATCTCCATTGACAGTAACGGTGTTACCAGCTCCATTTCGAAAAAAAATACGGATCGATGATTCCACCAGAGCAAAAACCACAAAAAACTGTCAATTTAGGTGAATGTAATGGTTTTTCATGAATAGTTTGTGGATTTATTATTTTGAAAATATTTATTATTTTGATAAAAAAACTGAATAATTCGTAAACGTTGTTCTTGCGTATATCTCGCCATGATGAAATTGTAAACATTACTGAATACAATGAAACAAAAAGTGACAGATGACATATCACAAATGGCCGAAACGTCACTTAAAAATCATATCATTCCTATTGGAAAACCTTATAGTATAATTTTTAAATTTAAACAAAAATTATACTTGAGATAGAATATAATCGGGTATTTTCGTTAATTCATTCTTCAGAAAGAATAGAAGGAATAGAATATTGATCACGTGATCTAAGAACATTCCGAACGAAATGTAATAAAAGAACATAAATGGAATAAACAGAATACTTTGTCACAGCAGCGACTTGGTTTTATTTTTGCAGCATTTACTTTTGTTGAACCATAGATAATATAGATATATTATATACATATACATATATAATACATATATTTATATTATGTTGTTTCATTAAAAACAAGAAAAAATAAATTATTTGCACACGCACTATCACAGCTTGACATTTCAAAACAGAATATTCTTTTTATTCTACCTATTGATGTAGATCAAAAAGAATGCGTTCTGAAAATTCCGAATGAATAAAAGAATAGACAAAAAAAAGAATAGAAAACATAGAATGAATAAAAGTACGATTACTGTCAATTTTAAAACGTTCGGAATGTTCGGAATGAATAAACGAAAATACCCAGAAATATTCCATTTATTGTGACTGTCGAATTGTATGCGTATTGTAATTTCAAATCATTTCCATGTAGTTGTTTTGTTTGTATTCGCGGACATGCCACGTGTCATCTCATCCCCTGCATTGATTATTTCACGCCGTTGTTATAATTCTAGCGTTTTCAGTCAAATTCTCAATCAGTTTAGGGAATACTTGATCAGAAAACATTGTTGCCTAATTTAGAAAAATAATCGCGCTTAATTTTGGATTACGACTGGACTCGAACCGGCGACTTTTTCGATAACCTTAACCACTGCACCACCAAAGCAATAACTCTGTTTAATTCCTGACAATATAAATCAATATATTTAAGTACACAATTAAACTTAAAATATACTTAATGTGGTTTATTTCATTTGCTGGAAGCTACACCAGCACTACAACATACAAAAGACCGCGCGAAATACGACTACAACTAAATATATTTTTTCAGCACGATACTATTGATATGCAATCCCTTCTGTCAATGAATACGTCTAGCCGGAACTTTTTGAAATTCAAATTATTATTTTCACGGAAATAGTGCAGCCACCTATATGAAATGTCACGAATTCCTCAATTGATATGTTTGCTAAAATTTACAAATAAAAAAAATAAGTAAATATGCGAGGGAATATGAAAAGTAACGGTTTTTAAAAATTTCTACACCGCTTTTACATGAATGGGTCTGGCCAGACCTATTTTTTTCGTTCATTTTAAATGAATTTTTATATGAAAAAATAAATAGGTTTTGTGTAGAATAACATAATATACTTGATAGAAAATATTTTTACTCAGGAAAAAAAGATTTTTGTTTCTTTTGAGAGTAAATAAAATCAGTTATTTCGTATGTAAAGTGAAACTACTGAGAAATTTTAGTGTATACATCTTGAAATAGTTATATTTTGTAAAGTGCTCCTTGCTAAATAAAAATATTATTTGAAATGGCTGATGAAAAAAGTAGTTATAGATGGAAACGGTAAGAATAATTTTTGCTTAGCCTGTAAACTGTTTACTAAAATTTATATTATCTAGAATGTCCACAGCACAAAGAGAGCAAGAACTTAGAAGGCTTGCTCAAGAAATTACTAATGATATTGATAGCAATATTGGTGATTTTAGTTGCGATGAAGACGACGATTATGTCCCAGAAGGACGAGTTTCTGATAATGAATCAGATCTGGTAATCGAGGGTTTCAGCGACATTGACAATTCCGATGATGAAGAGGTTATGGATGAGCTTCACGAGGAAAATGATCTCGCTTATCAACAGCAAAATTTGCAATCATCAATAGAATATTTCGTTGCACGAGATGGAGCGAAATGGCACAAAAATCCACCCTCTTCTGGACGTATTAGAAACCACAACATTATTAGAGAAAACGGCGGAAACGCAAGACGAAAAATAAGTGCAAACCCAGTTGATATTTTTAAAACTCAAATATTATACCAAGGATATACAAATAGAGAGGCAAGCACGGAGACATCGAACTATAATGCTAACAATAGCTCAAACAGGCCCGCAAAATGGACTCCCGTAACATTTCAAGAACTATACGCATATTTCGGAATTTTATTGGCCGCCGGATTAAATCATTCAAATATGCAACATACAAAGGAATTTTGGTCAACCAAAAATGATCCAGTATTTCGAGCAACAATGTCTATCAATCTCTTTTGGGCAATAAGACGTTTTATAAGATTTGACGACCAAAGAACACGTGCCGAGTGACAAGAAACTGATAAAGCGGCACCAATACGAAACATATGGGTAAACCAGAACCTCGAGGCATCATACATTCCTGCGGAGACAATAATTGTTGATGAACAGTTATTTCCCTATCGAGGAAACACTAAATTCACACAGTACATACCATCTAAACCCGCCAAATATGGTATTAAAGTATGGTGCACCTGCGATTCATCCAGCGGTTATCCCTGTAAAGGAATATTGTACACCGGTAAGGAGTCAGGACGGAAAAGGGAACACAACCAGGGAGAAAGGGTGTTGCTCGAATTCACGAATACGTATCAAAAGAGTGGAAGAACGATTGTTGCGGATAATTTTTTCATGACTTTGGAAGGTGTTGAAAAACTTAGAGCGGCAGGAATGGCTTTTGTTGGCACTCTTCGTAAAAACAAAACGTATATTACAAAAGATATGTTAGCGGATCGTAGCCGATTGGTTCATTCAAGTGTATTTGGCTTTTCAGATTACATTTCTTTGGTGGCCTATGTGCCAAAAAAAAAATAAAGTAGTATTGTTATTGTCATCTGTTCATTATGGTAGAGAGGTCATTGGTGAAGCGAGAAAACCTCAGGCAATAATATTTTATAATAAAAATAAAGTAAGGGTAGATAAAATGGACCAAATGTTGGGGAATACAGTTGCAAAGCGACAGACAAAACGATGGCCATTGGCTTTTTTACAACATTTTAGGTGTGGTCACTTTAGTATGATTCATCATTTATAAAAGTGTAAATTATAGTAATAAAACCAAAAATACTGATGCTCGTCGAAAATTTATTCATTTTTTGGTAGACCAATTAGTAACACCTGAGATAGAGAGAAGAATGAATAATCCGAGAGTAATTGGTCGGTTTTCCGTAAAAAATGGAGTGGAAGCATTTTTCGGAACACCTTCAGAGCAGAAAAAACCCCAGCCAAACACTAGCGGATCGTCAAACCAAAAGAAATCCTGTCAGATTTGTAGAATCAACGACAGTTCGATATTTAAAGTGCCTAAATGGTCAAATTAAATAAAAAAAAAATAAAGGCAATTAAAATTAACAAAAAATGAAATTATTATAAAAAATAAAATAAATACATATTTCAAAAATATGAGAAAAATGTGTTTTTATAGTTTTCCATATAAATTCCGGTTTTTTTTTTCATAGAAAATATATGAAGGTCCAGCCAGACCTATTCATAGACGGAAAAGTGTAAGAACGTTTCATTGACAGAAGGGTTAATTTAGTTTAAAATCTGAATTTAAGAGTTAATTTTTGGTTAAAATATTTTATGTATATTTATGTATAATTTTGACTAAATTTAAATATTTCTATATACAAAATTCACATTTAAATTTGAATAATTTTTGAGATAATTTAAGCAGTAATTTGGTCTACAAATATATTAAATTTTAACCAATTTTAAGTATATTTTCTATTTAAATTAATAATTTATACAAAAATTAATTGATTTTGGTATTCCTCAGAATAAAATTACAATTTTTGTTTAAACGTCAAAATTTCCTGTCCAAGGCTTGTAATTTTCGTACAGGCATAACCATTAATCAAATTTTATTTTCGTTCGAATTCACAAGATCCATCAAATTCAGCAAGAATAGGGTAATCTGTAATTTTATAATCTACCATCGGCAGAGGTTAAGGGCACAGCCTGACTTGCGCATAACCAACAGCTACAATTATGATCGACCCCTCGAACAGTATTGCACCATATAACCGCGAGTAAATTGTAATACAGGCAGCCGACAAAAAGTATGTTAATAATGAAAAAAGTACAAAAAGTGGAATTGTGCAAGAAGTGTAATACAACAAAATAAGAATTTGTTGTAAAGGCTAAAAAGGTGTTAATTATTCGTAATATGATAGCCACTATGAGTTCCATCGTCCAAGTAACAAACTAGACATATGAATTCGAAGTTTATAAAAATTTATGATTATTTTGGAGGTACTTAAATTAAAGAGGTGAATGAAAGATATCTGCCACTTGAAACCCAAAACGACAAATTCGTATTATTTGGACAGATGTAAGGAATGCAACAATATTTCCTGTTACACCGATCAATAATTATTATATGTTTGAATAATATTAGACGGAAAGGGTTAAAATTAAAATTCTAGATTCAAAACTGGTCTAGTAGTTAAACCGGTCTAATATCAAAAGTAATGTAAGTAACAAAATAAACACAAGCGACTATAAAATCGATATAATATGAACGTTAAACCAGTTTAATGTAAAAAAGAAAAAAAAATAATAATAATAATTCCAACATCGTTACATTATACATACGCAGTGTCTAAAGCATCGCATCTATCTTTAATCCAACAACTACTAACCCTCCAATAGGTTAATGTGTAATATACATACAATTCAATTTTATTTTGTTGGTATTTTCTTCTTCTTCCCCGTCATCTTCTTGTTCACCGTCTTATTATTTTCTATTTATGATTTTATTATAATTCTATTTCGTTTCTTGTATAGAGAGCTAAATGTACGTACAAATACATGGAGGTAAAATAATCTGGCCTGCGCCTGCGATGTGTTTTAGATTTTATATTTTTCTTGCACATAGTTTAGTTTAGTTTATAGACTAAAATATTTAGTTTAAGTTGAAACGTTCTTTAAGTCGAAACTGTTTAGCGAACGCCTGTAACAATATTTTGTGTGAAATTTTCTTAAAAAAAAAAAGTAATTTAAACAAAAAACTTTTATGAGATTTGTTGTTGTTGCATTATCCAAATCGTGAAATTTAATTATTCAGCATTTTTTTTTTCGTTTTGGTTTTGTTTGTTTCAATTTCTTGTCGTTTTTATTACGTTTACCTCATAAAGGTGTTTTGATTAAATAAGAAAACAAAAAGGTAAATCTAGTCATTTCTCTACTTAGTTCTATCGTACATAATGTCTTTTGTGTTGTTGTTGTTGTTATTGTTGAAGTGAGATTTTTTATTTTTGCGCTCTGGAAATGATAAATTTATTTAAGTGTTAATTGATTTGTGTGTACGTACGTACGTGAAAAAAGATTAAATTTAAGAGATGATGAAATTAAAAGAAATTCCTCGGACTGTCAATAAAATTATAAAGGTGTATGCAAAATTATCTCTTCCGACTGTGATATAGACGGACTTGAATGTGTTTAGTGTGACATGTGCTGTGCAAAAATTAATAATTTGTAATATGTACTCGTAATGGCCGGTTTAGTAGGTTATTTACACACGTTAATGAATCATAGACGTATATTAATTATTTGGTTTATGAAAATAATAAGCATTTTATAGTTTAGAGTATAATGACTCAATTTCCAGTAGATATTATTACGATCATACGATGTTGAGTGTGAGTAATGCACCTTTAAAACAATAAACGATAAATGTGTTAGTTCTTTGTGTTTGATGACCTGGTAAGCTTCGAATTTGTTAATTCATTGTGATAGACTCACATTCGCCGGTCGAACATACCATGCATATACCAATAATTCCACAGTGAAAAGTGTAAATACTTAGTACTAGATTTTAGTGGTTTCCTAACAAGTTCCTACAGATAAGTTTTCTTTTGTCAAGCATCAAAATAAAAGCAAACCAGGATTTTATACACAAAACATTTACTATCTCTTGACTATCATACAGCTTCTTCGGTGGTTAAATTTTAATCCGTTTAAGTTTAACCTTATGTCGGACTTTGACCTTGAGAACCTCAACACTCTAAGTGTTCATGCTTTCAACTCCGATTTGACGTCGGGTTCTGAAGGGTCATTGCTTAACTCGGAAGCTGAGGTCACCAACAGAGTAGCAATGCGGAGCTAGACGTAAAAGCAAACGGAATCGCCGGTGCCTACAAACCAATCAGGACATTATTCAGGATGAAGCTAAATTTAAAGTGCTCTTAACCTGCAACGACCATATTAGCCCGCCTCAATGAATTCTGTACTATAATTTGTTACACATTTATTACAAATTATTACAACAAATCCCAATTTTATTACAGTTATCGTTTCCGAGGAACGAGTGGTCAGTTTAGCTTGTAGTTAAACCTACACCGCCAAAATTGTAACTTTTAATGTAGCTGTGATATCTGGATGGTTCTTGGACCAGAATTTATTACAAACTAGCTGACCCGGCGAACTTCGTGCCACCTCAAAATCAATAAATGTTTTTTAAAGTATTAGCTTAATAAAATTGAGTTTTTTATTAAGATTAAATAAATTAAATGAATACTCCAAATTAATTAAATTCAATGAAATTACAAAAATCAAAATGAAATATATTTTAATTACATTGAAATGAATGTAATTCACGTGGCAGCAAGGCTTTCGTTTTATTGAATTGAATAGAAATGGTTCGCGTAGCATTATTGCACTACTTTCTTTTAAACTATTTGCTGGGTGAGTTGCAATGGAGTCGATTCCCTTCATTGTAGCACCTTGTGATATACGACATTTTTTGTTTTATTGTTAGGTGCGAGAACGAATAAAGCGGATGGTTTACCGACACGTGAACATGCTACGTACAATTGGCCGTGAGAGAAACATTCATTTTCTAGATTCAGGCCACAAACACTCAAGGATTGGCCTTGTGATTTGTTGATCGTCATGGCGAATGCAAGACGAATCGGAAATTGAATTCGTTTAAACTCGAATGGCATATCGGTTGGGATCATCAGAATTCTCGGAATGAGAACTTCCTCACCTTTGAACTTCCCTTAAAGTATCGTCGCGTGAATTACATTGCCCATGAGTTTTCTCACCAACAAACGCGTTCCGTTACATAGTTTTGGTTGATTCAGGTTTCGTAGCATGATGATTATCGAGCCAACTTTTAGTTGTAAATTGTGCGGTGGCAAGCCAGGTAGATCCAATGAGTTTAAAAATTCAGTTGGATAGTTGGTTGCTTCGTCTTCGTTTGTCACACAGTCAATAGATTTGAAGGAATGAAGTGGACCGACGATTAGATTTTGAATTGTAAAATTTAAGTGATCCACATCTTTGTTCTTTGCCGCAAGAATTACTCGTTCACTCACCCAATTGTGATTTTTGTGATTAGTAATGATGTTCGGGAACACTTTGTTGATGAGCTCGTCCTTCGTTGAGACAAAAATGCAAAAGTTCTGAGGAAACGAAATCAATCCGCTCGATTTGTCGACCGGAACACGGCCATTACCGATAGTCAGCAACTGCTTGGAGAATTCTTCGGCAGATGGATCGTTTAACAATGCAACTCGCATGTTTGTCGTCAGCTGAAGTTTCTTCACATAACAGCGGTCGATCTTGGAATGACTGGTATTTCTCTCTCTCTCTCTCTCTAGCTTCACATCCCATGAAGGGATTTTGCCGCCCGCACTATGGTCCTCCAGCCGTCTCGGTCCATCGCTCTCGACCTCCAGTTTCGACATCCTAGTGCCTGTAGATCTTGTTCGACGTGGTCACGCCAGCGCAGTCGGGGTCTTCCTCTACGACGCACACCGGCTGGTTGTTGATGCAACACTTTATTGGTCATCCGTTGTTGTGGGGACCTTGCAACGTGACCAAGCCATCTCACTCGATTGGATTTGATGAATCCGATAATATCGCAATCTCCAAGTATTTGCTTTATCTCGTGGTTCATGCGAATCCGATATTCATTGTTCACGACTTTAATTGGACCAAAGATGGAGCGAATGACCTTCCTTTCGAAAGTTGATAACAATCTACAATCATTAGTGGTCATGGTCCAGCTCTCGCTTCCGAAAGCCAGCACAGGTCTTATTAGTGCTTTATAAAGTGCGAGCTTGCACGACTGCGATAGATTTCTAGATCGCAATAATTTTGATTGGGCGTAGAAAACTCGATGTGCGGCAGCTATTCGGGCTTTTATTTCTGCCTGCATGTCATTTGATGATGTTATAACTGACCCGAGGTATTTGAAATTTTCAACGCGATCAAAATTGTGGTCGCCAATTCCGAGATTTGCCATGGGGATGTTCCTGGGTGTTGATACAAATTTGGTTTTGCTACTGTTCACCTTCAAACCAAGTCTTCTTGCGCAGCGATCGAGCGGCACGAAACTGTCTTTGATATCGCTAGGTCTTCGGCCAAGAAGCACGATATCATCTGCATATCCAAGAATTTGGCCTGATTTATTAAATATACAGCGCGAAGTTTCGATGTTGCTTTTCCTCACTACGTACTCAAGCGCCAAATTGAACAGCACAGGCGCGAGTGCATCTCCCTGTCGAACACCAGATGTTATTTCAAAGGAGTCTGACACAGTTCCTTCGATTACAATTCTACATACAGACCCAGACGTTGTTAATTTGCACAGAGAAACGAGTTTCTCTGGAATTCCTAGGCATATGAGCGCGGCCCAAAGGTTATCGCGGTTTATACTGTCATATGCCTGCCGGAAGTCTATATATAATTGATGTATGGTTATGTTGTACTCCCAACATTTTTCCAGGATCATCCTCATGGTGAAACTCTGGTCAGTGGTCGATCGGTTGGGACGGAAACCACACTGATAATCGCCAATGATGTTTTCGGCGAAAGGGATGAGTCTGGCAAGTACAACATTAGCCAACACTTTGTAAGCAGTGTTCAATAGAGCTATACCACGATAGTTTTCACATTTAAGACGGTCGCCTTTTTTATGCAACGGACATATGAGCGCGGTCTTCCAATTCTCCGGCAGCTCTTCTTGGTCCCAAATACAGACGATGAGATCGTGTAGACTTGTTGCAAGAGTAGCGCCTCCGAGTTTTATTAATTCTGCGGGGATTCCATCGAGACCGGGTGCCTTGCCGTTTTTCAATCGACTAATAGCTGCGTCTACTTCCTCTACTGTGGGATATTCGACGAAGACCTCATCACCTGGAGGAGCTATTGCTCTAATGGGGGTCACGTCGTCATTCCGATTTAGTAGATTTTGAAAGTAGGTTTGCCATACTGAGAGAACATCAGCCACGTTTGTTCTCAATTCTCCATTCCCGTCTTTGATGGCTGTACTTCTTGGGTGGAAGTCTTTAGTGAGATTCCTGGCATTAGCAAAACAGTCCCTTGAATTTCCCACTTCCGCTTGGAAGCTGATGTTTTCGATGCATAATCTCATATGATCGCGTTTCTTTTGACGAAGGTATTTAGTCGTGGCTTTCCTGGCGCGGAGATATTCTGCATGTGTGCTTCTAGTATTGCGAGCCAACCATTTTTCTCGAAGCTTTTGTTTATTTGCGACGATCAGGCGACATTGATCATCGAACCAATCATTGCGGGGTCTCGGAGGTCTTCTTCCGATAGTGTTTTGCGCCGCGGTGGTAATGGCTGACTGTATTGTTTGCCACTGCTCCTGGATGTTAGAAGGAGCTTCTTCGTTGTTGCTAGGCCGCCTAGATAGTTAGTGACAGCTGATTGGTAACTCTGCAGTGACGCTTGGTCTTTTAGAGCATCCACATTCCACCGAACGGTTTTTTGTGCTTGTCTGTTGAACGTTGATGACAGTTTGCACTTATATTTAAATATGACAAGCATATGATCGCTGTCCATATGTGCACCCCTGTAGGATCTAACGTCAGATATACTGGTCGAGTGTCTCTTAGACACCATGACGTGATCAATTTGGTTTTCCGTTCTTCCATCATTCGATCTCCACGTTACTTTGTGGATTCTCTTATGCGGGAAAAACGTACTTGATACAACTAAGTTGTACATTAATGCCAGGTCGGTGACGCGTTGGCCGTTGTTGTTACTAGTTAGATGCAGACTGTTAGGACCGATGTGCGATGTATTTTCTGCACTCCTACCGATTTTTGCATTAAAGTCGCCCACGATGATTTTAATGTCGTGGTGCGGTATGTTATTGATGACTTCCTCCAGCTCGACAAAGAATAAATCTTTGATGTCATCCGATTTATCTTCGGTGGGTGCATGCACATTAACGATCGTGATGTTAAATTTCTTAGTGCGAAGTCTGACCGTGCACATCCGCATGTTGATCGGGCGGAAATCGATGATATGGTCCTTCACGCGCCGATGGATGAGGAAACCAACTCCAAATTCTCCTCCGTTCTGATGGCCGCTGTAATGAAGAGTGTAACCATTGGTGGTGTCATGGATCCCACTCCCCGACCATCTAAGCTCTTGTAGTGCAAGTACGTCTAATGTGTAACTCTTTGCTTGGTTCGAAAGGTTCTGGAGATCTCCAGGTCTTAAGAGGCTAAGCACGTTCCATGTTCCCATTTTTAAAGCGTTGTCCGTGTACAATTTCCGAGGTCGAGTTTGTAATGAATCCGATATGGTAATCCGAGGCCTTTGTTTAGGGTTCATAACTTAAATGGTTTTTATGAGGGAAGGTTGTTGGCCTGCCGCTCAACCCGCTTGTTACGTGTGTGGGTCACGTACTGGTGAGAATCTTAAGGCATCCAGTCCTACCATGAACACATTTATATAGCGAGCCGCTTGATACAAGACAGACGCCCGCTTCAGCCGCTCCTAACATGGAGAACAGACGCTGGTTTGGTATTGGTTTTAGGGCGCCAATAACCCGCCCTGACATGTAGTGTCCATGACTATAAACAGGATTTAGTCTGCTCGTCTCCACTACACCGCCTGATTCATTTAGCGTTACCCAGGGAGCACCGGCGAGGAGGTATGAATCTCGGACTTCGCCCCCCGAATGACTGGTATTGTTTGACGGAAATCGCCAGAAAGTAGAATCATTGCGCCTCCAAAACATCTTCGAACTGATTGGTTCAATGCATCTCGATCATATTCATGTTCACGTTCCAATTCTCGATTGAAAGCGTCGTTCATTCCACGACATGGCGTTGGCATTCCTAATTTGACTAACAAACTGCCGCACATGCGAAAACACATGTCTTCGATCAAAAGCAAAGTCTGGTTATGTATCTCCTCATTCACCTCGAGATCGGGATTTCCGAAACTGACACGAATTCGATGTAGAATGTCTTCTGATCTGACATGTCATTCTTGTACTTGCTCCATAGTTCACGTGGATTTGATGGGAAGCATGTCGAAATAATGATAGCAAATAATGTGCGTATCTGGTTTGGAGTTGCAAAAATAATTGATTCAGCGATTGTCATGTCCCAATGAGTATCGTTTTCAAGCAAGTTGAGCTGTTGACATGCAGCACGAAATGTTGGGCACACTACACCATTGACAGTTCGAAGTGATTCAAATGATGTCGGCCCACGAATATTCACCAGCAACAACCGCAAGTAGAATCATTCGTCATTCTTCGGATGAACTGTGTAAATGCGACCAAGAGCATCAGTAGAACGCACATTTGGATGATCAGGAACCTCATCGCCTTGCTTCCGACATTGAAATTTTTTTGATGAGGCGTTCCAAGTGTAATAACGTGGCATCTCAGAGTAGAGCAATGTTCGTGCAAACGGATCACTTTGACAAATCGAAAAGAAACTGGTCAATGTTTTTGCGCAACATTCGATGTGTTGAGCAACGTTGAGCAACATTCGATGTGTTGAAATAAACTCGTTGACCATTCTCCAGATGCACCGCCAAATGTACAACAGTGGGATGACGTTCATGAATAGGGAATGAGAATATACGCCAAATCGCCTCATTGCAGCTTACATATCGACCAACTTGATAATGCGTGATTTCATCGTTTGTATTGGGATTTTGAACACCAAAAACCGCCATATCGCTGCCTTTCGTGACATATTTACAAATGTATTTTATGGACTTCACTGAATTGCAGTACTCCACGTTGCAATGCGCCTTGAATGTTTTGGAAAGAAGTGGCGAATATGGAACAATCCAAGTGTTGTCGACCACGAACTCATTTCCTCTCACTATCGTTGTGATAGTTCTACCGTTATCATCGGCTGATCGACGCCGGTACAGTGGATCATTGCCAGTGATAGTCTCTGTGATTGGGGATTGATGGAGCCACACGGACCGTGAACCATGTTCGTAATTACAACATCATGCAGGTCTGGATCGGTTTCGGGATCAGGAATCTCGGCACATATATGATGTCATCTATTTGGTCTGGTTGAATTTTTTCGACTTACCAAATAAGAATGTGAGCATGCGGCAAGCCTCGTTTCTGCCATTCAATTGAATACATCCAACATCGAGTATCCCCAAAGACGCAAAGCCTAACAATGTAGTTCATCAGCGACCGGATTTTTTGTTTGAAGACACGTGCGATGATGTCGTGCCGATCACTTGTTATTTGCCCGGGTAGCAACAGTTGAACAATCTCTATCCATTTCGGATTGCAAGTAAAAGTGATGAATAAATCTGGACAACCGTAATGACGAACATATGTCATTGCATCTTGCGCATATTCATGCATATGACGCGGGCTGCCAATGTACGTCGCCTGTAGAATAGTCAATCGACCAACATTAGCTGCATCTCCTTCGGTGCTGATTGCATCGCGTAAATGGATATACTCCTCCGAACGCAGTTTAGGTTAGTTCAACCGAATGAAAATGAGGCGCTCCGTTTCGATTTTGACGTACATGTCGACGATATATTGCTGAAACAAACGACGAAATCGCAGCAAATAGTTGTCAGCATTTTGACGAATCATCAAACGATATGCATCCTCACCTGAAATGAAATCAGTAAAATTAGTGTCATAATCTAAATTATGATATCAGTACTCACCGCTCAATGGATTCATCATGTTGATATTGAAGTGATATCCATCGTCTCCTTGCCAAAACATCAGCGGGTATTGCAATGTATCGTATGAACGGTGTGTTTCGTTTATTCGTTGCAGTTGTCCAGTGTCGCGACGTGTAAGCACAATATCGCGCGGTTCCACGTTTTCACCAACAATCACAATTGCGACTTCATCTGTTGTTGGAGCATTAAATTGGCGTTCATGTGTTCCAGCGGGTCGTTTATCTGCTCTGATCACGACTTTGCAGACGTCACTCGGCATGCGATCCAACGCAGTTTTAAACAATCGAACCAATGCATGATGTTCATGGAGTAGTTGCTGCAAATCTTGCAGAACTATCCTTTTCATTGCTGTATTGATCGTTTGGCGCCGATCAAGTTGATCCTCCATATTGCCCATAAAGTATATTTGGATGAATTTATGCTGTTCATCTTCAATCGCTTGCAATGGCCCAATTCGGTGGTGAATTTGGCCTTGAATCTGTAAAGTCGAAGACGAAGTCAGAATTATAGATTTTTGATCACCAAAAGAAAATGAATGTTTACTCTCTCGAGCAGAAATGACCTTAAATGTTGGATTGAATCCACGTTCTTCGATAATGTCTGCTCCAAATGAAGTCATTTGGAAACATCCGTTGTATCTTTGAGTGTTGGATAGAAAATGTCATGATTCTGGTGTCTCGCCACGAAGCAATGAACGCAACGGTTCAGGTGGTGCAGGCAATAATCGCAATCTCACCTTGCCACTGAGACAGCACAATCCAGGCGTTTCTCCAGCGAACTTCAATGCACCGCAATGGTCGCACACAAACTCCATTGAGAAAATTCGAACGAAAGGATGCGAGTTGTAGTCAATTGTGCAATCGTATTGAAACGCTATTCGATTCAAATCAACACTTGAAGGATTTCTTCTTGCGCCTCGAAAATTATCTCGTTGTTGATCTGTGCGATAAGCTCGACGATTTCTCATTGCCAACTGAGCCATTTGACGCACTGCCTCTCTTTGTGCTTGGCTTTGTGAAGCGCGAAGTCGGGCTATACTAACGCGGCGCACTTCTCGTATGATTTCTTGTTCATCGGCAGTGGATTGATTCGCAATAGTCCGAAGTCTAATTGCATTACGGCTTCGTGGTGAAAGATTAGATATTCTGGCTCGCGGCATTGTAAATAATACTGGAAAATTAATCACACAATCCAAAATTACATAATCAATTATCGATGTGCGCACAATCACAAATGTGATAACCTCACAAAGTGAACATCTTCGAAGGGAACTTACCGTTTAAAATCCCGATCGAAAATAGAATTCCGCAGAATAAAAAAAAAATGAAAAAAACCAAAAAAAAAATCTGGTGTCCGGTGTTGGGACACTCTGTACCACTAAAAAAATTACGTACAATTGTACGCAAAAAAGTACTGTTTTCTTATTGTTGTTGGCAAACACCACACAATCTCTTATTTCACTAAATTCCACCACTTATTTTAATATTCTAAACCACAAACCACTTAACTAATATGAAATAACCAAAACCAAAAATAAATTAAATTTAATATTAAAATCGCAAAGGAAAAAAACTTTTTTTGGAGCTGTCAAAATCTACTATTCGCACTGAAATCGTAATTCGGACGAAGATTTTATCTATATAAATAGATAAGTAGATGAAATAAATAAAAACTTGGATAAAAAATAAAATGGTTGTGCATATGCAACCTTCAGTCGGATTCGCATCCATTACCTTGCGCTCCAAGCGCCGAAGCTTTAACCACTGCACCACTCGTCACATAGAAACTACACCTACTAAATTCATATAAAAAAAGGTTTTTTAAGCATTTTTGTTAAAAAAATGCTATATAGTTTCGGTTTGCCGTCCGTCCGTCTGTCCGTCTGTCCGTCTGTGTGCACGATAACTTGAGAACGGATGAAGATATCAACTTAATTTCTTCACTAAAAGTTTAAGCAATTCATGGGAATGATCCCTATTGTTTTGGACATTTCTGAGTTTAGGGTGTTCGGAGATATGGGGGGTTTTGTTAACCCCCCTCCTTAAAATTGATAGATTTTTTTTTAATTTTGTATTCTATTTTGGTTTCATAGAGCATGTGAATGTGGAATAAAAATATACCTCGTCTGGATGTGGGTTTGTGTGAGTGGTGTGGTTATGAGGGTGGTAGGAGTGGTGGTAGGGGAGGTGGAGGGGGTGGGATGAGGCGTTTTGGGTTTGGTGTGGATATTTGGGATTTGTTGGATGAGGTTTTGTGTGGGTAGTGTGTGTGTGGCAGAGGGTATGGAGGTGTTAAAGGGTGATGATATGGGTGGTGCGGTATAGGGTGGAGCGGGTGAAATGGTTTTTGGGGGTTTGATTTGGATAGTGGGTGGGTGTGGTATTAATGTTTAGGTATGGTGGTTTGAAGTTGATTGAGGTCGGTTGAGTTATGGTAGATTGGTGTCGGTTGGGCTGGGTGTAGATGGGGTTAGGTGGGTGTGGGTGGATGTGGGTGATGGAAGAACAGCAATTGATGCAATTTTCATAAATTTTGAATATGATTGATTTTTTATAGCTAAGTATAATATTAAATCTTTATAGGCAACAAAAATGCTTATAGAGTTCGGCTCCGAACCTTTCCCGTCTTTTTTTATTAGATTTTTGGGGCTTCCCTTTTGAGTTTTTCCGACTTTTTGATGTGTAAACATCTTTACTCGCGCCTACCAAAAATTTTTGTATTAGAGTAAACTTGTAAATGAAACGAACGGAAATGACGTACCTACTTCGTTTGAAAAAAAGCAACAAACTCAATAATTTTGTACTATACATGGCATGCTTGTATGGATATGTATAATAGTAGGGAAAACAAAAAAAGTAATTTAGAAAATTAAATAGAAACCATCGACATTTCCATCGATCAGAAAAATCAAAAAAAAAATGCTCAATTCATTTGGTTTCAAGTTGCTTGAGACCTGGCTGCGCAATGATGAGAATGTTAACATTCCTACGTTTGAATGCTGCGTTCAGTTCAAGAGAGATGGTCAGTGGGCTGCCGGAGTAGTAATTCCTTCAAAAGATCCATAAAATGAGCATAGTGGATACAAATAGTTTGTCGTACGGACTTTCTCTTGTCATAGGTTGGCCTTACTTTCTCGAAACCAATATTGACGTAACAGATGGACTGGCGAATGGAACTATGGGCTGTCTGAGGTATATCGAATGCAGCCATCCTGACCGGGACAACGAGAACGATGAAAACGTCAATAGTAAAAAATGTCAAACGACTCTGGATGGATTTCGGTACAAATTCATAAATTGGCAAGAAAGTGAGGCAGCTTAAAGCTGGGTGGGCGCAGAAAACGAATATCAGCCGATGTTTGGTGCCCATTCCTAGAAAAAGCTCAACAGTTAATCGAAACAACAATCGGACAATTAATGTTAAGCGTAATCATTTTCCAGTCGTACCTCCATGTGCCACCACAATTCTTGCATCCCATCGTGGTACCTATAACGAGATAGTCAGTATACTCTTACGATAAAAGGCGCAGTCAATAACTTATGTATATTGCTTCATCACGAGTAACTAGTCTCGAAGGACTGTTCATCACGTCGGCTAGGTAAAAAAAGTTATCCCAGACTTTCATCCCATAAAAATCAAATATACGCTTAAGGCAATACTAACAAAACTATCATGATATTATGTTATATATAAATTATTCTATAATTACATAACAATAGAAATCTAAAATAAACCGAAATATTTCGATACAATAATTTCAGCAAAAGATTGTTGATTTAAGTAACGTAATTAAATATAAAGTTCCAAAAATCAATAAATTACTAAATCTTTTGATGCTCAATCGCTTCCACAGCCCATTCTATAAAAGTGTCGGATTAGGACGATTTTTTTTAAATGCAGGACATTAATATCTTCATACTGGATCAGTTTCATGAACCTTCTATGCGTCCAACTGGCGCAATTGAATTTTAAATTCCAAAAATCATTAAATTAATCAATTTTTTGATGCTCAATCACTCCCACCGCCCATTCTATAAAAGTGTCGGATTAGGACGAATGTTTTTTAGATGCGGGACTTTAGTATCTTCATACAGGATCAGTTTCATGAAACTTCGTTCAAGTGGCGCAATTGATTTTCAAATTCCGAAAATCATTAAATTATTCAACTTTATTGTTCTCAATCACTCCCACCGCCCATTCTATAAAAGTGTCGGATTAGGACGAATGTTTTTTAGATGCGGCACATTAACATCTTAATACAGGATCAGTTTCATGAAACTTCTATGCGTCTAAGTGGCGCAATTGATTTTCAAATTTCGAAAATCATTAAATTAATCAATTTTTTGATGATCAATCACTCCCACCGCCCATTCTATAAAAGCGTCGGATTACAACGAATGCATTTTAGATGCGGGTCTTCATACAGGATCAGTTTCATGAAACTTCTATGCGTCCAAGCGGCGCAATTGAATTTTAAATTTCAAAAATCATTAAATTTATCAATTTTTTAATGCTCAATCACTCCTCGGAATAAGACGCTTTCTGTAACTGGATGTATAGAAATCTGTCGAAGACATAATGAAGTTCATACATTTCGTCCTTGCTCCATATTCTAAAAGAATTTCAAAAATTCTCCAAGGAGACTATCATCTTTTGCCGATGATTATGAGCTGGCATTTCAATATTGCTGTTCCTCAGGCTGGACCACTTATAAACTTCCTGCGAGACGAATTCGATTTGCACATGAACTCAGATCAAAATATATCGACTACGAGATATGGAACGACCATTGTGCAGTTTTTCAATGGCTGATGCCACACTAGTGTAACTGGTATCCGGTAACTCGTTTGTTTCCCCTTTACCAATAAAATCAATTAAAAAATTGCGGCGTAGATAAAACCGATTTTATTGGTAAAGGGGAAAGAAACGTAAAAATTACCAGATAAAAGTTACCCTAGTGTGGATATGCTCAATGAAAATAGAAAAGTTAGAGTCGACAGTATATGTATCTTATTTCAGCTACCATAATCCAATTGCGTCGATTATACCGAAAGAGTATAGACCAATTTAACGAAAATAAACAAATGAAAAACCCTGGTTAGTAAAATTTCATTCCTTTTTCCTTCAAAGTAAACTGTACACACGCGCTATAGACACGCCATGTTTACACATCACCTTGAGAGTACTAATGAACTCACTCTTTTTTCTTTTTTCCTAAACCACCACTGTATTGAGACGAACAAAATAAAAAAAAACAAAATGTTCTAAATATATGAGAAAATGAATTTTCTTGATAACTTTTTTTTGGTGAATTTTCCAATGTTTTAATAGTTATTATGCTATTCGGAACGGAGACAAATCCAACAAAACAAAAATCATACAAATCGGTCCAGCCGTTCTTCAGTTATAAATGGTGTAACTAACATGCTGTATAAGATAGCAGAAAATTTCCAGCAGAAAAAACGTGTTTTGCTATTCACCGCTAGAGGCATCATGATCACAAAAAAGAAATTTTTTCTGCTGATATTTTTCGAAACCAGCAGAAAATTTTTGGAATTTTTATGAAAATTAATAATTATCAGCAGAAAGTTTTATGAAAAATCAAAGAATTTATGAAAGAGAAGAGAAAATTTTTGTTTAAACGTTTTGAAGCAAAGAACGTTAATTTTCTTTGAAAAACGATTTGCGTATGTATAGTGTAAGGACTCTCAAAATATACAAAAACTACCATAATCATCATTATGCAAATACAGGGCAACATAAAAAAAACGACATCATTGATAGCACTCCTTACATTTTTGAAGTATTTTAAAGTGAAATGTTTTCAGTTTTTTAACAAAAGTGTTAGAAAAACCTCCCTGTAACTACCCTGGGTGTATGTTTTTATGGTAGTCTAGATCATAATCTATATGCATGAGCAACATAAGATTCACACCTGCCGTCAGTACCTTCCATACATTTTTGAAGTCATTTTAATGTGAAATTTTTTCAGTTTTTTAACAAAAGTGTTAGAAAAACCCCCCTGTAACTACCCTGGGTGTATGTTTTTATGGTAGCCTAGATCATAATCTATATGCATGAGCAACATAAGATTCACACTTGCCGTCAGTAACCTTCCATACATTTTGGAAGTCATTTTATTGTAAAATGTTTTCAGTTTTTTAACAAAAGTGTTAGAAAAACCCCCCTGTAACTACCCTGGGTGTATGTTTTTATGGTAGCCTAGATCATAATCTATATGCATGAGCAACATAAGATTCACACTTGCCGTCAGTAACCTTCCATACATTTTTGAAGTCATTTTATTGTAAAATGTTTTCAGTTTTTTAACAAAAGTGTTAGAAAAACCCCCCTGTAACTACCCTGGGTGTATGTTTTTATGGTAGCCTAGATCATAATCTATATGCATGAGCAACATAAGATTCACACTTGCCGTCAGTAACCTTCCATACATTTTTGAAGTCATTTTATTGTAAAATGTTTTCAGTTTTTTAACAAAAGTGTTAGAAAAACCCCCCTGTAACTACCCTGGGTGTATGTTTTTATGGTAGCCTAGATCATAATCTATATGCATGAGCAACATAAGATTCACACTTGCCGTCAGTAACCTTCTATACATTTTTGAAGTCATTTTAATGTGAAATGTTTTCAGTTTATTAACAAAAGTGTTAGAAAAACCCCCCTGTAACTACCCTGGGTGTATGTTTTTATGGTAGCCTAGATCATAATCTATATGCATGAGCAACATAAGATTCACACTTGCCGTCAGTAACCTTCCATACATTTTTGAATTCATTTTGTTGTTACTATTACTTTTATATTACTTTTGTTAAAAAACTGAAAACATTTCACAATAAAATGACTTCAAAAATGTATGGAAGGCTACTGACGCCAGGTGTGAATCTTATGTTGCTCATGTATATAGAATATGGTCTAGGCTACCATAAAAACATACACCCAGGGTAGTTACAGGGAGGTTTTTCTAACACTTTTGTTAAAAAACTGAAAACATTTCACTTTAAAATGACTTCAAAAATGTAAGGAGTGCTATCAATGATGTCGTTTTTTTTATGTTGCCCTGTATTTGCATAATGATGATTATGGTAATTTTTGTATATTTTGAGAGTCCTTACACTATACATACGCAAATCGTTTTTCAAAGAAAATTAACGTTCTTTGCTTCAAAACGTTTAAACAAAAATTTTCTCTTCTTTTTCATAAATTCTTTGATTTTTCATAAAACTTTCTGCTGATAATTATTAATTTTCATGAAAATTCCAAAAATTTTCTGCTGGTTTCGAAAAATATCAGCAGAAAAAATTTCTTTTTTGTGATCATGATGCCTCTAGCGGTGAATAGCAAAACACGTTTATTCTGCTGGAAATTTTCTGCTATCTTATACAGCATGTAACTAACCCGACTTTGTTTTATATATATAGATTAATTACATTGATTAAATAGTTCAAGATCAACAATATATCTTGAATAAGGGGTAAATTTCACCCCAAACGATTGTTTATGACAAACATGATTTTATGACATCGATTTTACCAATATTAATAAATTATTACACCAGACCGCCACCAGATATTGAGTCAAATGGTACTCCTTGGACCTTGTGGAGGGCTGATCAACCTTATCCAGGTGTGTAATAAATTATCTTTGTGTCAGGTTACCCGGAATTGGCTCCAAACCGTAAAGGGTTCAAACGCCTAATTTAAAGTTCGATTTTATCACCTTCAACAATTTATTACACCAGACCGCCACCAGGTATTGGGTAAAACGTTACTCCTTGGACCTTGTGGAGGGCGGTTCAACCTTATCCAGGTGTGTATTAAATGATTTTTGTGTCGGGGTAAACGGAATCGTCTTCAAACTGTAATGTCTATAATGAGTTTTTATTTCAGACCTTGATTATTTCAGAGAAGATTAGTCTTAAAATGACGAAGAAAATGTAAAATTTAGTTTAAACGTATTAAAAATTTCGATTTTTATCGAATGTAAAATTACGTCAAACGATGTTTATTTATATTTTCGCCGCAATGACGATAATTTTTGGAAAATTTACTGCCCTCCACAAGGTCTGCCCTCCGCAAGGTCCAAGGAGTAACATTTGGCTCAATATCTGATGGCGGTCTGGTGTAATAATTTATTAATATTGGTAAAATCGATGTCATAAAATCATGTTTGTCTTAAACAATCGTTTGGGGTGAAATTTACCCTTATTCAAGATATAGGATTGATCTTGAACTATTTAATCAATGTAATTAATTTGTAATAAAGTTTGGTCCAAGAACCATCCCGATATCACAGCTACATCAAAAGTTACAATTTTGGCGGTGTAGGTTTAATTACAAGCTACACCGACCACTCGTTCCTCGAAAACGGTAACTGTAATAAAATCGGGATTTGTTGTAATAAATTGTAATAAATGTGTAACAAATTATAGTACATGTTTCATGGAGGTGGGCTAATATGGTCGGTGCAGGTTAAGAGCACTCAAATTTAACGCCTTTCGTTGGGATCTTCATCGTACAACATTAGATTCTGACCAAAGACGTAACTTTTTACGCAATTGCTAGAATGTTACCTGTATGATAGTACCATTATTTGTTAATGTGTCAACGACGACTAATACAAATGGCACGGTTGGTTTGAGCTAGTTTGTAGGCGATGCTCCTAAACCTCTGCCAGTATACACTTGAGTTCTTTGTCCCTTCGGAAGGATGCTAAAATTGCAAATACACAGGTTCCAAATATTTTTTGCGGGATCGATACGATACTCAAATATTTTTTTTATTAAGGTCTCGGCCATTTCTTGATTTATCTTGATCAAATTATGGAATGTAATTTGTATTTTAACATGAATTTTTCACGAGTTTGGCCATGCTCAATGGAACTTGAATATTCCTTAATCAATAATAGTCAAATTTGATGTGCAGAATTGGATTTAGATTCTAGCTCGAATTTTGAACAAAGTTTCAGAATTCGGCCACACTGAATGTAACTAGACCACTTATTAACAAATTTAGTTGAAATAAGGAACTGAATTGAGATTTTAAGTGAATTTAAGGTTATAGCGGTTATTTATATCATCAAAAGAAATAAAACTTTTAGTAAATTTTCACACATAAATTTAATTATTTTTTATTTTCACTAGCTCAGGGTTACAATTCTTTTGTCTTACTTCATTCAGAGCGCATTGTCGACTAAAAACTAAAAACGTGTATTAACAGTAGAATGAAAAAAAAAATGGAAAAGAAAGAAAGGTAAACAGGGTTGCCGCTACACTCCCCCTTTTAAACTTTAAAACGGCTTTTTTATTATTGTTGTCGTGGTCGTTCTCTACGTCGTATAGGATTGGTAGGTACTGCACTGTGGTCATCGGAATACTATTTTAGGGCCGAAACATGGTACATTAGAGTTTTGTCTCGGTCGGCTGTTTCTACTTCATAAGTGGTGGAGTTGACGACTTTACAGATGCGATATAGTCCATCACGTCTCGGAGCTAATTTTCGACTAAATCCTTTTGTTGAATTGCCACCCACTTTAAATAGTCGATGTTGGCGTCGTGTGTCGGCATATTCTTTTCGCCGATCTTGTTCCCGTTGTTCGTTGACTTCACATGCATCTTTCATCACCCCTTGTAATTTCCACATATACGGGGAAATTTGTGGGACAAAATTCTCCGATTGAATAATTTTACGAAAATGTCGTTGGTGACATCCTCGAGCGTTCGGTTTTATCGGTGGACTCGCATTTGGTAGTATTCATCGCAAATCTGATACTAGGCATATATTTCGGCCACTAAGTATGAAGATCCCCAACTAAAATTCCCAACTGCGTTTTCAAATCCCTGTTACGTCGCTCTACTGGGTTGGCTTGAGGATGATACAACGATGTCAGATTTTGTTCGATTCCAAAGCAACACGTAGTATGTTGAATTATTTCACTGACAAAATGTGATCCATTGTCAGAAACGAGTTGTCTGGGTAGGCCATAACGTAGGAACACTGCATTGATCAACATCTTCGTACAATCAAGAGCGGTCGCGAAGACGAGAGGGAACAATTCTACCCATCGAATAGCAACATCCTCGACGGTCAGTATGTGTCGGTAATCGCCATCAGCCTCAGGCAACGGTCCAAATAAGTCAACAGCCATAACTTCCATTCGTTGCGCTATTATTTGTGATTTCAATAACCCACTTGGTTTCAGGTTTAATCCTTATATTTTTGGCAGTCCTCGCAATTACGACAGAATGCAACAATGGAACGTCGCATTCCAGGCCAGAAATATTTCGCCTTAATCTTTGACAGAGTCCTATCAATACCGTAATGTCCAGCGGTAGGATCAGAATGATAACGCTACAGGATATGATCGGGAAGAGAAATGGGTACCACCAGTTGAGCTTCCTTGATTTCATCGTTAGTATAACGTATCAGTATAACGTATTAGTATAACGTCATCCTCCAACTGCAATAACCACAAATCCGTTAGTCCTCGCTGTGGAAAATCGATTTCGAAAGCACATGTTTCGATAACAAACTCCTCGGTGGTAGGTGGGAGGGACAGGGTGTCTGCTACTACATTCGATTTTCCTGCGGTATAAATAATTTTTACATTAAATGATTGAATTAACATGATCCACCTGGCTAAACGGCCGACGGGTGACTTTGTAGTCAGGAGCCATTTCAATGGTTGATGATCAGTTCGAACTACGATATCAGCACCCTCTATGTAGCCTCGGAACTTGTTTAGTGCCCAAACCACTGCGAGTGCTTCCCGCTCAGTGGTACTGTAGTTTCTCTCAGCGGCAGTAAGTAGACGGCTCGCATATTCGATTTGCCTCTCATCATGTCCATCACCCTGCACTAGCACAGCACCCAAAGCGTAACGACTTGCGTCAGTCATTAGGATGAACAGCTTTTCAGGATCCATTGACGCAAAATTGGTGCATTCGTTGATAAGCAGAACTTTCCGTGTCACTCCAAGTCCACGGTGCGTTTTTCTTTGTTAAATTAGACAATGGACGGGCGACATTGGAAAAGCTGTCGATAAATTTTCGATACCAGGAACAGGTTTGCAAAAAGGTGCGAACTTGTGACACATTCACGGGTGGTTTCATTTCCAAAATCGCAGATATTTTATTCGGGTCGGCCTTTATCCCATCATGCGTGATAACGTGTCCCAAGTACTGCACTTGCTGACGAAACAAATGACTTTTTCCCCTATTTGCCCGTAAGTTAAACAGCTTTAGCCGTTTGAAAACCATCTCAAGATCGTGCAAATGCTGATCGAAAGCCGTATTGGTATTACCGTTGCTATGCCGTCAACACCTTACTTGCTTTGCAGACAATTCGTTTCTGCCTCTACTGCACTCGTTCATCCTATAAGACACAGCTCTTTCGACTACGGTGCAAGACACAGCTCTTTCGACTGCGGTGCATTTGTGCGTGGAATTCTCTCGGTTTGATTACAGGACATAAACAAATCTTCAATCTATATGGTGCATCTATAACAAAAATTGCTACCAGAATTATTTCTCGAACTAGATAATTTTTTCTCGATGGTTTATCCAACGAGAGACTAATGGATGTTTCAAAACTTCAATAGTCGGGTGTTTCAGTCGCTAGTGTCTTTGAAATTTGCGCGTTTTGGAACCTTTTGTCCTTCACTTGATCTACGCTGATACCACTCACACGATGTACGTTTGATGCTGCTAATCTCGCCATTTTAGACGAAGTTATAATTATGTGTACAGCGCGAATCTGTGCTCAATTATTTACGGACCACTCCCGAACTGGTTAACGACTGTAAACATTTTATAAGAATTCTTTACTCTAGCAATAGTGTCAGGGGGGGGGGGTTCGGCTCATTTTGATATTGAGGGAAATGAGATGGTTGATACTTTAACTACTTGACTGCTGTAATGGAAGAGAACGATGACAGCACTCACTTTGTTTGTGGTTGTCAAGTTTTCGAGGTCGGTCCCAATTCCTGACGTAACATGATGTAACATACCACAATATAGTGCAACATTCCACAACAAGCAACAAGGTGCAACATCATGCAACATGGTACAACATCATGCAACATGACAACCCATCCAGATATTAATACTCCTGGCAAACGATTCCTAACACTCGACCCTCCCTCACCAATATTTATAAAAATCGTTCGAGCCAGCTTTAAATGGGACCCTATCAAAGTATCACCTAAACTAATTTCCCCAAAATTAGGTCTAACCACAATCCATTCCTGCCATTAGAAAACCCTTAACCAAAATTAATCTTCAACCTGGTGTATATGAAGTCCGCTTTTGTCACTAATGATCTTTATGTGGGACTGATGCCCGGAAACTGATGCCCCACTAATAATGGGAAACTCTGCGATTTGTCCGGAACAATGTTGACTTCGCACTTTGACTCTCCACCATCGATTTTTAAGTCACACGTAAAAATTCCAATTGGTAACACATTCCCGCCGCTCTAACCCATTACAAGTGGAAACGAATTTTTAAAATGCGTAATACGTAATTTCTTTCTAAATCGATGAAACATTGAACTGGTTTATCGTAAATATATGCCGTTTTCATGTATTTCGCATTTTTATGTGACGCCGTCTTAAGTGCCGTCTCCGGCTCCTTTTTTAGGGCACTGTCTAGAGAAATGTTCTCGTTCGTTGCACATGAAACATGTCAGGCCATTTGACACTTTCGACTCCATATGATTTTGATTTTCGACCCATTTTTCCTTCTTTACACTTGGTTTGTTTTCGACCACTTTACTCTGCGCATTACTTCGCCATTCGAACTTTCCTTTATTTACAATGGCTTTTCCGGTACCTGCTTCTCGCAAATCCATCAATAACTGCACTGGAGTCTCATACTTCCGTAATGGGCCTAAGAAGTTATTCATTCTCAAATCCTGTATACCGTCGATAATTAACTGGATTATTTCTTCGTTTTCCATTTTGGCTTTATTACATAACGCCAACTTCTTGAAATAGTATCGTTGAATGTCCATACTATTCCGCTTAAAAGTTTCGGCTGCACGTTGTTTTTGAATTAGACTTCCACTGGATGGAAACTTTTCGTTTAATAGTGACTTCCATTGCCCCCATGTTTTATTTATATTTCGGACACTGTCCCGCTATTCTCTCGCCACATCAGTTATTTTTAACAAACCATAATGTCGTATGGTGACGTCATCCCATTCGTACATTACCCCAAATTCCTCTATATTCTCTATCCACTCGTCCACACTTTGCATAGGGTCGATTCCGTCGAATGATGACAAAACATCTACTATTTGCGCATGGCTTTTACAAATCGTACGTTGTGTGCGACATCAGAAACTAACTTCACTTCTATGGTCCACCTCCTTCTGATTATTCACGTTATTTTCCTCTGAAGTGGAGACTTCCTTCCGCACTTGTTTTTTTTTGTCTCGATACTCTCTCCATCTGACCCCGCAGATTCTTTACCAATGTCCGCGAACATATTTGGTTTTAATAAATATTTTTTTAGGTGATAACCACGGCTGTTGTATAATTCTCCAAAATTAGTCAACACCGTCAATTAGTCAACAAAATAATTATTCCGGTGCTATCCTAGCAATCCTGCTTATTTACCGCTCGATCACACTTCTGATCAATTATTACCCATTTTCGTGGTGCAGATGGATCACACTTTCTAATTTTCCAAGAACACTTTTTAATTAATTTTATTCTCCGGCTTCAACTTTATTGCTTGTCATTAACACTCAACAAGATGACAACCACTCGCTTTTATGGTCGCAACTACTCTAATTTATTTTCGTACTCTTCCCCTTTTTACTCTACTCATCCAACAGACTCCAGAGACATCTATCTCTCATTCTCCCAATTTACATCGAGCCAAGGCTCAAACTAAATAATACATAAATTCGATTATGACACACACATTTAAGGTCCAATCACAATGACGCACCGCTCCGTTTCGTTAATCTGTCAAAGTAGAAAATGCCACATTACATGAAATTTAAATCGTAAAACGGATAGGCAAACGCAATGGTCGGCGCGAAACGGTACGTGCGGAAGAGATAGACCAACTTTCTACTTTTTCGCATAACATAACCTAAAAAAGACGGAAAATAACATCATTTGAAAAATGGGATTTAGAACTGTGGAGTTCATTGAAAAAATTAAATGCCTTCCTGAGCTATATTATAACAAAGACAATAAAAATTACTTGGATGTAAAAAGAAAAGATAGATTATTGGCAGAAAATTCAAATTAATTTAATATTGAAGGTAAATTTTATACAGAATTAATTGGGCCAATTTTACGAAACGGCGCGGAAACATTGTGTTTGCCAATCCGTAAAGGCGGCTTGATACGGTGTGCTGCGGCGTGGTGTGGTTTCATTATGATTGAACCTTTAGTGTAAACCATCGATATAAGAATATAAAAGGATAGATTATGGTGTAATTTTTTTTCGGCTTGCAAATCTGTCAAAATGTAGGGGAAGCGTTGGATGCGTTATAGGGGAGCAAAAGACGTAGACAAAAAACTTAAAAAGGAGGGATTGTTTATTTCACGATCATTAAACTAATAAATAATTAAACATTTATCTTAAAACCTATAAATTACATAATATAATATTGTTTTAATAAAGCTATATACATAGATAAAATTAAACTTAAATATTTTTAAATATAGCGATTCGAGTAAGGTGGTTTCTAACTGAAATTAGATGTTTTGTTTTGGATGACATATAAAAATACCAAACATTTGAATATTTAATTAACATTTTTAATTAAATTTATTTAAAGAAAAATTATTTGAATTTTATTAGTATGAACAAAAAATACGTTAATATGAAAATTGAATAATTTTGATCAGTTTTTGGTTAAGAGCTTTTATAAATAAATGTATCCTATTTATTAAAATTATTATTAATTTTGGTATCTCAGAAAAAAGAAAGTTAAAATTGGATCTGTCACGAAAAGCATTAAAAGAATTTTTTTTTTTCAATTTTGTTTAATTTCTCAATAGGAAATTGACCCTTTAAATTAATTAAATAATACGACGCTTATGGATAAAACCATGCGTCGCAATGTCAAAAAATAAAAAATAAAAAAATTTCCAATAAGTATTAAATATGGAAATGTATGATTTTTAAAACTTAAGATTTCTAAACAATTTCCATTTAACACTAAATATTTTCAATTAAACTAATTAAAATAAACTATAAGTGTTGGTTATAAACACGAAAAACACAATTTATTATGAAATAAATATAACTTTTGCGACACTAAAAAATTACGATTTTTTTTTTTGGCACCATCTTTTTGAGTATGACGGGTTATTAAATAGATCAAAATTTTATTAAAAATTAATATTCCACATATAAAAAAAAACTTATGCTTTTTATATTCAAATTGTTTACTTAACATTTTAAGATATAATTACGGTTAAATTAATTCACAAATAGGCTCAAAATACGAAAATTGTTTACCTATGAAAACTTAGAGCACTCAATTTTTTTGAGTCGTGATTTTTAAACGTAGGAACAATGCACTTCATTTTTATGAATTATAATCACTTGATTTAATTTTAAATAATTTTTTTAATAATCTATTTTAAATTATACACGCACTAAGTATTATTTACAAGAACACTTTGATTGTTTATGATTTCAAAACTATAAACTCTTTTGATAATGCCGCAGAGGTAAAGCGATAACATGGCGACAAAAAAAAGAAAAAAATGCGAGAAAAGGAGAATATGAATTCTAAATATTTTGTTTAAGTGAGAGTGAACCAAATATATGATTTCAACGCATTTCAACGATTTCAACTGACAGAAGTGTGAGCCGAAATTTTATTTTAGATTTGTACGGAAAATTTTTGGGTTCATACGGCGTGGTGTAAACGCGTAAAATACTAATAATCACTTTTTTAAAAACAATACATTTATAATGGCGAAACGAGAATATGACCTTGATAAAAAGAATTAAATATTTTATAAAAACAAAAACAACAACATAACTAGCCAAAAAATACAGAAATCATACAGAAAAAATAGTAACTGTATTTATAGGGTGCTCCATACTTTTGCTCATATGTGCTGTATATATATTTAATAATTAAAAATTAAACCACTTTGTAATTATGTTCTGCCTTATAGTAAAAAATGGCATTAAACCATGAGGGACAGAGATTTCTGTCGTATCGAAATAAAAAACAACTTGCTCTTGTTGTAACTAAAGCGGAAGTGACAGAAAGTTATTTTATGTAACAGACTGTAGACAGTAACAATATAAAAACATGAATGTAACAATACAGTGTTACCAACATTTAGAATACAATATTTACTTCACCCTAAATGTTGTATTTTGTGGAACCATAGCTTTGGAACAGCTGTGATGTTGCTTCTTACGGAGAGCTTTTGTTAAAACATCAGCAATCATTTGCTCTCTTGAAATGTATTCTATTTCAAGTCGACGGCACATCACTAACTCCTTTATAAAGTGATATTTGACATCTATACGTTTCGTCCTTGGGTGGTATGTATTCGTAGCGAAATTTTTCCAGATGCATCGAATGTGATCAAGCTTAATTGCGACAACAAAAGTGCAATAAGCTTGAATTGCACTTTTGTTGTCGCAATTAAGCTTGATCACATTCGATGCATCTGGGAAAATTTCGCACTGTAATTAGTTGAGCCATAAGCCTTCTTGTGTCGCTGCTACCATAGACATGTATTCTGCCTCAGTAGTTGACAAAGCCACTGTGTATTGTCGTTTCGAGTTCCACGATATTGGTCCTCCCTGTATCGCATATACATATCCAGTAGGCAGTTCATCGTCGTTGTTCAGGATCACCCGCCCAATCTGAATCACAGTATCCAATCATATCTGCATTGCTATTTTTGCTGAATTCTAATTTAAAATTTGATGTACTCTTCAAATACCTCATCACTCGTTTTGTAGCATTCCAATGGGCCAAATATCTGGTCTTGTGACTTGCGCTGCATAAAGTAGACTGACTACCTATTACCTCTTGGTACGGAATGTGTTTCATCTTTTCACTATCTTCAACGTTTTTTTGGACTCATCTCTTTACACAAGATTTGTTCAGCATCTAGGGGAGTCGCAACTGGGTTGCAATCTGTCATGTTAAACTTTCTCAAAACATCGTTTATATAACCTTCCTGACATATCGATACTTTCCTTCCTTTCAATTCCTTCCAATTTTCATTAATAGTACATATTTCGCCTCACCGATATCCTCCATCTGAAATTTTCTCATCAATTTTTTCTTTAACTCAGCCATTAAATCCAAATCATTGGAAAATAATATGAGATCATCTACAGCGACTATTATGATCTTTTCAGCTTATGATCTTTCCAGAATTCTTCAGTTGAGTGTCCAAATGTTGATTCCAAATGCAGCTGGCTTGTTTGAGCCCATACAATGATTTTTTAAGGTGACAAACTTTGTTACCATATTGAAAACATTCTGGCTGCACCATATAAATAGTATCTTCAAGTTCTGATTGGAGAAATGCTGTGACTGCATCCATTTGGTGAATCTCCAAATCATAATTCGCTGCCATTGCTAATAAAAAACGAATCGAGCTGTATCTCACAACTGGAGAGTACATTTATGTGAAATCTATGCCCGGTTTCTGCGCACATTCTCGGATCACCGCTTTATGTTTTATAATTCTCATAGCTAACAGCATCGCGTTTCGTTTTAAACACGCATTTATTATTGATGGGCTTTTTAGTAACGCAGGCAGATCAACCAACTCCCAAATATTGTTTTCCATTAAAGATTGATATTCGGATTCCTTGGCTTGCTTCCACAAATCCGAATGTATACTTTGTAATGCTTCATTTACTGATGATGGATCTTCACACATACTGTCCGCCTCGAAATTAGTATGGTACAAAAAATCAGGCATTCTTGAAGTTTACGGATTTCGTGTTAAGGTTCTCCTTGGTTGTTCAGCTATTCGGATACTTATTGGTGGTTGATAGTCATCGTCTAAGTTTGTATTAAAGAATGGCTTTTCATCCGTACAGTACGAATCGTCAACATTACCTTCTGTACTAACGGGCATTTGTTGTTGAATCTCTTCTTGCGGAACCATTTCCTGAATCTGAACAGTGCCATCATCTGTTATTTCATGTGGGTGAAATCATCTGTTTTCATTAAGCTTCCTTTTTCATCTAGATATTTCTAGAGACATATCAAACAAGTTAATAATATCTTCATTTAAAAATACCTGATTGAGAAACTGGTGTTCCATAAAAACAACACCACGTCTGATTAATACAGTTTTTTTTATATGGAACACTCGATATGCCTTAGACTCTATTCCAGACCAAACCTCTTCTGATGATACTGAATCCTGCATTCGGTTTGGTGTACGATTTACCAAATATGCTGCTGTGTTTAGAATTTTTTCGGAAGATTGGCCGCAATAAGCACACTTTTTCGATAAGAGTTCTATTGATCTGTTTACACCTTCCATAAGAACACCTTCCGTACGCACCGACAGCGTAAAATTTTTATTCTTTTGTTTTCGCTCGCTTTCCACTTTCTGGAAAGGGTAATCGGGTTTGCTTACCCCTGATACACGTTACACATTTTTCGTTGTCATTTGTATTCACAAGATTTATTTTTAAATGATCCTGTAATTTTTTCATATAGCCATTACTCATGTGGCCCAAACGTCTATGCCACAACTTTACATCCTCTCGCAGAATAATATAGGTTAGGACTTTCCATGTCTAATTTGTAAATCCCATTTTTTAAAGTAGCTGTCGCCAACATAACGCCTCTTCAGTCGCCTCTTCATTAGAATCATAAATTCGACATTCACGCTGATCAAAAACAACACGCTTGCCTTTTTAACCATTTGACTTATTGACAGCAAATTTGCCGACAAATCCGGAATGTGTAAGACATTTGATATGTTGACCTTTGACACTTCGTTATCAACAATTAAAGACAACTTGCAATCACCGATGCCTGTCGCATAAATCTTTTGATTATTGGCTGTTAGTACCTCTGCATCTGTTGCACCATGATTGACGTTAGTCATCAACTGATCATTGTGCGTCATATCTGCCGATGCCCCTGAATCGATGTACCAAACCTCATCATTTAATTTATCATTCGCAGCGAATATACTTAACAACGACTTTTCACTATTTGGTTTAATTTGTTGTTGTTTTTTATTTGGTTTTTTGCAATTACTAGCGTAATGGCCCGGTTACATTAAAATTGTAGCAACGCGTACGCTTTTTGTAATGTGTTTTGTTGTTCCAAAAAAACGCGGTATTTTCTTTTTTATCCACTTTCCGCCCCCGAATTCCGAATTGCCATTATCATCGGCTTGTATGAATCAGGTAATCCAGCCAAAACAAATGTGCCTATCCATTCTTCACTTATTGCAAACTCAATATCATTTAGCATCGGTGCAGTCAGAATCTGTCATAAGCGTGAAGCAATATGGTTCTTTGACATCCCGTGTGTGGAGCCATACATTTGTATGTTACCGCGTGTTGTAGCGCTAAGAACAAACAATTGTCCAGCTATATTCAGTTGAGAAGGAATTTAGAATCCACAATGATCTACTAGTACATTACTACTCTTTGTATTAAAATAATCTCTAAACTAAATTGTAGTCCCGCCTTCTGATATATATTTTGTGATTAAAAGTACAAATTGAGACGAATATAGTAATATAAATATAAAATTTCTTTGTAACTCATAATACTCGTAATTTATAAAGCTCCAGTCAAATTGAAAGTTGAACGATTTGTTACTATTAAGTACGCAAATTAACTTAAACCGGTTTAAAGTATGTATTTTCAAAAAAATGTAATTTTACTTGCTCCACAATACAAAGAACCAGTTTGGAGCTATGCACATTATACACCACATGTCTTATATATGAGATAATTAAATCTATCCATTAAATTTTAAGTATAAAGCCAAATATTTACTCGTACGTTTGAATAAAGTTGTAAGGAAATATTGTGCGAGTAGGTAGGTTTTGACTAAATAACTCGATATAAGTTTTTGTATGACCTAATTGCTGTAATTCTGTATTGGCGGGCGCGGTAATGCGACCAACAAATATTTACTAAAGTTTTTTACTTAAGCAATTGAATCACCTTTGTTGCTATTAGAAGCAGAACGCGAGGGAATGACTTAACACAAAAATTTCTAGTTTATGCGTTGCTCTTAACTCTAGTTTACAATCATTCGTATTTTTACTTTTTGTTAATATTCTGAATCTGTTCAATATATTCTAAGCACATATACTTATAATTCTGAAACTAATGGATAATTGTTATATCTTATGATATGTAAATTTAAGCCGTCTCTCATTTCTTATATACCATCGTGTACAAGTACAACCTAAAAGATGATTTGAATATGGTACCTCGCACTTAAATAAGCAACATTTTCTTTCTTGTTTTCCTTACGCTTACGTAGATTAAGTTACAGTGAGTGATTTATATTCTTTTCTATAATAAGTACGAGTATGTAGATTCATTGACTTCTGACGTCATGTATAAGTAACTATCAATGTAAATCAATATGTAAATAGAAACGATAAATTATTTTTATGAATAGAAACAGCATTGTCACGATTAATGCGGACGCGTACCCCCCGGTAAAGGTAAATTAATAAAATATTAAGTTTACTAAGAAGATAGCACAACGAGCCAAAGAAAGGTACTCTAATATCAATTTCCAACGATGTTTCACAAGTTCGGGAAGTAGTCAGTACGATTTTAAGAATAAGACGAATTTACAGTTCAATCAACAATAATGGGAAAAAATATCAGAAACCTTGGTTAATATATTCTCAAAACACAAAATAATTTAGGATGACAGCTTGATCTTGTATTTTCGTCGGACGCTATTAACAGTTACATCCACCGCAGATAGATCAACACCATCCTCCAACCATAATCATCTATTGTATTATAAAATACAACAATTAGCACTTTGCGCTCGCTAAAAAGTACCTTTCAGTTTCCTCAAGAACTGTTAGCTTTTTGAAAAACGGTTTGAACCCAACAGATACCATTTCAAGTATATGAATAAGAAACTTTCATTGGTTTTTATCTAGATTAATTACGACATTGCGGACCGGAAGGTTTCCAACTTAAAATATGGGTTTTCATTCGACCTCGCGGTTTGCCATCTATCATCTTAAACAAAACTTACTGGTAGTCTGGCTACGCCTCTTACAACCCCTTTTATAAGATCGCTCTCTATATGGAAACCTCGCTGCTTCCATTTTAATTTACCATCGATTATGAATTCAAGCACTTGGATGATGGGTCGCACTATACGATGGCATACACCGATTTACTTAGACATCTCCACGATGCCTTGTTGTTGGGATTGTTTAATAGAAATAAAAGACAGATAGTTTGGAAAACACGTTTATACATAAGTACGTGTAATTATATAAAAAAATATGTCTTCACCGAAGTCGGTAACAATACAATAAAAGATCATGGTTGAGTGGTGTTGTTCACTTATCCAACACCCCCACTAGAACAACAATTCAATCAACCAAACATAATCCAAACTTCTCTGCACAAAAATTATGCTTTACTATAGTCACTGATTTTGTTAATACATCTGCTAACATATTCTCGGTATCTATCGGGTTCAGATTTATATGATTCTCCATTTGTTTTTGTCTAACGAAATGATGTCGTACATCTATATGTTTAGTTCTGGGATGATATGCATCGGTTGAAGCCAAGTTCAATGCACTTCTGTTATCACAAAACATCGAAATAGATTTATGTTCCTTTTCACTCCAGATATTCATTTGCAATTGACATAACCATTCAGCTTTTTGAGTTGCCGAAGATAGCGCAATGTATTCAGCTTCCGTTGTAGACAGAGCTACTGAATTTGGTCGTTTACTAGACCAACTTATTGCACCTCCCTATAAAACGAAAACATATCCTGTACATGATCTTGAATACAATTTGAATTTTTAGAATACTTTAATTTGAATTTAACTGTTCCTTTCAAATATCGAAAAATTCTCTTTACTGCAGTCCAGTGCGAATGATCAAAGTTATTATTAAATCTACTAATATTGTGCACTGCATACGGCAAATCTGGTTTTGTTCCCTGTACCAAATATAATAAGCTTCCTACTGTCGAAACAGGTTTGAAATCTGACATTGTTACAGGATGGCTACTGCCATCCTGCAGATATCACTTAGCGTACGCAGAGGCCTCCACGGTGATTTTTGCCGGATACATTCTCAGGGAGAAGTGCTATGGGTCGTGGGGTTTGAGACTTGCGTGGCTCCTGGCTTACACCGTGATTACAGAGATTTTTAAAAGGAAAAAAAACGCAAATAATAATAATGATAAACCGAGTTCCGCCGAAATTTGTCGGCCGGGACCTGAGGAACGAACAGCAAAAAAATTATAACGGAAGAGAGATGCCTTGGTGCGCGTATCCGTCCGTACTCAAACGGTGGTAAACACCGGGTTCGAATCCGGATGCGGGCAGCAAGGGACCGCCAACCCGGAATTTTAATAATTCATTTTTTTTTTTTAATGATTAAAAGAAAAAACTTCCCAAAAAAAAAAAAAATGAGATAGCGAAAGAGATCGAGAACTAGACCAATGCACACCGAGCGCGCGACATACGTCCGTTATTCGGCGCTCGATCACAATAAAGTTTTAAAATTTAAAAGAACAAAAAAAAATTAAAATATATCACAAAAGTAAAAAAAAATTAAATAAAAATAACAAAAAATGTACCTTAAAAATATTTTTTCCAAAAATAAAAAAAAAATCTGTTGCGGCCTTAGGGCGGCCGTCATGCCACAGGTGATGCCACACCCGGACCGTTGCGGTGCCTTTCACCGTTACGAAAATACGACAGGACGGACAACCGGTTGGCTACCCGTGTGTTGCGGGGCCTCTCCCCGATACCAAAAAAACAAAATGAATAGCCGGATAGCTACCGTTGTGGGGCCTTTCCCCGATACCAAAAACAACGAATAGCCGGTTGGCTACCCGTACCGTTGCGGCCCTGCCGCCGTTATACACGCCAAAAACCGTTGGATGCCCACTGTAATTGTTGCAGCCCCTTTCGTCTTATTTTGAAGACGTGAGAACCACGTTGTATCGTTGCGAACTCTTTTCGCTATTAATCACTCGCCGATTACTTTCCGGTTTTTCGTATACAAAAATAGAATGCCTTTAGAATGGCTTTCTTGTATTTCGATTTAGTGTTACTCAACCAGGTAATTTATACTTTTCCTCCTCCAAGACCGTAAAATTTTATTCCAACGAGAAACTTCTCGTACCTTCAACTTTTATATTATAAAAAGAAAATTCAATTGTTTTGGTTTTACAAGGATAGAATCCGAATATATTATCTTTTATTATTTACACCTTTTTCACTTAACTAGGTATTTACTCAATATCTTTATTACAACTTTATTAGCGCGCAAAATGAACGCCACTTGACTCTACTTTAATTTTCCAAAAAAAAAAACTCTTCATACCACCATCGCATATGACTTATATAAAACAAACTTTTCTTATCACAGTAAAAACGAAACTCTATTATTGTACATATGTACCGCTTTGAACAAAATTCCAATCAAAAACTTCTTGTTATAAAAACCAAAACTCGACTGTTTTTTATACAATCCAAACCAGATTAATCAAGAAAAATTCTCGCACCGAAAACAACGCGCAAAACGTTCTAGAAGAATTGTCTTTCTTCTCTGTTTTTCATTTACATCAATTCGCATTGATATAAACGAGAAGCATATAAGGAAAACATTTTTCTAGAACGTTTTACTTCGCACACACTCGATGCGCATTGGTCTCGCTCATCACCCTTTATGTAACAATCGCGCTGCGCGTGAAAAACAAGAACCCAACAAAGACGATTCACGCGATTTTTTTGAGCTACTCCTTAGACTCAAACCCATAATAAACACAAGTAGCAAATATTTAGCATAGATGGGGGATGTAGTCACCAAAATGACAAATCATTTTACCAACGAAATTTTTTGGCAACTGAGAAAAATTGTTAGCGACAGAATGGTCGTAACAACACATTGAAACGATCCAAAATTTCTTGTATATTCGCTCCTGATCAATGTATATTTCTCCTTTTTTACGATTGCGTCCAATAGTTAAACCAACACAGCACTTTGCCTCTCCCAAGTCTTTCATTGTGAAATTCGCCATAAGTTCAGTTTTAACTTTCTGGTTTAATACATCATCATTTGAAACATTAAGAAAATCATCCACATAAATAGTGATGAAAAACAATTTGCCATTTTTTACAGTAGAATAAATGCAAGGATTGACCTTAGACCGTTGAAGTCCAATGTTTGTAAGAACTTTATCTAACTTTTTGTTCCACTCTCTGCTTGTTTATTTCAACCCATAGATGGCTTTGTTTAATCTACAAACCTGAGCACCATTGCTAAAATCTTCTGGTTGAACCATGTAGATTTTCCCTGATAGATCTCCTTGCAGAAAAGCTGTCACTGCATCCATCTGTTCTATGTCCAAATCGTACTGAGCCGTTATTGCCAATAAATGTCTGATAGATGAGTATCTCACTACCGGAGAAAAAGTTTCTAGATAATCCAGCCCTTATTTTGCGCACATCCCTTTATGACAAGCCTAGCTTTGTACTGTTTGATGGTAAATCAACTAATGTCCAAGTTTTGTTTGAAATTAGAGCATCATACTCTTTCTGCATAGCTTTCTTCCACTGGTCACCATCAAAACGATTCAGCACTTCAGCCACAGTTTCTGGATCATAAACTTCATTAGTAATTGAAGATTAAACCACATAACCAGTCATAGTTTTTGGTTTCGGTATTCTTTCTGACCTACGATGAACTACTGATGAATTTGTATCTGCTGTATCCTTTACCTGATGAGTATTTTCTGGTTCGCAAAACTCAACTTCTTCATCAAGATGCTGTTCCAAACAGTTTTCATTATTTTCACTTAATGACTGAAGATCAGAACAACGTCAATCTATGTTCAATAACAAAACAGGATCTACTGTATCGGAATTATTTTCTACTCCGTTTAAAAATGAATCTTTTGTTTTAACTGTATATCAGGATGATTCTGTACGTTACTCCCGTATGAAACACTTTCTAGAAATTTTACATCTCTACTTTTAACTAACTGTAAATTTTTAGGATTAATTAAACGGTAACCCTTGGTGTTCTCGCAATAACAAACAAAAATCATCTCTTCAGATCTTGGATCCCATTTCTGCCGTTTTTCTTTAGGTACCATTGCTTTACAATAAAAAATTCTAAGATGACTTATCATATCTGGCTTTTTACCCGACCAGAGTTCGTGAGGAGTTTTATCGTTATTTCTTTTTGTCGGTGACACGTTTGTCAAATAAACAGCGGTTGATACTGCTTCTGCCCAGTAAATTTTGGGTAACCCTGAATTGAACATCTGTTGTTTGATGTCGAATGCCATGCTTAACTAGAACATCTTTCAAATCATGATTGCAATATTCAGTATCATTGTCTGAACTTACACACTTCATTCGGTGGCCTGTATCATTCTCCACTAATGCTTTGAATCTTTCAAAACAAGTTTTCACTTCCGATTTCTTTTTTAGAAAAAATACAAAAACTTTACGCGAAAAATCGTCTTTGAACGTTAAGAAATACTTAGTTCCACCCCCTACTTGATGTAGATGTCTGCGAAACTGAGCTTGTTTCCCTTGAATACATGGAATACACGATTCGTTTTTAGTTTTTTCGGTAAATTTTAAACCAAGCACCATAAATCATTAAAATTAAGATGTGCCAAACGTCGATGCCACAAATTACTGTTTTCTGCTGTTATCATCAATAACATATCATTCGGAGGTCGATCTAATTTGTACATGTTGCCCACTAATGTGGCTGATGCTAAAACATTTTTATCACATGTCACTTTGCAACCATTTGTGCTGAATTTAACCAAATATAATTTTAGTCATCTGACTCACAGAAAGAAGATTTACTGTCAAATTTGACGCATATAAAATATTATTTATTTTCTGCTGTTTTGATTTGCCATCTACCAGTAGTACTTCAATAGATAATGTAATACCCGTCAATTCCACAGGTAATCTCTCACTGTTTGCCACAATAATTTCGCGAATATTAAACTCAGTTGTATTAAACAACCAATCCTTTCGCATCGTCATATGCATTGACGCTCCGGAATCAATATACCAATCATCTAGATTCACTGTGTCCATCGAGAACGCTGAACATAAACCAGCATGGGACGGTTTTAATTTATCATCATTTTTGTTTTGATTGCTGCAATCTTTTGCTATGTGACCATTTCTATTGCAACTAAAACAACGAGGTTCTTTGGCTTTTTGTAACTGAAACTTATTTCCTTTTTTGAAGAACGGTCGCTAAAATTCTTTTTATTTATATAAAAAGCACCTTGAGAATTAACATTCTTTTGTACATCCTGTAGCAACTTTGTTTTGATTGAGTCACCTGTAATTGCCACACCTGAGCTCTCGATTCCCATGATCATCGGTTCATACTGTTCTGGTAAGCCTGCTAGCAACAACGTGCCAACCCATTCTTCACTAACAATAAGTCCAATTTATGAGCTGCTGTAACAATTTTATTGGCATATTCTTCTGTACTTGCACAGCTATTGAGCGTAGTTATTATTAACTTGCGCAATATTCAAACTTTTCGTGACAATCCTGAATCTTCAAAAGTAGATTTTAACTTATCCTAGACCATTTCCGACGTTTTTGCATTACGTAGTTGATTTTATCAATAAACAAAATGGTTTCGCTGCTTTTTAAAGTTTCCATCATCTTTTTTTATATCATCGGATACAACATCCCATAAACTTCATGTTCGAGATAATTTTTAACTGCAAACGCCCACGATCCATAATTTTCTCTACCTAACAATTTTTCTACATGAACATTTCCACATGACGCTGCTGTTTTTTAGGTTAGAAAAATTCGTCGATTTGATTTCACAAAAAACTAATTTAATTATTATTATTTTTCATTTATAAACGATACTTAATCAACAACGCTAATTTTTAACTATTTTTTATTAGTGACTGGGCCCATAACATGTTGGGATTGTTTAATAGAAATAAAAGATTTGATTAAATATTTGATTTGTTCGTTTTACAAAAAAAAAACGATATGGTCCTAGTATTACGCGATGACAAACTCCAATTTACTTAGACATCTCTACAATACCTTGTCAATGGCCTTCGAATGGCTCTCATAAAACAACCAAGTTACCTTCCACAAAATTCGCGGATTACCACCATATCGGATTTATCACAAACACGGCCTCGGAGATTGTACACGGGCAACGCTTTAAACATGGGGACATGAAACGTGCTTAGCCTCTTAAGACACTTGGAGATCTCCAATACCTTTCGAGCCAGGCAAAGAGTTACACATTAGACATACTTGCACTAGCTACAAGAGCTTAGATAGTATCGGAGTGATACTATAAAACCAACAATCGTTACACTCTTCATGGCAGCGGCTATCAGAATGGAGGAGAATTTGGAGTTGAACTTCTCATCCATCGGCGCCTGAAGCAACACGCGATCGTTAATGGCGGGGAGAGTCTTTGGTTGTGGTGGGTACAGTTTTGTTTTTGGCCCGAAATTTTTCTTTGAGTCCATATTACGCTAGAGGCTTTAGTTAACTTTAAAACAGCATCGCTTCCTGGAGAAGTAAGCATGGTGCTTTGCATCGGTTTACGACCGCGATTTGGTGGAGCAGCTTGCAGCGGACCAATTTCGTCCAAGACTGATATGCGACTCGTTGAAGACGCTGTAGATGCGGAAGGTTTTGGTGTGGTAACCACTTTCACTTCATGTATAGCATCTGCCCCAAGAAGGACGATTCGATGCTGCTCCTCTTCATCAATGCGATCATCGGAGCCTGCTTCTTTCACATTCTGCTCGACCGCTTGAATAAAATCACCATCAGAGTAGCTGTATGGGTCGTATGGATAAATTCCGGATGCTCTGAAGTCGGATTTAATGATTTTGAGTGTCGATGCCAGATCAAGAGTCTTACAGACAAGACCAGCAATATGACAAATCTCCATTATCTAAAACAACGAGATGAAAATTAAAAATTTCAAATTAAGAAAGCAAGGTTTAATGATCCAAAGTCCTACCTTATTGGCATTATTTTTTTGCCATGCAGAACACTGTGACTTGTAATAGGTCCTGCCAGAACCATTAGCATAACCGGCAGTCCCATCAGAAATCTTATCGAAGAAGATGGTCTGCATTTTTTTTCGTGAAAAGAAAGAATGTGCAATCACTTTGCCAATTTTTGTCGGGACGTTGAAAAGCCGCTTCCATACATGTTATAAATATTCGTTGCTTCGAAGTCATATTCATCCATCAAATATCCTAGTTTTGAACAAAATTCTCGACATTTGATTTACAAAAGCCTTTCACGTGCTGCATGGATGTTTGTTCCGGGGTGAGTAAAACTTGTTCAGGCGCATGAAATTGTAAATCCAATGTTTGCCCATTTCTCGTTGTCATTCCAAATCGGCGGATATTCAACTTCAAGTTTCTCTGCGAATTGATACGCCAATTCACACAGCTCGTTGACACTGAAGCCGTAATAATGGTTGACGTACTACAAAATATATTGGACAAGGTCCCTCTCGTGGATCGGTTTGAAAACCTTTAAAAAACATTCTAATTGAGCCAAAATAGTTTTAAAGAAGGAACGGAAGAGTAAACTCACCATATTTGATGGAGTCCGTTGGTTGCATTCACGAACGAAATCCAACAATACAGCATCTTCCACAGAAGACAAGTCGCCAAATATCTCTTACGTTTTATAGTGGTAGCGTTGCAAACTGCTCCGCGCAATTTCATAGGTTCATGCCATTGATCAAATGAGCTTTTTTTAACTAAGTAATCCTTAATCGCACGAACCAGCGCATCAAAATCATTTGAAGCTGATTCAATTCACTTCTTCGGGGTTGTCATGTCTAAAAATGCCTTAAAAATTTTTAAAAAAAAGTTTAAAATAATCATGCGTTACCAATCAGAGTTACCAATCAGTTACCTATACCTATTCAGTCAGCCACAACTACCACGACACAAAATACTATTGGAAGAATACCACCGAGGTGCCACACTGTGTGGTTCGATAATCAATGCCGCCTGATCGTCGAAAATAAACAAAATCTTTATGAAAAATGATTGGCATGCTAGCAGAAAATCTCCATGCTAGGAACGCCGGCCGCCGCGACTAAATACCTCCGTCAAGAGAAGCATCAACATATGAGGTCATGCATCGATAACATCAGCTTCCAAGCGGAACAAGAAAGTTCATGGGACTGTTTTGCTAACGCTATAAATGTCACTAAAGATTTCCACCCAAGAAATACAGCAATCAAAGACGGGAATCGAGTGCTGAGAACAAACGAGCCTGATCTTCTCTCAGTATGGTAAACCTACTTCCAAAAATCTGCTAAATCAGAATAACAAAGTGACCACCACTAGAGCTATTGCTCCACCAGGGCATATATCATGGGATTTATCAAATCCAATCAAGCTAGCTGGCTGGGCCACGTTGTAAGGTCCTCACAGGAATGGGTGATTAATAAAGTGTTGCAATAAGAACTAGCCGTTGCGCGACAGAGAGAGAGAGAGAGAAAGAGAGGTGGTAACTATGCGTGTCTGTTTGACGCTAGACAGAAATAGGTGCAAATCAAAAAGAGTGCAGTTTTCTCTATTTCGTCATCTTCCCAGCTACGAGAGTAATCGAATGAGGAGTCACCAAGTATGTTCGTATATTTAGTATTTATCTATAAGATACAGTTCTGTAATACCACTCAAATTCACGGAAGTATATAACGCCTTCGTAGTGATACCAGCCGTCTGGATCTTGGCAGGACTAGTCTTCGCCAGATCTGCCAAGTTAAGGCACATGATTACATGCCGTTCATTAGTCTACGCTACTTCTTGAATCATTCAATTTCAACATTTCCTAGGTGAAATAAAGCAGGTTGTATAGAAAATAGCAAACTCTACTGCCCTTAAATTTCCCGTAATATTCAAATGTCCTGGCGCCACTTCAAGTGAAAGTTGAACTGATCTCCTAACTCGTTACTGGATGAGAGAATATTCTGGCCTGCTTTCGTCTTAAGTAAGGTTGATTTTAGAGCTTTTATTGACGCCTGACTGTCCGTAAAAATGCGAACGCAATCAGTTTAGTTTGAAACAAGCTGCAGATTAATGTAAAACGAATTGATTCCACCTTAGTATTTCCCGCTCGGAGCTACATAACCCCCCGAATACTGACAAAATTTTGAGATCTGAAACAAATAGCTTTACAGCGCTCAAATCTAGAAAGCCTATATAGCAAAGCAAAATTCGGCAAATTTTTACCAAGAAAAATATCAAAACAATTTCATCCAAGCGAACTACATAAAATATGTTCCATAACGCTTAAAACATTTCGATGAACCAAAAATAATGAGCAATTCATGAATGAATAATTCATTGTTGAGAATGAATATGGCACTGACTCCACGGATTTAAATCGGAATACTTTACTCATTGAAAGTTCGATTAAAGTAAAACGAAAGCATGAATTGATTACCCCACCTTAAGTCAATACCTTCAGGGTTTAGATAAACTTCTCTCACCCAGTTCTCTCTCTCTTTGTCGTCATGGTGACGAAACAACGTAATCGTAGGTTGGGGATATCCCCGTTACTTAGGATTCAGGAGTGTCTTGTGTCCATGTAGGCCTACATGGAGCTGAAGCTAAGCTATTCAAGGGAGTCGAATGAAAGAGAATTTTTAGTGATTGAGTAGGTGTGCTTCCGAGTCTCCCACTCAAGCACAAAGTAGCTCTCTTTGCTTCGCTTTCACCAAAGACTTTAGGTGTGTCGCCAGGAAAGCAATAGCAACCGCCAGGAAACCATACCCTTCCAAGTTCAGTAGCATGTCAAAAATGGCCTGATTCCAAAGAAGGGGAAACACTATGCGATGTGCAATCTGTTAATGACGGAGAGAGATCGTCATTGGTCTGATGTTATTAAAGACCCCTTTATAATCAGGAAAGGTTATGTTGTAGAATTTCTTATACTTAATGGGTTTCTCGAGAATTGGCTCGATTGAGCATCTCATGTGAGTTTCTAATTGTTGTTGTAACAAAAAAAATTTTAAGAGGATAATCTTATAGGTGCAAGGCCTTTGGGGGTAATAAAAAAAAATTAGCAGAGACGATGTCATCAAGTCCTGACGACATAATAGCTTAAACCAACCTCAGGATTTTCCTCCTTCTTATGAATTGACTTACGAGATCCAGGATTCTTGTGGCAAAAGATTCAGGTGATGCGATTTTGGGAAGATAGGATACGATAACTGAATTTTTATCAGCAGCTCCAAAGATTTTAGTTTGGTTCCGCTAGTTTTGGTTCCAAACACATCCAAAAGGTTTGCAAGTAGTTGAGCATTTAGGTTCAGATTCATCATGTGAGAGTAAGTTTTCTTTGAGTACATCAGGTGCGCTATCAACAATGGGCGGAATACCATTCGATGAACACTCTCTTGGAGATCCTGATTTTTCCCATTCCTCGTTGTTATGTACGTTTAGCCTCACGATAGCACATCACGCCATTTTTCTTAGCCAGTCTAATTGGCAGCTTTTTGTGTAGTACAATACTAGGTGACGCGTAGTCAGACTTTGGCTCCTCCATTGGAGCAACCTTCCAGTTGAAAATTGGATAGTTTGGATTACTCATTTGTAAATTTCCAGTACCTCCCTTGGGTCTCTTAGGTTCCTCTGGCTCGACGCCTCACGACAAATCTTACCTAAGATTAAAATAATCTTACCTAACAGTGACCATTGGTCAATATTGGCACAAGTGCCGATCTAGACTCGCCCCTAATGATTCTCAATTAGATTACGTCTAGACCCTTTTCAACCTTTCTCCAAGTTTTATATGCATCATACTACCGTCTTAATGAACTCATTCAAATACAGATACGCTAGGAGCTCCATGAATCCTTTTATTCTAGGGTTAACTGACGGTTACCTACAGCCTAGTCTTTTTTGAACCACTCTTCAAAACTCTGCATCTTGAACAAACACCTGCCAAACAAACTGCACAAAACAGTACATTCTTAGTAATTCTTTTTCTATCACAATTATGCTGCGCCTGTTTAATGCTAGTGAAGTTTATCCAAACTAATCCCAAAACTACAACAACAACAAACTTATTGTAATAGTATTGGTGTAAGTAAACATTCAGGCGAATTTATATTGTGTAATTTAGACGTGATGTGATTTTTTAATGTGTCTGTACCGAAGAGAAAATACTTAGAATGATTTTGGAATGTACCTAAGGCCCATAGTATATCACATTTTTAAATCTGATGGGACACCCTATCAGACCCATTAGAAAATCAAATAATTTACTAAGGACACTCGTTTGGGTTTAGACAGTTTACTAATGTCACTGAAGTGCATGCTAAATGCTTAGAAAATACTTGGAATGACTTTGGAATGTACCGACGACACATTAAAAACTCACATCTCGTCTAAATTACACAATATAAATTCGCCTGAATGTTTACTTACACCAAATACTATTACAATAAGTTTGTTGTTGCTGTATTTTTTGGATTAATTTGGATAAACTTAACTAGCATGTCTGTTTTCGTTTTAAACGGCCACTATCTATCTCATTTAGTAGTTCGACGCATGAGACCTAGCAATAATCAAAAACTGATTATGATTAATTGAACTGCTACTAAATGCTAACTAAACTCACAAGGAGTATATAAGGCATATTCAAGTTTTTCTGTGCCCAGGACCATCGGCAATTTTGGTGATGTATCATAAATCTATAGACATTCCAACCAGTGGCCAGTTTTCTCTTTAGGGATGACTCTCCAAAACCTTTATTCTAGCTTCTGTATCGCTCATTAAAAATATTAAGACGGCTCCAAATCATTTGAAACGTTTTTGGTGCATACCGTCGTTTTTTCTCGATTCTTGTTCCTCAAGCGATAGTTGGCTATAGTTAATTATTGAGCATAAAAATTTCTCCCCAAGTCATCTTGAGAGATATCGAGTGCTTTTAACCTAAATTATTGAAATTCTTGCTTTGAAATGTCAGGTTGGCTTTCTTAAATCTTTGACTTGGCTTCTTAGCATTTACTGTATGGAATTCAATAGCCTGTATAGTTTACTTGATGCTCTTATCAACAGTGTACACATTTAGGAGCAACACTTAGGGGTTAAATAATGACTCTACTACATCCTAGGCTATTTGTTCATAGATCATTTATGCCATTTTCCTACAGGTTTAGGCTTTAAAAAACGTACGTAGGATATTCTAATTATAATAATAATTATCCCAACGACCTATTACCCCTCGCAAAACCATACCCGTCGCAGACGGAAGTCGAGTCTGCTTAGTACAAACAGATTTGTTAGATTTAAATAAATTTAAAATAGGTAAAACTAGATAAAGTAAAGCAAAATAAAATGAAACAAAAAAAAAACAAATAAGTTAAATAGAACATCAAACTATAGTCAAGAAAAATAAAAAAGTTTTTTCAACATGCGTTTCGTCATATTAAAATCGATAAAATGGCAGTGCTGATTAGCTTCGTACAGCATTCTAGAGACGGGCTCATTCTTTCCGTAATCAGTTCGATGTGGATCGATTCTTGTAATGTATTTAACTGAGTTGAAATAAATTATAATTGAAAGTAAAACTCACGCGTTCTTGGTTTGACAATAGAAAAATGAATGAATGTATTTCATCAAAAAATGTTAGGGTTGAACAAAACTAATTCTCCCCGTGAACCGTGTATTATACCCACTATGTGTAGTATCAACAACAGTATCCAACCAACTAAACTTACAACTTAACTCATATAACAAATTAGACAAACATATTCGAATTAACAATCTAATACATAATATACATTATAAGTTTAACTTTTGAACAGGTTTAACAATTCTCTTTGGCCTTTGCGTGACATTAATTGGCATTTTCGAATCTACCTGAACATCCATACTAGGGGCAACGCTCACAGTGCGTTTTAATCTAATGTCCTCGTATCTCATGTTGTGGTGGTTGGACGTCGCCCCGTTGTTATTTGTTTTTGTCACAGGCTGCACCTTGACCCGCCGGTGAATAATCTGATCCACATGCCGTTTGATAGTTCTGCCCGTATTGCATATTTTGCATAAATAATACCTTTGTCCCAGAACTTGTTTAATAACGGCTGAAGTCCATGTGTTATGGTTGTGTGTATAATCTCTAATCATTACGTTATCGTTTTGTTTGAAGTCTATATTCCTTCCTCCGGAAAAATATTTCTTTTGATTCTCCTGGCTCTTCTTGATGTTTTCATTTGCCGTAACAAGAGTGGCGCTTTGAGAAATTGTAGCCATAAGACATTTTTTTAAAGTCTTTACAGCGCTTTCGGCCGCACCATTTGATGGCGGATTGCCTGGTGGAATAGTAACATGCCGAACACCGTTGCATTGTACAAAATTTTGAAAATCCTTACTGGTGAATTGCGTACCACAATCTGAGACAATTGCCTCTGGCAGTCCAATTCTCGCGAAAGTTTCCCTCAATTTTGCGATGGTGAAATCCGTCGTTATGGTTTTAGTTATAAAAACTTTTCTCCATTTAGAGAAAGAATCCGTAATGATCAAAAAATAATTAAAAAATAATATATGTATTCTAGACCAGACCGCTTTTGAATTTTTCCATGGAATAAGGTCTGATTTACGTGGGCTCGGGCGCAAAACCAAACATGCGTTTACAAGAGTCTGTATATCCAAATTCATTCCGGGCCACCACATATAAGATCGCGCCATCGATTTTCACTTGACTATGTAAATTTTCTAACATGGTATTCCGAAGTGTTGCGGGTACCACCAAGCGATGTCCCCACATAATTATATCCGACTCCACTCTACATATCGTCTTAAATACGGTGTAAATTTCTCTTCTCTTAGATTCTGAAAATCATTTTTTAATACTGCTGTTTTTAATTCTGAGAGAATCGGATCACTCATTGTTTCTTTTAAAATTAATTCATAATTGATGCTATTGCCAGGATCCGCTTCTGACATCTCTTCATTAGACTCTTTTAAATTAGGAACCCGTGAAAAAAAATCTGCCTGATTATCTTTCCCTTTAACTGCTTGCTGCCATCTGCGGAGTACCACGTTTTTTCTCCAAACCAACCAAGAAGTGGTTTATGATCTGTTTGATCGTGTACTCATATCCGATTAAATAGTGATAAAAAATTTTTAACGAGAAAACTATAGCCAGATCCGCTTTCTCTATCGTGCCATAAATTTTTTCAGACCGCGATAGCGTTCTACTGCAAAATGCTACCGGTCTTTCTTCGCCGTTCGCCATTATATGGGAAATGACTCCCGATATTCCCAAATTTGAAGCATCCGTGGTTACTATTATCGGCAGTTTTGGATCGAAATGAGCCAACACTAGTTTATTGCAAATTTCTTGTTTAATGTTGTTAAAAATGGACGTGCAATCATCATTCCATGTCACCATCGCATCCTTTTGTAATAACTGATAAATTGCGATTAATTTAGTAGACATACTTGGCACAAATTTGCTATAATAATTTACCATCCCGCAACATGCTCGAATTTCTGTTATATTGACTGGTATCGCACAATTTAGCACCGCATCTATTCGTTCCGAAGTATTAGACAAGCCATCCTTATTGACAATATGACCCAAATAGGAAATACTGTCTTGCATAAATTTGCATTTATCCTTCGATAACTTTAAACCTACCTGAGACAACTATGTCATTCAGAAAGTTAACCACGCCCGGAATGCCCAAAAGCAACTTTTCTAGCTCCTGCTGAAAAATCCCTGTGGCCGGACGAATACCGAAACGTAACCTATTCACTAAATAAACCCCCTTATGAGTACTCCATGCTACTAATTTGCGCGATTGTTCATTCAATTCAAACTGGTGATAGGTGGCTTCCATGTCCAACTTTGTAAATTTTTCACATCCGTGGAGAGCAGCGAACACTTACTCTATTTTAGGTAACGGATACTTATTATCCGCCAAATATCGGTTTACCGATACCTTGTAGTCTGCATATAATTTAATCTCGCCGTTGGACTTAAGCACTGGCGTCATTCGTTGGAACGCGAGTAATTACGCCCCTATCTTCTTATTTGACTAATTCCTGCTGCACCAACTCCTTAAATGCGTATGGTACCTGTCGATGCTTTATGAATCTGGGTACTACTTTCTCATCTATTTCTAAATGTACTTGTCCATGTTTAAATTTACCTAATCCTCCGTTAAATAATTCACTGAATTTATTCGTTAATCTCCTAACCTCAGTATCCTCATTAGTATCCTCGGCAATTACCGGACATATCTTGTTGACTGAAAGCTTCACGTCTAATTTATTTATGAAATCCATACCAAGCATTGGCGTATAATTTTCGGAATGCACCACTACGAACTTGAATGGAAAGATCTTTGACTCAAAACGACATCCACCTCAAACTCCCCCAACAGTGGAATTTGATGCCCCGAGTATGCTGTGAGTTTAATATTTTTCTCTAATAACTTAATTTCTTGAAAATAGTTAATAAAGTAATTGTACGAAATTAATGACACACTCATGCTAATATCCAAAAAAATTGAATTAATATTCTTACTATTAATTCCAAAAATATTTCCCACCACCTCGCTCTGCTCTGCCTCGTGATCGCTGTCTTCCGAAACTTGATTAATCCTTCTTTCGTAGGACAAATGCTTGCTAAATGCCCAATCACCTTACACTTGTGGCATTTCGCATTTTTAAAACGACATTCTGATGAGTGATGATTCCTAAAACCACAATGACAGCATTTAATACGTCCCAATATGCAATGCCGACGGAATTCCATTTACATTCGCGTTCTAAAACCACACTGCTTCTATGGAAAGAACCATGTGTATCACGCGGAAATTCGTACTCCCCGCCAAAGAAAAGTATATCACAAAAATTCCGGTGTCGGTGTGAATCCCAACTAAAAAGAGAAAAAAATCACAGAAACAAAAGGCACGTGTTTGTATATATTTTCCAATTGGAATAAATAATAATTCTTATCCGAAATAAAACAAAATTTTCCATTTATAATAAAATAAATATTAATTTTTAATTCAAATTATTTTTTATTTGTGTACAAAAAAACATAGAAAATGTATTTACATATTTAAATTTCATAAATTGAGTTTTGTATTGCATCCGCTACGTTGTGTTGCATCCGCCACGTTGTATTGCATCCGCCAGTATATTGAGATCTTGAAAATAAAATCATTGAAAATTTACTACGTAAATGTATTTCGCGACGACGCCATTGTGAGACAGATCTCTATTACCTTTTTAATCCAAATTTGCACATCGCGATCATTAAATAAGTTAATAATTATTATTATATATTTAAATTTAAAATTATTTACTTTAACAAATCGAAAAACATTATAATGAAACACAACACTTTAAAGTAAAAAAAACTAATTATGTAGTGCAACCGAAATAGAAAGAGAAAAACAATTATTTTTGCCCAAAATCAATATTTTTATGTCTTTGATATTTTTTTTAGTACGGAATTTACTGCGAATTTGAGCAGTTTTTTCCACACAGTAGAAAAATTGCATACTGGGGTGGTGCATTGTTGAATGTGATATTTCAGCTACTCCGGTTTGTATCTCTGCTATTCTTTACCGCAAGATGGCGTTTTTGAGATCTGTTGATAGAATTAACCTCCTCCTGTGTATAATTTTCAATTTTCTCGCATCTAGAAGCTATGCTCAATGTTGTTTCTAACGTCATTTTACCATATTTCTCACCGCATAACTTTTGCAATACTTTGCCCGAGAAAGACACAATAAACTTGTTTAATAAATGCTCACCCAATTGCGCTCCGAAATCACAATTTGACGCCAACCGTTTAAGACGCACCAAATATTCCCTGGCCGGCTCCTCCGAAAATTTCGTTGTTTCAAAGAATCTTTTCCGCTCCTTGAACACGACCACCGGCTTTGTATAATACTGCGTTAAATGGTCACATAACACTTTGTAACTTTTCGTACTTGGCAAATCATGTGTTGATAAATCTCGCAATAACTTGTACAGGCCCAACAAATTTCAACAATTCACGCTTCTTTTTATCATCATCCAAAATATCCTCAGTTGCAAAATAATTTTCCAACCTTTCTAGATATAATACGAATTCTTCCGTCTCTTGGTTAAATTCTCCGAATACTGGCGCCATTTTGTTAAATACAACCAAACACATTTTTTTTGTTTTTGGTAAAATGTATATTTTTAAGGGCGAACCACAGTTATTTTTCTTATTCTTTTTATTCAAAGTATGGTTCCCACTTTATACCGTTTTTCTGCTATTTATTTTTGTCCTCGTCGCCACTGTAATGTATTTAACTGAGTTGAAATAAATTATAATTGAAAGTAAAACACACGCGTTCTTGATTTGACAATAGAAAAATGAATGAATGTATTTCATCAAAAAATGTTAGGGTTGAACAAAACTAATTCTCACTGTGAACCGTGTATTGTACCCACTACACATACACAATAATTTTAAACATAGGTACCTTTACTTAATAAACACATTTTTATTATTCACTTGTTTTTTGTTTCGCAGAATATTTTGAATATTTTTCAAAAAGTTTAAAAAATCACTCGATCGATTTCGACTTGTTAGGTCATCATCAGGAGTATCTACTGATTTGTATTAGTATTGATTTGAAGAAATATTGATTTTCGAATTTCGTAAGATTCTAAGGTATCTAAACGTCTGCCTTTGGGTTGTATATGTAATATGTCTAAATTGTTCAAGCTAGCTGTATGATTTTCTGAAGTTAAATGGTTATGGAAAGTTGATTGATTGCAACCCAAAGGGTAGGTTACCAGGAACAACTTATATCTCCATCAAAAATGATGAATTAAATAGATACGGAATTTCAATATGAAAAAAATACCCATGTAGAAAATAATTTAATTTTCTCAGCATTGTTGTTGCAACTAACGGCGAAAGAGAAGGTGTTATAATTCTACATCTTTCTAACTCGTGCATTTTATAAAACAAAATAAAAACTAGCCGATCATCTATTTACAAATCATTTATAAACCAATCAGTCAGTAGCAGTTTCGCTTTCCTGTGAAGGTTGCATATGTGTATAGCATGTACCTACGAAATATGTATGTATTTTATTTTTCAGATATTATTAATGCAATTTGACATGCACACAAATATACATATATATAATTATGCATATATAAATATATACATACATATTTTTTTTAACTTTAGCGTGATCTATGAGCATGTGCATTGTATTTTTGTGTGTATATATGTATATTGGGATAAAAAAAACAACGTGCGCTTATTGTTATTTTTTAGCACGTTCGCGCACACGACTGCTATAGGATTCATATGTGTGTTCCTGAATAGCAAACAGATTTAGAAAGTGTTTGCCAGTGTGTTAAATAAAAATTGTAATATTTTCGTTTTGTTCTATACAAATTTGGTTTTTGATTTTTTTTCAAAATAAAAAAATTGTACATAATATTTTTGTTTTGTTGTTTTGTCTGGTTTACGAAAACCAAAATAATTAAATGTTTTTGGTGTTGCGTGGTTTACGAATTCCAAATGCATCAAGCAAAAGTGTGTACATAAATTATGTAGTTTTTTCTTTCATAGGATTTAATGTGCATTGCATTTGCCTAAGTATATGGGAAAAAAACAATTTGGGTTTTTTTATTATTTTTTTGTTGTAATTGTTGTAAAATTTTTGTAATATTTTCTATTTGTTTTGTATAAATTTGGTTTTACAATTTAAAAAGAAAATTGTTTATAATTTAATTTTTGGGTTTATGTAGTTCAGGAAAACAAAAAAGATCAAATGTTTTTGTTTCGACCGATTTTGGGAAACAAAAATAATCCAGCAAAAACATGAATGAATCATTCACCCCCGGTAATCACCCCCGGTAATCAGTTTTCTAATTACTTATTAATATTTTTAATTTTTTCGAAGCTTGTGTTGGTGTTAACTTATTTTCCGTCTTGGTAAATACGCCTTTTAAGATAGACCATTTTGAATTTTTTCTAATTAAGACCAGCATAAAAAAGCTGATTAGATTTTTCAAATGATCGTAACATGGTCCATCATCTTTCAAAGGCATAAAGTTGGGAAACTGCCGCTCAATAATATTTTGCACTTTTCAGTGGCTTTTACGCAAATGTTCGGTAAATGGCATTCGTTTTTAATATGCTCAAAAAATGTAAGGCAGGTATATGCTACTTCTGCATATTCCGCTGTCGGTGCTTTTAAAGATCCGTATTTCGACGATTTTTAAAGTATAAAAGTATCAACTACTGTTGGAGCTTGGTCGTTTTCTTTTATCAGCTTAATTTTACAAACATCACAGTTGATTTTTTGAAATGCACAATAGCCTGCGTAATAATTTGCTACATTTCTTTGCAGAATGTCATTTTCCGTGTTAGTCTCACGAAGAGATAAAAATTCTTCATAAATGGTATCGTATCTACCCGCTCACATATGATTTTCTGTATTCTTTACGATATCAGGAATCGCCGTCAGAATCCAATTCCCGTCATTATAAGGAACTTGCCATATGCGTCCTCATGATGTTTTTGATATTCTTATCCACACTGTTATGAGCGAAAAGTAGTCTCAAATACCGTCAACTTTGTCACTCCTTCAAATATTAAAGTCCAAAATACCCCAATACCTCACATCCGATTTATTTAGTTTTGAACCTATTTATTTTGAGTCCAACCGAAGTTGAAACCTGTACTAGTGGATCAAGCATTTCCCTAACCCGTTCTTATTCAGCATGATCACACAGACGTCTTACTAATTTGCGGTCGATTCAACTATTGATATAGAATATTGTGCAGTGGTGTCTCACTTTTCCGAAAGATATATTGAGTATCGGGGACGGTGTGTCTCGGAAAGAAGTCCCCATATCAAAAAAAACCTGATGGGTGACTGACTGTGATTTGGACGAAATCCTCCTTTGAAGCATAATCGGTGACTTATGCTTCCTGCCAGAGAACTAATCCTATCAAATAGTATGTAGCACTGTAATTTGTATGTTTTGGAAAGGAGAACTATACTGCAATAGTACACATTTCAAGCGGTCTTCCTTCTTGAAGATAAGGCACATCGCGGCCACTTTCAATTCATCAAACATAACTTCGCTTCGTCATGACAAATGGAAAATATGGTCAAAAGTACGGTTGTACAATGTTTCTCCTCTGAATAACAAGACTGCCGAATTAGGGAATTCATCCTAGGATGGATCTTCAGATTGTTCAGATTTAATTTAGTCTAACGAATTACGCAAATTGTGTACTTTCAGAGCTTCGGTTTTCCGTCATTACCGCTTTTTCCACCTACAAATTTGCTTTACTGCTCTAGCGAGTAGAGCTTTTTTAGCTTTACTTTACCTGCGATTGTAAATCGGTTTGGAACGTTAATATGGGCTATATTCTGTTGCTCAACAGCAAGAGGCTTTCCTCATCAAACCAAACCTAAAATCTGGTAATCGGCCAGCACTAACAACTGAGATTTGCATTGCTTCCTTTTTGTTGGTAAAAATGAAAAATTCTTTAGTATGTTCAGTTATATGTAGTATAAATTATTTTGAAGATTCCTCCACCATCAAAAAAAAGACATAGTCACAATGATATGTAAATGTTGAGCACAGGCTATCGAAAATGTTTTCTGTCGATTCTGGTGTTCGGGTAGGAGATGCCCTATCTCTTATATTCCGTAACATGTTTCGGAAAAGTGGGACTACTCATCTTATCCAGATAATATCAGATTGGGCTGAGTAATAATTGAGTACGTGAATTAATTGATCCGCTTGTATACGTGTTTCCTTCCTGTGGGTTCCAAAAACAACGAACTAATCAAATCATATCTGCCTCGGCGACTTTTTTATGCGTATATACAGAAGATAAAGATTTCTAACGATAAATTTAAACCTGAAATGATAACGTCGTTACACAGATTTACTTTTTAAATTTGTCTTTTATAAAGACGGCAATTATACGAAAAAAATAATTTTTCCAGTATGTACAATTCTTGTATATCTGTATATCACCCGAGCAATCAATAGAATGTACATACCAATGTATAATTACTAAATTCCTAATTGAAGAAAAAAGGCTATATACAATATCAGTTGGCAAAATGATTCATTCATGTTTTTGCTGGATTATTTTTGTTTCCCAAAATCGGTCGAAACAAAAACATTTGATCTTTTTTGTTTTCCTGAACTACATAAACCCAAAAATTAAATTATAAACAATTTTCTTTTTAAATTGTAAAACCAAATTTATACAAAACAAATAGAAAATATTACAAAAATTTTACAACAATTACAACAAAAAAATAATAAAAAAACCCAAATTGTTTTTTTCCCATATACTTAGGCAAATGCAATGCACATTAAATCCTATGAAAGAAAAAACTACATAATTTATGTACACACTTTTGCTTGATGCATTTGGAATTCGTAAACCACGCAACACCAAAAACATTTAATTATTTTGATTTTCGTAAACCAGACAAAACAACAAAACAAAAATATTATGTACAATTTTTTATTTTGAAAAAAAAATCAAAAACCAAATTTGTATAGAACAAAACGAAAATATTACAATTTTTATTTAACACACTGGCAAACACTTTCTAAATCTGTTTGCTATTCAGGAACACACATATGAATCCTATAGCAGTCATGTGCGCGAACGTGCTAAAAAATAACAATAAGCGCACGTTGTTTTTTTTATCCCAATATACATATATACACACAAAAATACAATGCACATGCTCATAGATCACGCTAAAGTTAAATAAAATATGTATGTATATATTTATATATGCATAATTATATATATATGTATATTTGTGTGCATGTCAAATTGCATTAATAATATCTGAAAAATAAAATACATACATATTTCGTAGCTACATGCTATACGCATATGCAACCTTCACAGGATAAAGCGAAACTGCTACTGACTGATTGGTTTATAAATGATTTGTAAATAGATGATCGGCTAGTTTTTATTTTGTTTTATAAAATGCACGAGTTAGAAAGATGTAGAATTATAACACCTTCTCTTTCGCCGTTAGTTGCAACAACAATGCTGAGAAAATTAAATTATTTTCTACATGGGTATTTTTTTCGTATTGAAATTCCGTATCTATTTAATTCATCATTTTTGTCTCCATCTTAAAGTTGTTCACACTGAGTTAGCAATTCGTTTGCACTCTGTGGAGTTCGATTGGCTGGACAAAAAAGTTCGTGCAGAGGTTGCTGAAATTTCACATATTCAATATGTGAAACAAAAAGCTAAACTGGATATGTTGCGAGATAAGGCTTATCCATTTAACCGTAGAGGTAATAGTGGTTCGTCTGATTTCCAATTTCATCCACGTTTTAAGAACTTGTCCTCAGTCGTTTTCCGTGATACAGAGGTGCAAATGCTTAGCAAACGGAGTGAATTTTGCCCCTACGCCAAACAAAAACGACCTTCGATCATTCGAAAATCTGGCTGTAGATGCCATGTAAACAGCCTTATCTGGCCAGATAACCCAAATAAAATCAGTGTGTGCGTTACAAATAAAGAAAGGTATTGATAACTCTTCTTCTCCGATAAACTCTTCTTCTTCTGCTGCTTCTAATACTAACCTCAAAGTGATTGGTGCGATAAAGAAAAAACTACGTGACACAAAAGTCGATTACTGCAATAAAATTTCTGATTTTATTACAAAAAGCAAAGCAATAGAGCTTGGCAGAGATCCAACTAAGTCTTTTAAGACTTCGGTTAGTAAGTGTATCAACCAATGGCAGAAGTTATTTGATGGAACTGGTTGGAAGTACTCTGTCATGAATCCATCTGCCCCGATCCTTTATGGTTTACCAAAAATCCATAAGGAAGGCATTCCGATTAGACCAATAGTAGCGTATTGCAATGCTCCTGCCTACGAGCTATGTAAGGGTTTCATAAATTTTTTCAATTGTCATACTAATTTCTTTTCGGCTTACTCGGTTAAGAACTCGGTAGAATTGATTAACAAAATTCAAGACGTCGACATTCCGTTACATTCAAAACTAGTTTCATTTGATGTTGCCAGCCTTTTCACTTCTATTGCTATTAATACTTTGTCCCAAATAGTTTATAATTACTTAGATAGGGATATTGTAGATGAGAGCTTACGTCGTGAACTGAAGTTAGTTTTTGAGACTTGTATTAAACAAAATTATTTCTGTTTTGATAATACATATTTCAAATTCGCTGATGGTCTACCCATGGGCTCCCCTCTGTCACCTTTGTTGGCTGAAATTTTCATGAATTTCTTCGAACAAATGATCATATCAAATAACAATCCTTATTTTCGTCATATAATCTTTTGGTATAGATATGTTGATGACATATTATGTCTATGGAATGGAACTGATAGACTGTTAGACTCTTTCCTTACTTGGTTAAATTCTCAATATCCCACCATTGATTTTACGTTAGAAAAAGAAGAAAATAAATGTATTAATTTTCTAGATATAACAATAACCAGGATTAATTCTACTTTAGACTTCAAAATTTATCGGAAACCTACGTATACAGACGCTGTTATCCCTAGTTCTTCAAACCATCCCCATAATATTAAAATGTCAGCTTTCCACTCACTCATAGATAGACTAATAAATATCCCTCTGTAAAATTCAAATTATAACACTGAGCTTAACATAATTCTTCAAATAGCAACGAATAACGGATATGCAACTAGGACTATATTAAAGTTATTAAATAAAAAGCTAAAGCGTAAAACTCTAACGGGTATTTATCCACCGGATAGTCCAACGCGGGAAAATTGGCGTCGCTTAGAGTATATAGGAAAAACGAGCCAACGGATTAGCAAGATCGTGTCCAATTATACCAATATTAGTTTTGCTTTTTATAATAATAACACAATAAAGAAAATGATTTTTAACAATAAACCTAGAGTTGATCGCCTTTCCAAATCTGGTGTCTATAGGATCAATTTCAATGATTGTAGTTTCTCCTATATTGGCCAGACTGGGCGCAATTTTGGAGTTAGAGCTAAAGAACATTTATCTGGTTGCAATCAATCAACTTTCCATAACCATTTAACTTCAGAAAATCATACAGCTAGCTTGAACTATTTAGACATATTACATATACAACCCAAAGGCAGACGTTTAGATACCTTAGAATCTTACGAAATTCGAAAATCAATATTTCTTAACCAAAATATCCTTAACGAACAGAGAGAAATCCGGTTCTCACTAATTACAGACCCCGCCCTTTTCTATTCTCACGTACGCAATAATATACCTTGAATTTTGTTACTCAACCTATGACTCATCGCCTACCTGCGCGATCCGTAGATTAATTTTTATTGCTTATTTTTTTCCCTCCTTCTTTTATCAATATTTTGCTTTTTTCTACTATCTAACAAAATTTTTACTAATACAAATCAGTAGATACTCCTGATGATGACCTAACAAGTCGAAATCGATCGAGTGATTTTTTAAACTTTTTGAAAAATATTCAAAATATTCTGCGAAACAAAAAACAAGTGATTAATAAAAATGTGTTTATTAAGTATAAGTGTGTTTCGCCAAGTGCCTACGGCAAATAGCGTAAAAAGTTTATAGGCACCGTTCTTAAATCTCGCAAATTTATATTTAGATTAATATTACCAAGCAGAACTGGAGAATCGATACCGCCCGTTAGTATTTGATGAATGAAAACCACGTCTGCAAAAACTCGGCGCTTACTAAGTGGTTGTAAATTAATTAGCTTCAGACGATCTTGGTATGGAGGCCGGTTGAACATGTCCACCCACGGTAGCCCCCGTAAAGCAAAGCGAAGGAATCTACGCTGAACTACTTGAATCCTCTTCATATGAACCTCATGATAAGGCGACCACACCTGGCTAGCATACTCGAGCAGGAGGCGGACGAATGTTGAGTAGAGAACCTTCGTAACATAAGGATCATCGAATTCTTTCGACCAACGCTTGATGAAACCGAGCGCAGCGTTGGCTTGATTGATAATACGATCGATGTGATGTCCGAAATTCAATTCACTGTCGCAAATGACTCCCAAATCACGAACAGAACTGGCTCTGGTAATGGCATCGCTGTTAATGTAATAGTCGCGAGAAATGGACTGTGAACGTTTTCGAGAGTAGGTGATTGTTTGACATTTATCCACGTTCAAATCAAGGTTGTTCTTTGCACACCAAGTGGAGAGGTTATTGAGGTCGGATTGTAATATGCTCTTGTCGGTAGTGTTTGAAATCCGTTTGTAAATCTTCATGTCATCGGCGTCGTTGATTGGCAGAATGAAAAAACTTGGCCCCAGATGGCTGCCTTTGGCACTCCAGATGTTGCTGATATATGAGTTGATACTGATGACTTGAACAGATCGGAACTATAAAAGAACTTTTCCAAATGGATGGAAAAATTCCAAGCGAAAGTGACTTTTGGAAAAGTATCGTCAGTGGCTAATCAAGAAAATCACTGCAGTTTTTTAGGACGTTGCATGGTAGACCGTCAGGACCGGATGAAAAATCATCTTTAAGTTTGGAAATATTTTGTACCACGGATTCATAATCGATTTCAATGGAAGTTAAGGTTGTTTGAATACAATTATTCATGTTTATGTAAAGTTACCTTCATCGGGTTTAAAATCGCTGTTTGTGAAAGCCAGAGTGAAGAAGTTAACAAAATGGTTTGTTATGACTTTAGGATCATTAGAAGAATGATCCTTATACTTCAAAGTGGAAGGGTATCCAACGGACTTTTTCTTAAGATTGATAAAGCGCCAAAAACACCTAGGATCAGCGATTAGATTGGGTTGCACGAGTCTGAGATAATTCCCATAAAGTTCGTTATACCAAGGAGGTGATGGCGATATAGTTTTTTGGCGGGTATATACGGAATGGATTGTTCAAAACATTCAAAAACTGCAGAGTAAAAATTGACATTTTGTGTTTCTATGTCATTATGATCATTTAAAATGGTGTTAAAGTCTACGTTAACCAATAAATGTTGAAGCTTCACAAAGTCGACCTTACGAAAATTGAAACGTTGTGGAGCTTTAGAGTTGACATTAAGACTGACTTGTTCCAGACAAAAGGTAATCAAAATGGAAGGGTGGTATACATCTATGGCACAGAGGATTAGATTGGTTTCAGAAGCGACGCTATTGTTGGTAACAGAGGAAAACACCAAATCAAGCGGCCTGTTCAGACTGTTCTTAACGTTGCTGATTTGAAATAGTCCAGAGTTCAACATATTGTCAGTGAATATCGTTTCTTTGACGGTTAGTGCATTCGAAGCAACATAATGAGTGTTATCATCTGAATAATCCCAATTATTAGGCCGCTGGGAGATTGAAATCAAAATTGATGTGGACTGCAATAAAAACCCTTCTACCGGTTAAATTCGTGTCTGAACACTAAAAACCATCTTTCCGGAAGACGTTATAATCCGAGGTAAAAAATTCATTACTGTTGAAATCACTGTTCAAATTAGTCTCAGTGAGTGCAAAAACATCAAATGTAAGTCTTTGAATTGCTAAAAAGACGTCGCGAGATTTAGTTCTCAGTCCACTTACGTTTTGGTAGTTTTTGGTACTGCCATGTTATTATAATTATTTCGGAAATCGACAAATTCTTTGATATAAGTGATTTCGGGCCATGGCTCTGGGAAAAGTATTAGGTCAAATATAGCTTCAGGATTGGTTAATTTAAATGACGCAACTTGTTCATTAAATTAAAGCGGTATATATTTTTACATTTTGTCCTTGGATGCTGTGCTGATCCTTGGAAGCTTTTCTTCTTCAGGTTTGCCCCGACCTGTTCATCCGGATTATTTCTCGCACCCATTTAGGCTATAACGGAGCAATCTAATGCGCCCTTGAGTGTCGCTGTTACGATGATCTTTAATATAGGACTGTATTGAGTGCTAGCTCGGGAGTAAAGTATTGAACAAAGTGCATACAAGAGATCGTTCGATAAAAACAAAAGCCTTTGCTGGCAACATAGCAAATTGTAATATTATAAACTTACCCAAAACGTATGAAAAGAACCATGTGCTTTAAATCCAAACACAAAGTGGCTATAATTAGTGAGCAGTGCTGAATACGTTAAACTTTAAATATATACAGAACGATTATGTTTCAAATTAATAATGAATATTTAATTTCATGATTTTGTATATTAAACATATTTTCTGGTAAACAGAATGAGATCAATCAATCTCAAATCAGTTATTTTTTATTCGATTTGTATAAGAAAAGCCAAAATTTCTTTTAAGAATTTAGATCAAATAGTAATTGTAAAGTATTTTAACAGATGTGTGATAATTTAATAAAAAAATATTTTCGTTCTCTTGTCTAGTTTGTTGGCCATTAAACTCGTACGATATCAATGAACGCATACAGCAATTTAGAAATTCGGTTAGACGATCGGTTGCACAGCACACAATGAATGGCAAATTTAAAACCATTTGCGTATATTACCTGTTACAATTTCTATTTAAAATCAATTAATCTCGGATATTTCACCTGGAAAAATTATTTCCAAACGAAACTATTTATTTTCGTATTATTTTAAACGTGTGTAATTAATGTGGCGGTTAATATTTCACGCATAGATCGCGCGCGCCGACATATCACCGGATATCACTACACACACACACACACGCACACAAAATTATTTTGTTTATTTAGAATTTCGAAACCAGAACGAAAAACTAAAAATTAATAATCTGTATAATTGAAATAATATTTTTAATGGGCGATCGATATAAATTTTAATCGATTTGCAGGGGTGGTGCACACACTATACGAGTATACTAATTTTTTTTTTTTTTATTTCCGCAGATTATGAGGTGGTCGTAAACAAAATGAATTCAAAACTATTGCAACATAATATGAGTCGATTTAAAAAACGGGAACGTACACAGAATTGGGCCTACGAAGAGAAACGCTTCCTGTTGGAATTGTGTCGGAAAGATATGAAAATTATTGAAAATAAACGTTTGGATAGCTCACTAACGGCCATAAAAAATCGTGCATGGCGAATAATCCATCAACAGTTTACGTCAACGTTTGGTACAGATCGGGATTGTAATCGGCTGAAGGAACAGTGGCGACGCATGAAGGCGTGCACGCGAGCGGAAATAATCGATTATCAACATAGGATTACACGATACGGACAAGATATTGCGGATCGCAAGAAACCAAGCCCGTTTACATTTGAGATATGGGATTTTATGCAGGAGGCGAAGAGAGCGTGTAAAAATGGCAGCATGGACGATATTGACTATTCAAAAATGAAATTAAGCCTGGAGGAAGAGTACTCAAATGATATGATGACGGTCAGCGATGAAATGGAACTGAAACAACGTATTCGCGATGGTAGCTGCGATATCGATGAAATGTTAGTAATTTTATATAAACTACATTTTTTAGTATGTTAAACACTATATTATTTACTTTTAGCCCCTATTCAAAAGAATCGAACACCCAAAATATGTGTGAAGTGGAAATAAAAGAGGAAACGATTAGCCACCACGAAGACTACTCCCCGTACAAATTACAAACAAACAACAATCGACGCATTAATGAACCACTCGATGTAACTTCCAACCACCATGACCTACGCTCGCAACGTAACTTAATATCCATGTCCCCGTCTCTCTCGATAAATAATTTGTCCGCCACGTACGAAACCCTAAACATGTTAAAAAATCAAATATCATTCAACACAACCAATAAAAGGCGATCGATGGATGGTGGCGGTAGTGATAAACCATCCGAGTGTGATGATACGCACATGAAACAATATATCGAAATGCAAACGCGGGAACATTTGATGCGAATGCAAATACTTAAAATTGAGCTGGAAACGGCAAAATTTACACGCGATACGGCCGAGTTGAATCGCAGGATTGCACTGAAAAAATTTAACGAGTGTATCAATCCGGAGAACAGTTAAACATAGTAAATATTTATTACATACATAATCATACGAATCCTATATTTATAATCCATTCCTTGAACTCATCCATATATAAATACGGGTACCACAAGAAATTTAACTATTTAGAGTAATGAAACAATTTTGTAAAACGATAAAAGTATTAAATAAAAGTGATATTTTTATAATAATTTAAGTTGAATTGAACCCTAATTTGTTTGTATTAACAATATTTCTCATAGGTTCTTGTCCGCAACAATGGAATGCCAGAAAATCTCAAAATCATCTTCTTTTGCAAATCGCCTTCATTTTTAATCTTCGAAATCTGTTGTGAGGCCGAAACACCCCAACTCTATCGCGGCTTGCTTTGCGTCCTACTTTACACGGTAATACTGTTACCCACTTAAAATAATTTTACGGAATTATAAAATTGAGAAAATGAGGTAAGATAATTGCAACCTTGGCTCTTGAAACTCGTGGCGGGTACATAGATTCATTTTGAAATAATTTACACATATTAGACTCCTACTATTTATTAATATTGCTTAAAATACAAACAAAATAACCCATGTGTGTGCGTATGAGTTTATCTTTAAATATACATCCACATGCAACTTAATTTTCTTTTTACACAATTTCACAAAAAAAAGAGCGTGTGTTAACTCCTCCCCATTTAAATCCCAGATGTCATCCTTTGGCTTCACTTAATAGAATGACGATTCGTAAACTTTCCTACTTATAGTTGGAACTTGTGGTTGCTCTTACGTTACCAGACATATTTGGTATATTATGTTGCATATCCGGTTTTCCATGGAACGTTATTTTCGAGATATCACTTTCAGTTGTGCTGGGTTTGGTCACTTTTAATTCTTCTACATACGTGGTGTTATCGACGATTTTTTGCATCTTGTGAGTAGCACGACAGACAATTTACCGAAAGTAATCAACCGAAAACGACAATTTAGTGAAAAGAAAATCACCAAAATAACAATTAACTGAAGACGACGATTCACCGAGACCAACAATTCACCCAAATTATCATATAATCGAAAACGATAATTCACCGATAAAACAATTCACCTAAACGACAATTTACAGAAAAAAAAAATCGGCAATTAACCGAAAACGACAAGTCCCCAAAAAAGCAAATTCACGAAAACAACAATTCATCTAAAACCAATTCACTGAAAAAACTATTCATCGAAAAACAATTCGCCGAAATCGAAATTTCACCGAAAACGACAATTCATCGAAAACGCCAATAATCACAGAAAATGACAATTCATCGATAAAACAATTCACCGAAAATAACAATTCCTGTTTAATCTTCAGATTTATTCAACACTGTTTTCGAGATTCCATGTAAATCATGAAATTGCGTTCCATATTTATCGGTTGGCAAATAAATGGCTTGTTCCACTAAAACAAACTATTTAAAAAGGCACCGCGAAGCTGAAGATTGAACTAGGCCATTTCTTGGAAATATGATTCCGGTAAGCTAAAGACTCGTTCAAACCAAAAAGTCTGTAGTTTGCCCAAGTATTCCTTGAATTCTAAAGAATTGTTTTGACGATGCAGAATACCCTATTTCAGTAACAATACTGTGTCAAAGAAGAGAACTTTGAGAATTTTGCAACCAGAAGATTTTTACATATTAGAATTATAGGGCTTAGAATAGTACCAACATGTGATTGGGCTGAGTAACAATAGACTGAGTGAGGGTAACCAATATGAAAATAAAGGCTGTTAGTAGGTATCGGGGAGCTCCAGCCTGGGAACCAATTTCCAATCAATCGATAAATGGGTAATCGATAATCGATCAATATCCGGTTCATCCTTCCGGTCATCTAGCCAATCTATATCCGGTTGCTCATCTTCTTATCTTGTCATTTCCGGTTATCTTGTCGATCTATATCCGGTTGCTCATCTTCTTATCTTGTCATATCCGGTTCATCCTTATCTCTTTATCTCATCGATATCCGGTCATCTTTATCTCCCTTATCGCATCGATAGCCGGTTCTTCAAGGTCTTATCAATCGATATCCGGAGTTCATCGTTATCTTGTCAATCGGTTGTCGGTATCCTCTTATTTCGCTGTCAATTGGTATTTTTGATCGATTAATCGAAGCCGCCATTTTTGGAAATCGGAATCCGCGTGAAATTGTGTGTCGCCATTTTGTATTTTAATTTGTTGTGTGTTGTGTGGGTAACTGCAGCAGGGAAACTTTCGAATTTCAAAATGAAACTGTATGCAAAGATTATGCCCAATTTGTGCTAATTAGTGCTCACGGGAAAAAATTAGTGCTAGTCCAGGAGCCGGAAAAAATTCTAGAAAGAACCAGAAATAATTTAAGCCTAATTTTAAAAATTCACAAAAGCGGCTACACCGACGAAATTTGCGCTAATCATAGAAATATAATTTTCATAAATTTTCATTCATAAATAGAGGAAAAACAAACTAGCCCCTAAAAGATACTATATTGAACATACAAAATACAGACTTACCGTTCAATAACATATTTGACGAACAGAACTCAAAAGGTTTTTTTAAATAATATTTTATCTAGAGACATAAATGTTTTGTCTGGCGTCCCACAAGGTAGCCACATTGGACCTCTATTATTTATTGCATTCATAGATGTTGTGAAGCGGTGCTTCAAACATTGTAAGTTTCCGATTTACGCTGATGATGTAAAAATCTTTTGTAAGATTAGAAATGATCGCGATCTGCTAAATCTACAACAGGACTGGTGTAGCTTGAATAAGCTTTGCCTGAACGTTTCTAAATGTAAAGTTATGAACTTTTCCCGAAGGCGTTATGGACCTGATAATAGTTTATTCATAAATGGCGTTATGATATAGCGAGTTCATTCTTTTCTAGATTTAGGGGTTTTGTTTTCACGAGATTTATCGTTTAAGGACCATATTGACAGATGTATTAATAAGGCTAATTCAATGTTAGGCTTTTTAATCCGTTTCTCCAAAGATTTTTATGATCCATATACTCTAAAAGTCCACTTCGCTTCATTTGTTCGATCGCACTTGGAGTATGCGTCAATTGATTGGAATCCGTACTATAACAATTCCTCTAACCGTATAGAATCAATCCAGAAGCGATTTATGTTGTTTGCCTTAAGGCGACTTCCTCGAGAGGTAAACGCCCCTAATTATGTGCTTCCGTCGTATCTAGGCCGTTGTTTGTTACTGAATATTGAACCATTGTTCGTCCGAAGAGAAATTTCTCGCTCAATGTTAGTGCGCGACGTTTTAAGGGGTCGAATTGATTGTTCACATCTACTGTCCTTGTTTTCAAAACGGGCCCCAGTGAGATCACTCAGACACCGAGGCTTACTGATTGATCTGCACTTCCATGGGTCTAATTTTGGTATGTCGGACCCGGTTTGTAATTCTAGCCGTGTATTTAATAATGTATCTACCGTATTCGAGCAATTCAGATAGCATATTCTTGTCACGCATGTTCATTGCATACATAGTAGCTGAATGTGTGCTAATCCAGAATTGACTCAATTCCACTGAACAACAACGACCGTTGAATGAACGATTTTCTGGCCAAAAGTGCAAACTATTCAGGACCCATCCAGCTAAGAACCACCAAGGATCGTGATAACAAATCCTACAAAGGATACATTGCCCTATTCGTATGCATGACAACCAAGGCCATACACATCGAGATAGTGAGCAGCCTAACAACAGGGGCATTCATAGTGGCCTATAAAAGATTCGCTTCCAGCCGAGGGCTTTGTACTGACGTATTCTCTGACAACGGAACCTATTTGATGGGCGCGAATTCCGTAATGAAGAAGACGTACAGTTCAGCTATGGCCACATTACCTGACGACGTAGCAGCCATGTTAGCCAGTGATGAAACGACATGACATTTCATACCACCTCATACCCCACATTTTGGCGGAATCTGGGAAGCAGGAATAAAATCCGTGAAATTTCATCTTAAGAGAGTAATAGGAGATTCAACTCTAACATTCGAAGAATTAACCACGCTCACCACCCAAATCAAAGCGGTCCTCAATTCTCGACCGCTGATTGCACTAACCAACGACACAACGGATATGACAGCGCTAATACCAGGACACTTTCTCATTGGAGATGCTCTTAAGGCGATGTCGGAAGCGACTACCAGCAACATAGGATTAAGAACGAGATGACACATGGTCGAAAAAATGATGCAAGGCTTTTGGAGGCGATGGTCTTCTGAATACATTCAGCAACTTCAACAACGGAGCAAATGGAAAACCTTCCAGCCAAATTTGGCAATAAACGATCTAGTATTGATGATCAACTACCAGCAACCCGGTGGAAATTGAAAGGATGAGTTGGTACGAATCGTAACAGTAAAGTGTAAGGACGCGACCTACAAGCGACCAATAACCAAGTTGTGCAAACTCCCTATCAGCGACGATCCAAGTGAGATATTACCTATGAAGGCCATTGCGTCGCTCAAGGAAACAACCACCGGGAAGGCCAGTGCAATTTCAATTTCATTCGGTCTCGTGAGCAGCAACATCGAAATAAGTCCGTTCAATCATTCCATTGGGATACATTTCGAGGAATTGGGCAAGTTGGAGATTGTGGCGACGAAATGGACATTAGTTGTTCAATACAATTTATCTCCCTACTGGGACGAAATTGACAACTTTAAAAGAGCCCACACAGAGTTACAATCAGTTTGTATGAAGCTGTCCGGGTTAAAATGCGACATCATTCTTCAGCAACTGTTATTTCAATATAATTATTTGATAGCAGACAACGAGCTACTATTTGAAAGTAATAAGGAACGTAAACGAGGGAAGCGCGGTCTCGGTGACTCAGTGGGTCTTGTACTAGGGGACCTATTTGGAGTACTCACTCAGCGAATAGCTTATATATATTAGCCCTTATAAAACGGAGAATAAATAAAATAATAAAATTGATGTTTAAAATATTGTTTAGCATTTAATTTTGTCTGAGTAGAAAATGAGCAAAATTGTTATCGTAATGTAATCTAGGATGGATCAAGAAACCAATGGGTCTTAGCTCGTCTCTTCTTTTAAAGATGCGGAGAAACACACCTAAGATACATATAAAATATGAGCTGTACGTGATTTCGGTAAAGTCGTGAAAAAATCACTTGGGTTGGCCTTGTGAGAAATAGATTTGGATCACCCCACGACGTGACCGTCTCAACCAACCGGTGTGACCAGATTTATATCAGCAGAATTTCAAAATTTTAGCAATTAGCATGGAAAATTTGAACACAAAAATCAAGCGAACAATTTTTGCATTACTAAGTATAGTTGGGTTATATGGTAGAAGTGATTAAAACCGAATATTGTTGTTTGAGAGGTGAAACACCTTTGTGTATTACAAATATATTTTTAAATGAATTCGTCGAATCATCGCATTCTCATATAAATTGATAGTCCATAATCTAAATGGAATGAGGCCAAAATTATTGAACAAACAGTTTAGTAATTGAATACATAGTTAGTATATAGATAATTCTGAAAGAATTTTAAAAGTGCTCTACACTAAACGACCTTGCAATTTTTTAATGTTATTTATTTAGATGAATATAAATTGCAAAATATAATAGAGTAGGCGGAGCAACGAGAACAAAACTAGTTTCATGTTCGAGACATATTCGACTACAACAGCTGGGCTTCTTGATCCTTGATCTGATCCGGTTCAGTTCGTGTTACATGAACCAACACAACGACGTTTACTTATTTTCAAATCAAAATTTGTGTTCTTAAACCAAATTTTGATCAGGTTTTCATATAAAGCGTATTGCATTGGTAAAAGTGTAAGTAAAAATGTTTTTTCCTGCGTATATTTGCATATTTCGTGATTTTATTAATATTTTAATTTTATTATAAAAACATAATATTTATGTCGATTTAGAAGTTTGAAATACCACTTTTAATATTTTAGTACAAACCTTTAGTATTAAAAATTGGATTGGATTTACGTCGCCAAAATCGTTTTGGATTTAAATGAATCCATTTGGGTTAACTTTCAATGCGATTGTTGTTGTAGATGATCTTGGCAATCAGCTAATAATGTTTGAACTGATCCGGATCAATAGGTGTCATGAAACACGGCAATTATTACATGAGCAATGAGTAACTTCGTACACTAATGTGTGAGTCGAAATAGGATAAGTTGCACAATTTGTTACAAGGGCTATCATTCAAAGGACACCATCACAACCACTGAATATATTCAAAATAAAATCACGTAAGTTCAATAAATCGTTAATTAGGCCGTTGTGCAGGCTAAAGGTTGCAGACGGTTCAACTTTTCTCAGCAGGTTTAAATTTTGTGAGTTGTTTCTTTAAGTTAAAACACATACAAGAGCGAGTACCAATTTACCAGAATTGTACAAATCTACTAATACAACGGCGCGTTTAACAAATGTTTGGTAACAAGCAGTGATAAGCAAAACGAGTGGTGTATCGACAAACCTGCAGAAGTTTTAGTTTGTATCAGAATAATAATGTATGCGCAAACACAAGCATCTTTGAACTTATTCTGGATGATAAATGCCGAATTATTCTACATTGACGAATCAAAAAACCAGCGTCCAGCGTAAAGCAAAATGGAATTCCAGAAAAAAACATGTGTACACTATTTGGTCGTAGAGATTACCAATACCACGCCGTAACCTCGAGTTCGGTTGAAGCCACGAAACAAGCACGAACGGACATTTTTTTTTTATATAATTTTCATTTGCTAAGGTCTGAATCGAAATCCACACGACCAATATTTTTAATTATTATTTCCATGTTTGAAATGCAATGCCCAACTAACAATTTTGAAATTTATGAGCGTCATATAAGAGTTAAAATGCATCTTATATTAAACTTTTAAGAGTCTTCTTGCAAACTTTTTGGGCATATAGGGTTAAAATAAGTGACATGTAAGGTGTATATAAGTATCACTTAAGGCTCATCTTTCTTGAGAAAGAATGATATAAGTTATAAGAATAGTCGTAGAGTAGTCTTTCGGGAGGTTGTTATCAGAATATACATTCTTATGTAAGAGCGTTTTAAGACTTACGTTATATTCCTATAAAATTCATCGTTATAATCTTTGAAAAATACGTTATAGGATTATACAACTTTAATGATCCCTAATTCAGTTTTATAACAAACTTGTCAATTAAAACAGATAAATTAAATTAAAACAGATAATGCTTGAAAAACTAATTACTTTTTATATAATTAAAATTTACATTGAAATTAGCATAGAATTTAGCTGGGAATTCAAATTTTTCAATTAAAAATAATAGCTGCCTGATCTAATTTTTTGCGCTCTTAAAAATTCGAATAATAAAATAAAGAATTATTATTATTTAAAAAAATAAAAATTATAAAAAACAAATATCATAAAATGGACTAATTAAAATAGTACATAGTACTTGTTATGAGACGAAACTCTATAAAAGCACTTGCTCAGTTCCTAAAATTTCCAAAATATACCAAAAAATTCATTTGAAAAAAACTTTTCTAAAAAATTACAAAATGGATGCTATGTTTCATAATGGAAATTCCTAAACCAATATGGACGAAATGGCGATACTCGATATTATGAAACGTAATATTATAGAAACTTGATACAACAACTCGGTTATACTGTTGCTATACTGTGTATTTGTATGATTTGTCGTATTTGTATTAGTTTTTCTTAAAAACTTATCCAAGAGTATTAAGAGAATATTTTACGAATACAAGTGTACAATAAGTGGATATGTTACGGTTAAAGTCCGAAGTGCGACGAATGTCCACATTTACCGGGAAATGTACATATTTACCTATCCATTTGGTAAATGTATGTTCAATCTACTTCTACCTGCAAATTTAGACTATTTCCACATTTACCAGCACATTTTGGTAAATGTTCGATTAATTTTAATATTAGAAAATTTATACTAGTGTACTATTTAATTTCTTTTACATATTACATTTATGGCTTCCACAGTTAAGAATAGTTGAATTAAAAAAGGTTATTTTCTAAATTCGTATTTAGAATATGAAATAAGTTTTTATTTAATTCTAAAAATGTAAAATTTTCATATTATTAAATTGAATTTATGTGAGTATACAATCTAAAAATTATGGTGCACTTTATAATCTATCAATTACACCATAATTTTTTTAGTAGGTGTCATTAACAGATTAGATTCTATATAATCCGCTCCTACGTGCGGCACGCAGTGCGACATGTTTGCTTATCCCGGCTCCTACGCCCCCTGAAATTAAAATAAAAAGAACTCCGGAGGGCTAAGCGGGCGAGAGTGCAGCCGTTAGCCTCTACAATAATATTATCATTTCAAAATGTTGCATTGTAAAATATTGTTTTTTTTTAATAATCTTGCAGCTACACAATGTAGCAATTACAAAATGTTGCAAGTACCTAATCTTGCGGATATCCAATTGTACCACTATTTCCTTCCCTTCCCACTCTTAATTTGATTTATTCGTAAACAAATATTAAATTTGAGTTATTTTTAAATCAAATGAAATATTTTTTGAATAAAAATTATTTTACAACCGATTAACGAATAAAAATTTAAATTTTAGTTCATTTGTATTCCAATAGATGTCACTAGTTTGATATTCCGAAAAAATCGTAGCATGGACACTTTTGTTTTAGTTCTAAATATATCCGCATTTGATCAAAGTGGCACAACAATCGTTTAGCTGTCAAAAAATTTGCGATGCGATACTAAAGCTGTTCCAAAAAAAAGTATGTCGTAATTTTAGATCGATGATTTTATTATTATAAATTTTTATTTTTTAATTACACTTTTTTTGATATGATTGCACTCTAGAAAACCACTTAGATGGAGATAGATAATGATGGAGGCCCGGAAATGCAATCAACAAAATAGATTTTAATTCTCGGATTTTATAACAGCTGTTGTTTGGTATTTTGAAGTTTAAGAAAGTAGGTGAAGGTTAACCAAGTATACCACGACCGTACTTTCACTGTACAATTGAATTCTCATAGGTTTTTATGTATTTGCTTGCAGTTTATTTAGATGTCTATTCTTAAAGTAAATCCCCTTTATAATAACGATAATGTGCCTTCATCAAACTAACAAATTTACATTTTCATTTTCTCGTTAAAAATGCACTGTAAAAATTTAATCTATCTATTATTCTAGATAAGCGGATCTGGAACAGCTTTAGTCAAATTTTTTTGAGTCTGCGCGACGGTAGCGCCACTTTGACCAAAAGCGGAATTTTTTATAACTAAAAATGTGCATTTGCTTAACATTTTGGACCTAACGCCATCTATTGGAATAAAAACGAACTAAAATTTAAAAAATACGTTAAGACGTGCTAAAAAAATTTTAATAAAAAAATACTGAATCTGATTTAAAAATAAATGAAATTTAATATTTTTTTATGAATATATTAAATTGAGAGTGGGAGTCGCACTGCGTGCCGTACGTAGGAGCGGATTATACAGAATCTATTAATGACACCTACGCTCCTCCCCGTAGCCCTGCGGGGCTCTTTAGATTTTAATTTCGGGGGGCGTAGGAGCCGGGATCTTCAAACATGTCGCACTGCGTGCCGCACGTAGGAGCGGATTGTATAGAATCTATTAATGACGCCTACGCTCCTCCCCGTAGCCCTGCGGGACTCTTGAGATTTTAATTTCGGGGGGCGTAGGAGCCGGGATCTTCAAACATGTCGCACTGCGTGCCGCACGTAGGAGCGGATTATATAGAATCTATTAATGACACCTACGCTAAAAATAATATTAAAATATTAAACAAAAAATATTAAATATTAAATTTTGTTTTTTTATTTATAACTTTTCACAAAAAAAATTAATTTTCCCGGAAAATGTGATAATTTTTCCGGAATTATAATTTTTCCGGAATTATACACTTTGAATTTTGTCCACATTTGATTTCTTTGCGTGTTTCTTTGTTTATGTATGTTATATGTGTAAAATTATTACTTATGTGTAATTTGATTTATTCGTATAGCAACAAAAGTTTATTATTTACTACGAAAACTGCTTCTTTGATTTAAAAAAAAACATTTTTCGTCTCGAAACAAAAATTAACCTAAAATTAACCCAAAACGACAATTAAACTAGGTAGGTGCCCTTGAAATATTTATCTATGTAGTAGTGCATATCAAAATCAGTTGAATCAAAAAAAAAACTGTTTCTGAGAATCAAAAATTTTCCCGCCACAAAATTAGTTTGTTGGTGAAGCGGAAGGAAACGAGGAAAGAATCAGGACGAAAGAATCAAAGTGTGGACCCGCGGATTTTTTGTGTAGTTCAAATGTTCCCCTCGAGACTAAAAATATAAGTAATCATGAGTAGTGTTGCTTTCACTAATCCGATTAGCTTAGCTAAGAAATGTGAAAGCAACAACTTTTGGCTTTAATTTTTAATGTGTTTTAATTTTTCTGTGTTGGTTCATTTTATTAATATTTATTTTAGTTTTGTTTATTTTATCATATAGAACAAATTAAATTCGGTATTTTGCTATCAAAAAAGAAATGCCAAATTTTACTACAAGTTAATTTTTCGAAATAAATAGAAAAAATAACGCCTTGCGGTAAACACCATAACCATACATTGGTTTTATTTCCCCTAACCCTAATTTTTTTTTTCTTAACATTAAAGAAAATGGGCTGAGAAAACGATACAATGCAATTGTTGGTGTAATCTTTTGAAAGCAACATTGCTATGATGTAGAATTTTAAAATTCTTAAAACATTCCTCATTTACGTTCGAAAACAAGTTCCTTAGTCTATGATTTCAAACTCGTGTCTTTGCTGATAATTTGTGTCAGCTGATATGTTTGTGTAAGTTCGTACTGTTATAATCAAAAGCACTACATACATATCTACATATAAAGTTGAACTCAAATAATAACAATCCCAAATATTAATTTCTTGTAGGAATACAAGCTAAAGTTTTATTGGTGGAGCTCAAGGGCTGGTTGGAAACTTAAAGACTTAGCAAACAAATTTATAAAAAAAATGCTAACCACAACATTTAAAGTCTAGTGTAATTATTACATGTTGACATGTTTTGGAACTCTTGATTTCTAACAAAATTTAATTTGCACATGGATGTTGGTAAACGTATTTAGTTATCATGTCTAGCATTCAATTTACGTTATGCTTATTACCTAATTTTTTCAAAATTTACTGCCCTTGCCGAACAAAATTCCTTCTAAATTAATTTTATTTAATCGAAATTCATCGAAAGTAAATCTTGAGTCTTTACAATCTTTACTTTTATTCTAACAATATAATTTTTTATGTGACAGACTATATTGGCACGTCTTTTGAAGTTTTGAGATGTGTCGCGTTACTACGTGAAATATCATCTTTATTTCGCTTATGTTGTACTTACGACATTAAAAGAAATTGTATCTATCTCATCTAACTGATTTTATTTACTTTTAATTTAAAATAAATCGTATTATAAATCTGCACATTACACCATCAATTTTAGAATGTACACTCGCATAAATTCAATTTAATAAAATAAAATTGTTGGGAAATGTTTACATTTACCAAAATGTAATATAAATGTGTACATATACTGGGAAATGTACGGATTATCAAATATTTTTAATTTTATCTTCACATTTACCTAGCATTTTGGTAAATTTGCACATTTCCCGGTAAATGTGGACATTCGCCGATTTCGGACTTTAACCGTAACATATACAACTATATTATTTTAAATAAAAAAACTGAATAAAACAGTAATATATCTAACACTCGATTGTTAACATGGCTCCATGAATTAAAAAAGGCTGACTTGAAAATGGCATTTTTTCGAACTTAAAACCAGCGTTTTTATTTCATTTTAAAATTGACTTAAAATCTGTAATGAAAATGAAATAAAAAAAGCTAACTTTATTAATGCATATCATAAGTCATTTAGAAAAAATAAAATGTGTATTTAAGATCGAAATAAAACGTAAAAATATATAGCAGTAAAAGCCCGATTATTCGGCATCCAATTAACCGGAACACACAGTTAACCGGAATTTTAATTTTTAGGATTTTTTTGCTTTTTTCTCTTTCATATGCATTTTTGAATATGAAATTGTTTTTTGCATGGTTTCATTAATGAATGCATTAGTTGAAAATTTTGAATGGCTTAAGCATGGTTTCCACAATGGCGAGGCGAAAAAATTAGCCAAACTAAAAAGAGAAAGCAAAAATTCACCAATAGTGCGATAGAGACAAAATACCATTTAGACAGACAAATTGGGACGTCCAGTTTTTAATATTTTAATTCAGCACTCCGAAATTGGACGTTTAGTCCGAAAAAAAGACGAGATCGATCGTCTTTTTTCGGATTAGCCGCTAATTTTCGGAATTCATACGCCATTTTGAAGAAAATTTTCGGAATAAAACCGATTTCAAATTAAAAATCTTTATTTAGATGTCATATTTTGTTGTGTCGTGTCTATACAATCAAATTAAATTACAATTGAAATTAAATTACAAAGTGAATTTCGCAGTGGATTTTTCAAAATGAATTTTAATAAACTTAAAAAAGGTAAAAAGGTTAAATTATTAAATGTATTTATTAACTAGTTTCTAATATTTACAGATTTCAATGACGTGTTGGACGATCGTAATGAGGTGACTCGTCCCCATTTTGATGAGGGAACTGATGATTATGATGGTAATACATAGATAATAATTAGATAATAGTTATAGAGCAATTTTATATAATAATTATATATATCAAATACATTTCAGTAAATTCCATGCAGATCGAGTATCTTCTATCGGATGAACCAGACGGCGATATTCAAGTAGTTGATGACCCAAATTCGAGTGTGGACCAGATTGATTATGGTATGTAATTAGTTTTATTGCGGATCGTTTAGAAACATTGTAACATAATTTTTATTTTCAGAATGTCTAATAGAATCTGTAAAATCTCGACCACAACTTTGGGATTTTAAGAATAAAAATTATAAAAACCGTATGATGCGTCCACAGCTGTGGGAAGAGGTTATATTAGAATTAAGTAAGTATTTGAAATAAACCACATATATTTGTAATGTTGTACATATATTTTTATATTATTCAACAAAAAACTTACAGATTTGGACAACAATAAAAAAAAACAAAGATGCAGTAAGAAAAAAATGGGACTACTTAAGGAGCACGTATATGAAAACTAAAAATATTGAACCGAGTGGCTCTGCTGCACCTTTAGTGCCTAAAAAACCGTTTAGGTACATCAAGTTATTGGCTTTTTTAGACGACACTGTAACACCTAGAGCGTAAGGATCTTTTATTAAATAATTTACATAATTTTACCCCGTATAATCTAATTTTTTAATATTCTTGTTTCTGGTCGCAGAGAAAACAAACCTAAATCCTCACTACAATTATTTGCAGATATGATAGTGAGTGATATGAGTCGACTTCCGGAAAATGTTATAAGAAGATTAAAACTTGAAATTCTTCAATTGATAAATATGGAACTCGATTTGTATTGTAATGAATAATACAATGTATATATTTAATTATAATTTTTTTACAATAAAATTTTTTATATAATAAAAGTTGTCGTATATTTATTTTGAATATTTTTATACATTAAACGCAAAATTAAAATTATTATTAAATTTTATCCCATTGCCATTCAACAACGCCGCTACCAACGAAGTGTGCTGTTAATATTTCTCATATTTTTTTTGCTGCAAATGTTGGATTTATTTGTGTTCGTTCTAAGCAAGTCAAGCTCTCTTCTCTTCTCCAGGAACCGAACACCGTCCGTCCATTGATGTCACTATCTACTAAACCGGGTGTAATATATCCTGAATTTTCATCTTGTCGAAGCCAATTGTGCAGACATACTGATGACTCAATTATGCTTTCAACTGTGGAAACGTTTCCCTTTATTGTCGTTCTAAAAATTCGCCACTTGGTGCTTAATATCCCAAAAACGTTTTCAATAGTTCGTCTAGCGCGACTTAGGCGATAGTTGAAAACTCGTTGTTCTTGGGTCAAGTTGTTCGTGCTGTACGGCTTTATCATATTTTCTGATAATGAGAAAGCATCGTCCGCAACAAAAACAAATGGACAATTGTTTAAGTCTTCTGCGACATCACACGGCTCTGGAATTCTGCAAATATACACAATTAAATACGCAGACTTATTAAAAATAATTACAAATTCTTACGGTAAAGATTTGTTGTAAAATCTTTGGCCGAAATTACTAGAGGCTCTCGTATACAAGAAATCTTTTTAATATCGGCCCCAACTAACAACATCAACTCATTCTCATATAATTATGGAATAGTTTTTCATCCTCCAGAGATTTTAACCTCTCAACTATTGTGCTATGAGCACCACTTTCATCCCTCTCCTTGTAGAAAGGGCGAACCCAATATTTCCTCTTTTTTTTAGTTGGGGGACGACATTTTTCTTCGTCAGAATCATTTTCACTACTGCTTGAAAACATAACGGCATATATTGCCATTAATTCTTCAACACTATCCATTTTTATCAAAATTTAATTTTAAAAGCAATCAAAACAAAACACAAAGTTATAGGATATGACAACTCGAAACGTCAAAAATAAAAAAAAAATTCGGAGTAACGACTTGTTGCTCTTTCACTCACTCTTATGTGATTTTTTTTATTCCTTTCTCTTTTTAGTTTGGCTAATTTTTTCGCCTCGCCATTGTGGAAACCATGCTTTAATTTTCATATTACAGTAAAAACCCGATTATCCGGCATCAAACTAACCGGAACACTCAGTTAACCGGAATTTTAAGTTTTAGTATTTTTTTTGCTCTTTTCTATTTCGTATGCGTTTTTTGCAAATTTTCATTAATGAAAGCATTAGATCAAAATTTTGAATGGCTTTAATTTTCATATTACAGTAGAAGCCCGATTATCCGGCAGCCAATTAACCGGAACACTCAGTTAACCGGAATTTTAAGTTTTAGTTTTTTATTTTTTAAGTCAATGTTTTTTCTAAAACCATATGCTTTTTTGGTAGTATATTATTGTTTTCTAAGTGTTATTTTAGTTCCTCAAGAATCATTTTGTTATATATTTTCGAAAATGTGTTGAGTAGGCTTATTGTTCTATAATTTTCCGTTTCATTACAGTTTTCTGGATATATTTGGTTTTTATAGATGTTATTTAGATGACTTATTATAATGTTTGTTAACTTCGGGTTTATTTCTATTATGTTTTGAATGGTTTTATATGATATTTTATTTTCTCCAGGTGCTATATTTTGTTTTTGATTTATTATTTTTTTAATTATTTCATTATTGAATATGTTTTCTGTCCTTCCAGTATTTACACAGGGTAATCTTATTGTTTCGATTGTTTCTGGGCAGTTTTCGTTTATAATTTTTTTCGCCATATCGTATTCCTCTAATAGATTGAATCCTTTATTTCCTTTCTTATTTCTTAGTTTATTAATTTTGTGCCAAAGCTGTTTCGTATTTATTTCCTTGTTTATGATGTTAATAAAGTTTTCTCATCAATTCTTTTTTGCTATTTTTATCTCTCGTTTTAGTACTGCTATTGATCTGAGAAGTTCTGTAGCCGTGTGAAGGGTTTTATGTTTATTATAACATTTTTGTTTTCCGGATATTATGTTCCATAATCGTTGAACGTGTTCGTTCCACCATGGTTTTGGGTTGATTTCTTCTATTTTGGATTCAATATTTACTAGGTTATTGTCATCCTGAATTTCTGATATTTCTTTTATTACATTTTTCCAATTGGTGTTTTCCTTTTTTATGTATTTGTTTACGTTTACTTTTATTATAATTGACAGATTGTCAGATCTTATGTTATCCTCTTTGCAGTCCCATTCGAGTTTATTGTATATATCGGTCGTGCATAGGGAGATGTCTATCGCTGATGTTGTATGCGATCTTAAATTTTGTCTGGTGTTTTTTCAGTTTTACCCAGTTTGTTCTCATTAGTTATTTGATCCCATAGACTACTATGGGCATTGATATCTCCTGCATGTTGATTGTTTTGTTGTTGCTTTCTGCTTTTTTGATAAATTTTTTGAAATCCATAATTTGCACATTTGTGTTACCGTTTGGGGGGTTGTAGAAAACGATCAAATTTTTATTTGATCTGCCTCAATATGTGTGATGTTTATATTTAAGTCGACATGTTTGGCTCCAATGTTGTTTCTTATTAGAAACCCTACTCCTCCATATCCCGTGTCTCTGTTTTTTGTTATACGTTTTTATTTAGGTATTCGTGGTATATTGTTCTCTTGTGTCCAGGTTTCATTTAGTATAATTACGTCTATTTCTTGTTTTTGTTTATACATTTTTAATAGGTTGATGTTACTGTTTAGACTTCTTATGTGTATTTGTAGTATTTTTATACTACTTTCCATTTATTTTGTTTTTATATTATTTACTAAATCTTTTAGTTCAATGGTTAGTAGGCCTGGTATATCGTATCTTTTGTCACTTAGTCGAATGAATTTCTCCAATGTGTTTTGTAATTCTAGTATTCTTTCTCTTTGTGCATTTAAAATTAATTCCTGTCTTTGCGTTTTATCAGCCCATATATTCATTCTGATTTCTTCATGGAAGAAATGGCGTTGTATTCTTTTTCGGTTAAAATTTTATTAATTGGGTCGTCTTTCCTTATGCATTTATTTGCTTTGTCAAAAGTTTCGAATTCTATTCTTGCCATATTTCTATTTATTTCAATGATGCTTTTGGTTTTTATGTTACTTTCTTTGAAAATTCTTGCAAGATTCACTGAAATCATCTATTTTCCTGTATTCGACTTTATTAAAACATAAACATGGTCCCTTATCGGTGTAAATATATTTGTTATCTGGTTTCTTTTGTATGGTTTGTTGACTTGAGGCCTCATCCATTTTGCTTTTGTTAATTTCCCCACGTTCGTTTGTTTCCATTTTTTCACTCAATTTATTTTCTTTGTTAATATTTGTTTTTTATTTGGCGTGATAATTTTTTTTTTCGACAGAAATTTCCGATTTATTTAATTTTCTTTTTAATTTCTTATCATTAAAATTGTAGCCTTTAAATTCATCGTCGGATGTTTCTTCGTCCATATTTATGGGACGGCTTGGGTTGCCGCCATTACCTATTTTGACTTGTTCACTAATTTTACACATTTTAGATTTATTCAATATCTTTTTATGTTTTATTAGTTTATCTTTTATTAAATTTCTTCTTGTGTTTTATCAAATTAATTTCACTTTTTATTGTATTTTTTATTTTCACTTTTGAAATTTTTTTATTATGTTTCTATTAGGAAAATTCTATACGCACACACAAAAATTGAACTCTCTTGTTTCGCGTCGATAACTCGATTGAACGAATATTAAAACAATCGTGCTAAAAATCGTTCATATAGGGTTGAACACTTACGACATTCGCCATTTAGTTATAAGTTAGCTTAAACGGCACAAGTTGAGATGGAGAATAGTTTACGATCTCTAGGCCATGGTGATAAAATTCTATAAAATTTTAATTAGGAATCCGAAATTCCAAAGGAGTTGAAACACTTAGACCATCCAGTTTCTCGTGCTTAATAAAAAACTCGCTCCATGTAGATTTTTCCAATTTCAAGACACGTCAAATCGAATTCGAATTAACAGGTGTGAAGTAAATGTACAAATTCGTTTTGAAAAAAATTCTTGGGCAATAATTAGTGTACATTTTATTTTTAATTATATGCCGTAACATATAAGTAAAATAACAAAACATTCAGTTTAACCAATTTATCGTGTATTTTATTTGAATTAACGTTTTTTGAATGCTGCATTAGGTGCTAAGTCAAATATCTTAAATTTATTAGTCAGCTTTTTCCTTTGCCGTTAGCACATCATCTACTTCCACCCCGTCAACAAGCGCATACTTACGGGTAGATTACGCACGAAAAACATCAATATCACGATTCTCAATGCAAATGTGCCAACCGAAGGCAAAGATAAGAAGGAGATTTGTTCTTTGTTGAGTTGGAAGACATCATCAGCAACATCCCGCAAAATCATCATGTAAAAATCGATAGGAGAGCGAAAGCTACATCACATATTGGTCCGCTCAGCATGCTGGTACCAAAAACGACCAACGCATCGCTGGAAATACCATAATGTATAATCTAGCCGTATCGAATACAAACACAAGTGTCCAAGAAATGGATGGTTTGGTGCAATAGTGAGACGAGTCAAAAATGCTCAATTTTGCGATATTCGAACAAAAATCCTTTAAATCTAACAATCTTTTATCTGGTACAGTATTGCTTCAAAATTACTCATAGTTTCATAATATTATTTTTTAGGAATAATGTCACAACTCGAAATAGGGCTGTTGAAGCCCTAATTTCTATTTTCTTAAAAATTAGATACTCTAATTAAATCGTCCATAAATAAAAAAAAAAGTTACGTAACAAAACAATTACATTTATTGTTTAATTTTTTAGTAATAAAAGAATTACTACCAAAAAAATTTCAAATCGATTTCCTTAAAAATATGCTTTTTTGAGATGTGACACTGTTGCACCAACCAGACGATATAATTAAAAACGAACGAATATTGATTCGATCGTTTCGATAATTGAAAATAATATTTCGTAATAAAGGGTTATCCAATTCGAGGTTGATAAAGTAAACTTAAAAAAAACACACAAAATATTCGGAATGTATTGTAATTTTTATTTCATTTTACAGATTGATCCTTGCCATTTTTAGTTAAACAAGATATCATTCAAATGTCCTCCACGGGACTTCTTACAGGCCTTGATTCTTTTGAGGTAATTTTCAATGACTTTTCGGCACATTTCGGGCGGTATCTCGGCCATTACCTTACGAATATTAGTTTTCAATTCGTCAAGAGTTTGAGGATTGTTTGCGTAAACACGATCTTTCGCGTAGCCCCACAAAAAGAAATCCAAAGGCGTTAAATCACAGGATCTTGGAGGCCAATTGACATCAGCCAATCGCGAAATCAAACGTCCAGGAAATTTCTCTTGCAAAAGATCTCGATTTGCTCGTGTTACGTGACTGGTTGCTCCATCCTGCTGGAACCACATATCGTCAAGATCATAATCTTCGATTTTCGTAAAAAAATAATCGGTTAACATGCGGCCATAGCGCTCAGAATTGACGGTAACGGTTCGTCCATGGTTGTTCTCAAAAAAATACGGCCCAATCACACCACCAGACCACAATGCGCACCAAACAGTGACTTTTTCCGGGTGTAATGGCTTCTCTACAATCAATTGTGGATTTTCTGAGCCCCAAATTCTACAGTTTTGCTTATTAACGTATCCACCAAGCGAAAAATGAGCTTCATCACTGAAGAAAATTTTGTTCGAAAAATCAGCATAATAAGATTTAATAATTTTAACGCGTTGGTCGATTGTTAAATGCTCCATATTCTTAAATGGCAGAATGTCAACTAAATAAATGACAGCGTACTTGACGTTTATCTTTGACAGATGTCGGTATACAGATTTCTACTTTATCAACCTCGAATTGGATAACCCAATATTAAAATACACTGTTAAAAATGTACATAAGCTTAAATTATTACCAAGAATTTTTTTCAACCTAATTATTCGAGTCACTTGCAATTGAAAACTCATTAAATTTCGTCCTGTCAATGGCGCTCAAATAATTAAGGGAAGGGCAAAACATAATATTTATTAAAAAAATTAAGAGTAATTTTTGAATTTTATTTTATTAATTTATTAACAAAATATTTTAAATATTTGTTATAGTTTTAAAAATATACAATATAGAAAATTAAATATGCTCTAAAAAAAATTGTAAAAATAAGAAAGAAATAAAACTGTTACATATTATAACAATTATATTATGTTATAGTTTTACATTGCTTTTACAGTTTTTGTGTGAAATTTACGGTTTGGCCGCCATTTTAAAATTTACAATTCGAAAATGGCGTCCATTTTATTTTAAATTGTAGTCCATTGCGATTGATCTTTTTAATTAAATTATTTCATTTATTTATTATCAAAAAAAAATTTGTTTTGTAATAGAATTATATAATGTATTGTATATATTATAATATAAGTTTTGTCTATATTTTTTATTAAATATGGTGGTTTATAATTTTTTTGTAAATATTAATTAGATTTTTCTATCTAAAATTATTTGTTAAAGGATGGTTTTTTTCTTTTAAGTTTTAAATATAATTGTATTAATTTACTGTGCTTTTTTTTTCATTTTAAAGGTACATCTAAAAAAGACACTAGCTATCTATAAAATTTCTAACTGGTTTTTGTCTAATAAAAAATATGGCGTCTCAATAAATCATAATATATTTTCTAGGTACATCATTATTATGTGAATAATAAAATAATTTTTTAATTAAAACGTGAGTTCATAATCTCTTTTAAATTTAAGTAATGATAAGCCTTGAACATGCCAGTTTCTTTTGTCAAATCGTCCTTAGAAGTCGATTTTTAGTTGTTACTGAATCAAATATAATCTTTATTTGCAGTCCAGGAATTATCCAGGATCAAAATCTCAACAAATTGGCCTTGTCACCAACGAAACACAAACATGGTGAATTGATGGTTTCAAGATGCGTCATTTAGTGAAAAATTACAATAGTTCAAACTATTTTTTTTGTAACGGGTTAACCCATGTTTTGTAGAGCTTGCCAAATTTAGTTATTCGTGTTTTCTGTCGTAAAAGGATTACTTTCATGATCGAAAACCTGAGTTTGGTTTTAACAGACAGACGGAATGAATCAAACGTGGTTTTGTTATCGAAAGTATAAGGTAATGCTTGACATCGAAAATGATCAACGAAAACCATAGTAAGGCCCCAGGTCTTCAAAGTTTTGCGCTTTTGCGTAATGATAAAATCAACGTGCCTCTATTCAAAAATATAGTGCCAAGAAAAACATTTTTTTATTCCCCATTGTGAGAACCTGTGAAATGACTGAAATACCCGAAATGACTGAAATGACTACCCTGACTGTCAATTTAAAATCACCAGATATAAATATTTTGGCTTGTGATTCTCTCAGTTTACAGGAGTTCATACCTGTCCTAACCATCAATTTCGATAATCAGTAATTTTTGTGGCATCTATCATTTGACAAACCCCCGACTGAAACAGATGCAAACCAAATGTGCACTTCGTATTTTTCTACCAGCATATACAAAACTTAGGTATTAGAAAAGGGTGTGAACAAGTGATGGAAATTTAGCCTCACATAAGCCAATGCTTTGCTGCTATCTTCTAATTACAGTGTGAGCAACAAAAATTAGAAAAAATGTATTTATTTTTGTTTATTTAGTTGGCACTATTGATATATAAATTATATATATACAAATCAGTTAGGTCTTATATAATATCGGGGTAGAGTCGAATGGTTTTGTTTGATCACATAACACATTATGCTGCTTATTTATATTTAATAAGAAATTATTTATTATTCCTTGTTCTATATAATTTGTCTTTTTTTTGGTTTTTCATTGCTGAATAATGATAAGTATACATCAATGGACTTAAATCATTTTATTATTTTCATTTATCGGGAGGATAATTAGGCTTCTTTATTGTTTCAAATATAGTAATATTATGTATATAATATATATTCAATGGTAAATTGTAATCGTTGATTAAATTATTGTTTGTGTAATAATAATAAATTTATGCGCGACAACAAAGAAATATTTGTTTTATATATAAATATATAATTTTTTTTTTTTTTGTATTTACATTCTCTATCAAAATAAATTATTTATTAATTCACCTAGATTCACCTAATAATTTTTGTTCCTTTTTTTATTTTTATTTTTTTTTTGTTTAATTTATAATTATAGATTTTTTTTTAATTAAATGAACACGATATTTAACTGCCTTTTATATAGCGAGAGAAAAAATTTTTTTAATTAATAATTTTTTAATTAAATGCATATATTAAAAAATTCATAAGAAATCGTTTTTTTTTTGTTCTGCAAACATGTTTATTAGAAAAAACTAACATGGCATAATTAATCCCGCCATTTTGTCGTTATTTTAATTTTATAATATATTCCATTCTTTGTTGTATGAGTCAAATAAATAAATCGAAAACAAATTAAAACATTAGAGTACTTAAAATTAAAATTATGTAATAATTAATCTTAGCATTTATATAATTTAGATTTTTTTTTTAAATTTTATTTAGATTTTGTGCATTACATTTTGTTTATTATACATTTAGTTATTTGTTTTTCATTTATGTAATAAAAGTACAATAATTTATTTTTAAATTAAACATAAAATATGCTATAAAAATAATTTAGATATCATTCAATAAGTCACTCAATAAGTCCCGAGGCTAACTACTAAAAAACATTTGTTGGTTGTATAAACCGTGATGTGTAAACGGTTTATGTAATTTTCTTCAGGTCTACAAAAAACATATAAAATACAATTTTAAGACCGATTTTAAGACACCTAAGATTAAATAGAGATTCAACATCCAACTTGCAAACTTATAATAATAAGAGATTCAAAAATTTGTGCACGGGAGATTTTATTGATGAAGTAACTCCGGTCTAAACAAAAAATTTATGGTCTACCGAAAATATACAAAACGAATTATCCCGTGTATAATTCGTCTAAATTTTTAAAAATATAATGTTCAAGATTCATATAATTTGATTGAATTCATTAATCAACAAATTGTTCCTACAGGATATTTTTTAAATTTTGCTTTGGAGAGTGTGTCTAACAGATATCCAGAACATTTTTTAGATTTGCTTGCATTTTACCTGAACTCAGGATATTTTAATGTTTTTAATATTTTTTATAAACAAATCAATGAAATTTGCATTCGCTCATTGATACTAGTGTATGTGTTCCTCAAAACCAGATTGATGAAGTTTTAACACATTTTAATACTAAAACGTTTGGTTTGCAATTTGCTTTAGAAACATAAATTGATGGTAAACTTCTATTTTAGACGCTACGCTGATTCATAAAAATGATGATAAAATTGCGAGTAACTGGTATGCAACGGGTTTATCTTCCCGAAGGATTCTAAATTTTAATTTTCCCACTCAAATTTTATAAAGCTTGGGGGACCTATAATTCCTCCATATTTGGTCACCCCGACGTAGTAGTCTGTAGGTAGTCTATAACGACCATTTATAATATCAACGGCCGCAAATTACCGGTTGCTGTTTAAAACGCACCCAAGATATCCTGTGGACAATGAGGCGCCATCAACGGATTAATCCAGCAAGTACTTGACCATAGGACTGATAACGAGTTTCAGTGCATAAGGAATTAAATTAACATCCAAAGCAGTTAACGGTTAAATCAGTATTTGAGAGCTATTCATTAGAATATCATCGATAATAACGATTACCGACAGCAGGAGCAGGCTCCAGTTTTAATTTTTAAATTGGCAAGCGAACTTTATTATATTGTTTTCTTCATTGTTACGCGATTAAATCAAGGTAACAATAATATCCTTTATACAACAATTCTGAGCAGTTTGTTTGCTAAAAATTTTTTCAAATTGGTTAACTAATCATGACCGTTCCAAGTAATGAAAACGAGGGTGGAACCTCAAGTTCTGGAGCGACACGAGTTTGCAATGTGTCGATTAAATACGCGCCTTTCAATCAGGATGACAATGAAATATGGTTCACCAAACGGCAAATACCAATCACTCAAAGCATTAATTATCGAAAGATTAAGTGAATCGGCGAAAATTAAATTAGATCGACTACACTCGCGATTACAATTGGGGGACAAAGAACTGTCACAGTTGTTACGCGAAATGGAAACGCTTTCCACAGACCAGGTTACAGAACCTGTGTTAAGGAACTTATGGATACAACGACTACCAAAGCGAAATTTTAAAGCTATTACAAGAATTTGTTACGGCGACACGGAATCTCCGTGGCTTGCTCAAGGAATTTGTGGACCTTAAAATGCAACTGAACCAGTCCACTTCATATGACACCAAAAAAGGATGGTTCTTGGCGATTTATTTTATTTTTATTTTACCCAATACCTTTTGTAACCGGCTTTACTCATCAATTGCACTCATGTACCAAGTTTTCAAAAATAGATTTGGTCAGAGCATACCATCAGGTTCCTGTCGAGACAAGGGACATTGAAAACACTGCCATAGTCACTCCTTTTGGATTATTCGAGTTTCCGCGAATGACGTTTGGGTTGGAAAATGCACCCCAAACTTTCCAAAGGATGGTACATTCTCTATTCAGAGGTGTTTTTTTTTTCGTTTTTCCATGTATTGATGATATTCTCATTGCTTCAAAAAGTGTGGAAGCTCATTTGAAACATTTACGCATTATGTTGCAACGTTTAAGCAAAGCAAGTTTAGTGATTAACCTACATAAATGTGAATCTGCAGATGATGAGTTAGTTTTTTTAGGTTTTCAAATCTCAAAACAAGGTATGTGTCCCACTCCCAACAAGCAAAAATTTGAACCAATTTTAAATTATCCACAACCAAAGACAGCAGGCGAATTACTTAGATTTCTGAGTATGATCAACTACTACAGAATTTTTATATCACAAGCAGCCAATGATCAAGCTCCTCTTTATGAATTTTTCAAAGAGAACAAGAAAAAAAAAGAAGTTATTAATTGATAGGACGAAGCAATTCAAAAGTTTGAGTTATGCAAAACAAAGTTGACAATTTTTGTAAATGTATCTGACGTAGCCGCTGAGGCTGTTTTGCGACAACTAACAGAGGAAGGGTGGCAGCACAGAAAAAAATAAATATAAACAGAAGTAAAGCTGCATACAAAATTTTTACGCATATTTTCATAGTAAAATATGGGGTCACGATCCGGTTTTATGTTTACTAAATTTAAAATTACGGTTATAATCTGAACGAAAAAAAATTGAAACAAAAACAATATGAAAAGTCAAAGAAACGCTAAATGAATATTCGAAGAGTTGGATATTCTAAGTTTATTATTTTAGTCGTAAAATGAGTTTGTATTTTGGGGTTACAATCTAAAAAAGTTGTTTCAAAATTTTGTATGCAGCTTTACCTCTGTTTATATTACTTTTCTCTATGGTGGCAGCCTTTGTTTTTTTTTGTTTTTCATTTGGACTTTATTCTGCAATTCGCATCCGATATACGACATCAAGTAGTTCCAACGTTGTGGACGAGTTTTTTATCGCGAATCCAACAAATAGATATTGGGACATCAATCGACTATGTAGCCATTGCAGAAGTGCAGACACACGATTTAGAACTTATGGCACTTTCCGAAGCAAGTCCAAATTTAAAATTCAAAAAAATCCTAATTTTTGGAACTGATCAATTTATTACGTGCAAAGTATCAAATTGTAATCAACGACTATCACAATATATCTCATTCCAGCATTCGATCAACAGTCAAACAAATCATCAAAAAATTGTTTTGGCCATCAACGTCGAATGAAATATGTACTTGGGCAAAAAGTTGCAAAGTGTGTCAGAAATGTAAAGTGACCCAACTAGAGAGCTATAATTCCCACATAATGCAAAATTTTTAATTAAAAAACACATTGATCGTTTTCATCACAATAACGTATAACATAGTAATACTCGTAATAACGATTTGTTCGGCCTCTTAATCAAAATTTAATGTTTTGTAATAGTTAACGTTCATTTTGAATTCAACTATAATCATTTCTATCTTCACTCTTGATTTATGCTGCCACCACTTTGTCGGTGGTGGGTATTGTAAGAATAACCAAAAAGAGAAAGAAAAAATGTGTGAAGAACCATAATTAGAAAAACAGCAGCGAAGCTGAAAGGAACGTAAAAAAGAATAAAGCAATTATATGTGTAAAAGTAAAAATAGATGTAGGGTAATAACCAATAAATTTTAGTGTACAGTGTTTTACTGAATAATCTGTTCGTCACGCCATTTTGGATAATCCAATTAAAGTTGCATTCGTCGTGTAATATTTCTTTGATTATTGGCGCAATAAAATGGGTGATTTTAAAAAATTTACGCGACGCCAATTGATTGAGGCTCTGAGTGAGTGTAGTATTGTTTTTCATCGACGGCTACTGTGTCGCAATTGCGAAATTTCTTGGCTCAGCACATGGTGCCAACCGAAAATTCGGACGGTGATCATCGCGTTGATGGAAAAGGTGGTCAGGAGAGTGAGGATGAAATTTCTGAGCAGGACGCTGAACTGTATAAAGAGTTAGCGCGGATGGAGAAGCGGCATAAAATAATGATGTTACAACGAGAGTTGCTTGAGGGGTTAGAAATTCAACCAAAACGGTATTCGTTGCTTTCCCTCACAGTGGCGGAGGAAGTACAGATTTTAATAAGTTTATTAAAATTAATTCATTACTTGATATGGGTAGTCCGGTTAGCTTTATCCGTCGTTCTATTGTTCCGGATGATTTGTGTAGCTCAAAGCAAATTTACTCAAGCTATCGTGGATTAATTATTATCAAATTCTATCGAATCGTGGAAACGATGTCTCTTTTGATTATTTCAGATGATGTATTGCCTGTGCAGGCTGTGCCTATATTTCTTGGTCGGGATTTTATGGATGCATTTTTGGCATTTTTTTGTCATTAAAACCAGACAATGTATCATCAAATATTGAATTAAACAAAAAATTGAATAAAACCGTTATTTTGAATAAAACTTATTTCTGTGTTTCTTCTTATTCCACTGAAAGTTGCTCGTCACGTTCTTTGACTGTAAAAAATGAACATATACCGTCTATCTGTCACGACATTTTGTAAATTAGATTGACCTCTGATGTGCCAATTCATTGCTCACCAAGACGCTTGTCATTTTGCGAGAAAAATGAAGTTACCCAAATCATTAATGACCTATTGAAAAGAAACAATATACGTCCAAGTGACGTAAGTAAAAAAAAAGTGTGTGAGACACGGATGTGTGTCGACTATCGGGCATTAAATAAATTAACTATTCGCGACAATTACCCACTTCCACTTATTGAGGTCTGCTTAGAGCACTTGGAAGGGAAAAAACTACTTCACAGTACTTGATTTGTGCAGTGGTTTTCACCATGTCACAATGGCAGAAGATTCAATTTGTTATCATTGTTCGTAGCACCTCAGAGTCAGTTTGAATATATTGACATGCCGTTTGAACTTAAAAATGGTCTCGGTGTATTTCCGGTGTTTTAAAAGAGTTTATTGAATCCGGACGCATCATTGTTTATTTGGATGATATTCAGATAGCAATTAGGACGATTCCGGAATATTTTGATTCGTTTGAATTGAAATTATCAAAATGCAAATTCTTTTTTATTGAGATTGAGTACTTGGGGTACCTGATAAATCGGGATGGCATACGACCAAGCAACAGCCATATTGAAGCAATCCGTGATTAGCCAGTGTCTACCATATGTGTTGTTTATTTAATTCGTCCTTAACATGTTGGAACCACTAAGCAATTCATGAAAAAACGAATTCAGGGACACGTTTCGGATGCAAGCCCCCCAGTGGCCCTATTTTGGTAATTCCCGGAGAATGGAAATTTTAAATTTTGTAGCAGTTTTATTTCATTTTCCTCAAAAGCTTTTGGGGAAAAAAATTCGGGAAAAAATTATTCCCCATTATAGCAGTTTTGACGTTTATTATTCCATACCTATTTTAGGAAAGAATTAACTGGGAATATAATTTAACGGAAATTTATTGTATTTACTTATAGCAATATTATGGATGTAAATTTATACTGAAAACGGTAGTATCAATATCCAATTTTTTACTTTAATAAACAAAATTTATTTTTTAAGTAAAATTCGATTAAAATATCAACAAAATCCAAATAAACGTAGTAAACCATTTCTAGGCATTTGTTTTCTTGTTTTATTACGATCGCGTGTCGATCGCGAATAATTAAATTATTTTCCCATAAATTTATTCCCCAATCGCCAGAATTAACTTTTGTAAAACGGGGAATTGGGGAAAATGTCTGGGGAATAGCTGCTACAAAAAGAAATTATTCCCTATTCCCGAGGAATTACCAGAATAGGGCCACAAGGCATACATAAATTTCACGAACGTATAAATTCATGATCAATAACCGGAGATTAATTAAAGCAAGCAATTAAAGCCAATCTAGGTCTAATAGCCGTTGATGTTCTCCATTTATGTTACAATTGTTTATTTCCGAGAAACTCATTATCTCAATCAGCACTGCCATCTTATCGATTACAATATGACAAAACGCACGTTGAAAAAACGTCTTTATTTTTCTTGACTATGGTTTGATATTTTATTTAACTTATTTGTTTCTTGTTTTTTGTGTCATTTTATTTTGCTTGACTTTATCTTTTATCTTAATTTTTTTTAATCTATCAAATCTGTTTGTACTAAGCAGACTCGACTTTCGTTTTTCTGCCATCTGCGACGGGTATCGTCTTGCTTAACTATTCATTTAGCTATCTATTTATAATCACATTTGATTTTTTTTTTTGCCGCTTTAAAATCCAATTTTTTAATTTCACTGGTTAAGCATCTCGATATCCTTGTTTATAATTCACTTGAATTATATTCAAAAAAATATTAATAATACAGATCGCCGCGCGCGGTTGGGAGGGGTAATAGGTCGTCGGGATAATTTATTATTACTATTATTAATAAGTAAGATCGATATTTTTTAATTATACTATTTTGTAAGAATTAATTAAATTATTTCCAACGTTTAGAGTACGGTAAGTTTATAACGATTTTTTACTGAATTACATTGTGCCTTAAAATTGAATTTTATACGTTTTTGGTAGACCCGAAGAAGATTATAATATATTATAACCGAAACATCGTAAAACTCTGTTTCTTTTTTGTTGTGGCTGTATGTCTACACAAATAATTCTATTCGCTAGCCGCTCGTAGTAATTGCCTAAAAAAACATTTATTTTGCAAAATTCTACTTTATCCATCAACATAGTTTAACGCAGATCTCGACTTGTTACACGGTGCGTTGGCTTGGTGAAATAGTAATTCATCTTTTTTTTCATTGTTTTGAAAATAACAAAAGTAGCGTTACGTTAAAAGTAGCGATTCTCATAAAATTTTGATACCACATATCTTTTGAAGGTTGGTACTTTTAAAAAATAATATGAATTTTTCATTAGATGCACCATCTATGTGTCAGCCTCGGGACTTATTGAGTGACATAATATTTAACTTAAATAAATTTATTAATGTTTCATTTAGATTAACCTTAGATTATAGCAGTATTTATTTTGAGTTTGTCGTCACGGAGTTGTCCAGTCTGAAAATTATAGAAAAAGAACTGATTAGAAAAGATATTATATGCTGGTGCTTATGCTTTGAAATTTGTTAAGTTAGTTAAAAATCAGGCAATAGTGTGCTTTGTACATATATGTTGAAATAACCAAATCCGAAAAATTGCTTGTGGCCCCATTTTTATTTTAACTTAATATTATACTTACTTCTACCAAGCATTATCCATTCACCAGCGCCCCTATAGAATACTACACACCTTAAGCCGAATCTAGATTAACCTGTGTCGAAGTAGTCCGAACAAATTTTACTTAATTCTCATTGAACGTAGTAGAAACTAACAAGTATTTCCGCATTTCGGGTCAAATGATCCAGCGATGACAATTCACAAAAAAATTGCAAAGATTTTATGGCAAATACAATACTGAAAATGTAATGTAATTTTCACATACTTTAGGTCTTGCTGCTTTGTGCCTGGTGTGATAATGCTGCTGTGGAGATGGTTTGTTATATATGCGTTATATTTTAATATGTTTGTATGTTTAATTCTCAAATTCTTGTGTTGTTTTTCGAATAAAGTACCCCTTAAATATAACGCCTAAGCATTTTAGTTTTTTTGCTAAATAAATTTAATTATTTTAATTTCAAAGAATTCTAATCCATTTCAGGGATTTCCTTATTATGGCAATCGACGACAAACTTGTGTTATCTTCATCTAATTACTCTTTGGTGTCGTTTGTGGTTTAAAGCAAAATTGATTATTTTTGCAAAGTAATGCTGAATGAATGGTGGCTTAATGTATTTTTCATGCACCAAAGAATATATAAACGATTGTTACCAGAATAGCTATAGTAATCATGTTGAAAACTCAGACTGAGGAGCCTGTGCCAACACAATCAGCGAACAAATCATTCCTTAAATGTATAAAACTCAAGTTACTTCCAAAAAAGGGTGGCAAAACTATCTATCAGGAGTACTTCATTAATGGTTATGATTTCATTAAACGGATTCTTCCTCAATCCTCTGTTACGATTTGCGCGTCTATGCAAGCCAAATTAGATAAATGTCAAATTAAAGAATTTTTAACAATAAAGAATTAAACTGATAAAATGCTATTCCAAATCTATAAACATGGTTACAAAACTATACTTACTTAAAGGTAAATTCGTTATAGTTGTCTCACATCAAGATAAAACCAACTGCACTGACTTAATATGTGTATAAGATACATTAAAGTCATATTTACAACATAAGCGGGAATTATTTGTCGCCGCGCTTGACATCAATTGCTTTGTAGATACATTTAAACAGGCTTTGGATTACATCTCCAACTGTTCAAGCTCCAATATCAAATGGGTTCTAAAAATACCGTTTAACATGTCAACATATTATGAAAGAGCCTTGTCGTCTCGTTGCTTCACTGGTGAGCCTTCCAAAGTTTTGAAGTCTACCATTAAGAACAATGTGCCAGTTGCATCTCCTTCATATTTTGCTGATACTAGCGCGGATTCCTACTATAAGAACTCTGTTTTGGAAATAATGTTTTATATTAAACATTCTGACAGTATCATTAAAAGCCACCTCCAACATACTACTACAGCAAATACATCCATGCAATGCCGTTCGCCTCCTCATCTTTATTATCATTGCACATCTTCATATTTAACAATCTAAACAACAAATATCTCGAGGGTCCTACAATTATTGATCAGTTTGGTTTTTGATGGCGATCACCTAGTTAAATATTGTGAGTCCACAAATTCTATTTTGACATTTCATAGATATATTTTCTGCTCCGCTAGCACTGAAATTATGATCGATCTCCATTTACAACACATCTATGCAATTGACAACATCATGCGACCTAACGTTATTGGTGTCCAGGGTGTTCCAGGCTGTGTAAAATCTACATGGATCATAAACAATTACAAATTAAGCTATGATATTGTCTTATGTGCCACTAAGGAAGGTGTTGCTCATCTCAAATCTAAAGTTGTCAATCGTTGCATTAAGGAGAAGATGTCTTTATTGATGAATATATGATGATACATGCAGGTTATATTGGACTGGAGGCCATGCTCAGTAAATGTTCAAAAATATATCTTCTTGGGGATACAAATCAAATTCCATTCATTGACAGATTACCATATTAATATTCCATGTTAATATTCAATTTTACGATGCTAATAAATTTATTACGAATTCAGATCAGATAAATATTAGATTTAGATGTCCTGTTGATGCTACATTAGTACCAAAAATCCTATAGAGGTGTCAATGGGATTTTTCAAATTACCACCTGATATATCATCCCTGCCTGTAATTGATAATACATTTTATTTAACTTTTACCAAAGCAGATAAGCGCTTATTAATGGAACAGCTTGCCTTACCATCAGGCACAAGGGTTAACGTCGCCAAATACTTTATGCGTAAGAATAAACACTTCCGATTAAACTTTTCAGTAGCTTACCACACGCAATAGTTGCAATATCGAGGCGCGCGTGCTCATTTAAATATTTCGCACCTGTAGCAGATAATTTACTCCATTCGTTAGTGATAAAGGCGCGCCATTTTAACAACAGTTGTCCTGCTATGCATGAATCACCAAATACTACCAACCCATCTATAAAACCGTGCAAAAATTGAGGCAAAGACATGAGTACAATCTATTATCAGAATGTAAATAAAATGACATCAAAAGTATTCAAATTCTATGAATTTGTTCATCAAACAAACTACCCTATATATGTAATTGGGGAAAGTAATCTCAATCCAGGAATTGATAGTGCAGAATACTTTGGGCAGAATTATATTGTTTACAGATGTGATCGCATTCCTGAAACGAGTACTAAGGAATCAGGCGGTGGCGTATTGATAGCTGTACATTCAAATCTAGAGAATTCTCCTGTTACATTAGTTAGATCAAGACTTGAGCAGATCAAAATATCAGAAAGGTCAAAATAGGCAAACGGTATCTATTTATATACCGGGTGTTTCATTTAAACTGAGACGATCAAATATCTCGAACAATAGCCACTCTACGGAAAAAATGTTCATAATCAAAATTTAATCATATCGCGGGGGAAATACATTAGTGCAAAAAAATAGTCCCCCACCCCCCGCTTTGTAGATGGGGCGGGGGTAACTTTTAAACTAAGATAGGAAGCCATATTTTTTATTGCAGATACGGATTCTTCGACTAAAAGTACGTATGATTTGAAAGAAATATTTTGTTCGGTTCATGATAGATGGCGTTGTAATCGACAAAATTCAATTTTTTCAATTTTTTCTTCTTAGAACACATGCATTCGATTCTGCAATACGTTTGAAATAAAAAACATCACGTTTTCATTGGAAATACTCGAAATTCGTCATCAAAACAATTTATTCAGTTTTGTAAATCACATTTAACGTTTGTGTTATTTCTTATCTTCATGTTTTTCGTAATTGCAAAATAACCGATAAAATACTTTAGAATGGACCGTTTAACTTTGCCAGAGAAAAATGAAATGGTTCTGGTTTATGTCTCAACCAGTCAGACTTAAGAGCTTAAGTTAAACGCTGATTGCACCACTTCGGTTAGTGCTACAATCACCAAAATTGTATAGGCTTCTCGTCACAAATAAACAACTGACCTCTAAAATTTTGGTGATCGTACCGCTCTCCTAAGTGGTCCAAAATGGAGCACAACTTAAGAACTTAAGGTTGACTGGTTGAGGCATTATGGAGAAGCTGGCAGAAATCTTGAAAATGCTGTTGCTATTTACGCTCAACGTTTTCCGGATAGCATTCGTTCACGTGCTTCATTTGGCCGTACTATCAAACAATTTATTACTGATGGAAATGTTCAACCGAAAAAGAGGACCCGTAGAGCAACAGTCACTGGAGAAAATAATGAAATTGCTGTATTGGCAGCAGTGGCTCATAATCCTCATGTTAGTACACGAGAAATAGTTCGCGATTCCGGATTGTCCCTTACCAGTGTTTGGAGAATTTTAAAACGGCACAAGTATCATCCATATCATGTGTCTTTACACCAAGATCTTCATGGCGCTGATTTCCAAAATCGGGTAACTTTTTGTCAATGGGCACGTGAACAAATACAACAAAACCCCAATTGTTTTCGTTGCGTAATGTTCTCTGACGAATCGTCTTTTACAAACCAAGGAACGATTAATCGACACAACATGCATTATTGGAGTGTTACAAATCCGCACTGGCTTCGTCAAGTTGAACACCAGCGTCCTTGGACTGTCAACGTGTGGTGTGGAATAATTGGCAATAAACTCATAGGCCCCCACATTATTGAAGACAACTTGAATGGTCCAATGTACCGAAACTTTTTGGAAAATGAACTGCCAATATTACTTGAAAATTTGAACATAGAAGTGAGACGGAACATGTTGTTTCAACATGATGGTTGTCCTGCACACTACTCGGTGGTGGCACGTGAAATACTTGATCGTGATTTCAATGGTCGCTGGATCGGTAGAGCTGGTCCGATAAATTGGCCCGCCAGACCACCAGATCTTACTTCGCCAGATTTCTTTTTGTGGGGCTATCTCAAAGACAAAGTTTACAAACAAGAACCAACAACACGTGAGAACATGATTGAGCGAATCAGAAATGCGTGTGCTGAAATTCAACCAAACACACTTCTCAGTTGTGTACAATCATTGGAAATTCGTATTAATAAGTGCATTGAAGTCGCAGGCCATCATATTGAACACTTATTTTAAGCTAAAATTATTTTATTCACCTGCCATTTACATTAATAAATTGTTTTGATGACGAATTTCGAGTATTTCCAATGAAAACGTGATGTTTTTTATTTCAAACGTATTGCAGAATCGAATACGTGTGTTCTAAGAAGGAGAAATTGAAAAAATTGAATTTCGTCGATTACAACGCCATCTATCATGAACCGAACAAAATATTTCATTCAAATCATACGTACTTTTAGTCGTAGAATCCGTATCTGCAATAAAAAATATGGCTTCCTATCTTAGTTTAAAAGTTACCCCCGCCCCACCTACAAAGCGGAGGGTTGGGGACTATTTTTTGCACTAATGTATTTCCCCCGCGGTATGATTAAATTTTGATTATGAACATTTTTTCCGTAGAGTGGCTATTTTTCGAGATATTTGATCGTCTCAGTTTAAAAGAAACACCCGGTATATACAGTGTATACCGCCTCGGTCAAATTGAGACTGCTATGCCAGCTGCATCGATGCGATTGATGAAGTCCTGAAAACATCTAATTCATCGGATCTAGTTCTTATACTGGGCGACTTTAATCTTCCAAATATCAACTGGAAACATGACATGGAGTTTAACTGCATTCTTCTATGTAATATCAATAGCGACGCAGAGTCCCTATTTATCGATGCCATGCTTGGTTTTAACCTCAACCAAATTAATATTATTGCTAATAATATCGATAGGTTTCTGGATCTGGTCTTCACCACTGAGGAAGTAATGAATCCATATGTTGTAAACGATATCAACCACAAACCTTTGGTCATTGTATTTAATAGAACCGACTGTAACCTGAGGAAATCTGAACACCTTCCAAGAAGGAAATACAACTTCAAGAAGGCAAATTACGCCGGTTTGCAAAATTATTTAGAAGCAGCAAATTGGGATCTAATTTTAAATGTTGACAATGTGAACGAACATTTTGATAAATTTTATAACTTCATTCACCAAGGCTTTGAACTCCATGTCCCTTTTTACAATAAAGCACCCAAAACTCACCCTCCGTGGTTCGATGGCCTGCTAACTAATTTAAAAAACTGAAAATGATGAAATCTCGATTGGAAATTGACAAGCTAGCTTTTTTACAGTGCAGTGATGAATTTGACGTCTATTTCAATTTTAAGTACAGGTCTTACCTTGCAAGTATTGAAACAAAAATTAAATCAAATCCTAAAGAATTTTGGAAATACTTTCGATCCAAACGGGAAATCGAGGATATCCTTCCAATATGACTTATAATAATACCATAGCCCTTGTGATAATATGGGATACACTGATCAAATAGGCAACAACAATGCTTCTATTACTCCTCCTGTCACACATGAAGAGAATGTTATATCAGATTTAAAGGAATTTTGAGATGGATGTGGGCCGGATGATCTACCCGCCTTTATATTAAATCGGTTTGCGAGTAGCTTCGCAAATCCACTCTGCAAACTTTTCAACTATAAAATAAATGAATTGCTGTAATCTGCTCTGCAGTTTCTGTAAGGATCGACAAATATTTATTTTATGGAGAAATGTATTTTGCTGTATGTTATTGACAATGATTGGGATCGGCCAAATTGCTTTATATAAATGATAATTGCATTTTCCATGTAATGGTAGTTCTATAGCGATTAACGCATTCGACTGTGTTACACGGATTTTGACCGTGATCAATTGGTATAACTTGTGTAGTTTCAAGAATCCGTGTCCGAGAATTATAGTTTATTTATTTGTTTTCAATCTATGCAATCTATTCTGGGGCCAAAGCACTAACAACTCTGTCGCAGCTCGCTTTTTATGCCCTACCTTACACATAGGTGGCTATAGGTTCGATTTGATTAGAATTGAACAGATGCGCATTGAACAGATCTATGTCAGTCTATAGTACTGACATGGATGATGGGTCATCCCATGAGTTCTGCACATGGACGGGGGTCATTGTAATGTTCATTTTCATCACCCACGTATCAGATGCGTATCAGATACTGCCCCTGTCGGGATTCGAATCCGGTACCTCCCGATCCAAACGCCAAAGCTTTAACCACTGTGTCGTTTGGTTGGTAAAATTAAAGCAGCAGATCTTTCAGGCTACCTCTGACATGCTTCATGCCCAGCCCTAATTGCAAAGTGAGCAGTATTACCGCTGAATACTCTTCAGTGCGGCTAGGTCGAATTCCATTTTTTGTTGTATTCCGTAAGTTGTTTCCGCTACCACTGTGTTTAAATATTTTCACTGAACTGTCGATAATTATGTACAGGAGCTCTTTCAGATAAGATGTTTCAAGCTATTACAAGTTAATATATAGGGCCTACGCACCATATGCACTCTCCCTTTCTTTAGGTGATATGCTCTAGGTTGTTACGAGTCAACAATTCGGTGTCCTTTTGGATGTTGTTAAATTGCGGCTGTAATTATCGACAGTATTTACATTTGTGCAAGCGTTTCAAGTAATTTCAGCCATTTGTCCACGTTGCGAATATATTGCCAACAACTGATCAAAATATACTCTCTATGTATATGTCTAACACTTCTAGATTACCGAAGTATACTTATCCCGGAGTTGTTTCATTCCTCGATTGTCGCCCTTGAATTGAGTTACATACAAGGCGGTTTCTCCGCCTAATGTGCGATTATGACCCGGACCGGAATTATACAACAGAATTACTACTGCTATTCTTATAAACGATCTAAGTAGTCCCAAGAATTTTTTTCAATATTGATGTTAGTTCCCAATCAGTAAATAGTCCGGTTCCCTGTGTGGAAAAACTTGTTCTAATTTATATTGGAATTCCGTACTCGAAAATATCAAAGTTCTGTTCTGCGTTTAAAAAAAATATTTTCTGTTGCCTGTTTTGTTTTTTGTGATTAGTCATTGTACGAACAGTCGTGAGCGAACATATGCTGTTTTAATTATATATTTCACGCGCGGTGTTGTGTGTACAAAAAGGGTAAAATATTATATTATGTTTTTAGTTGATCCCAGATCCGTGAAAGTGTCTTAAAATCACATGGAAAAAGTAAGTAATTGGTTAGGAAAAGCGCACAATACTTTGTATTATGTTCACGCCAAATTAATCGCGGTTTCCAATTTTATATTTTCTCTCTTTTCTTTTTATATTTACTAACACATTCACAAGACACCGGCATTTTGGGACAGTTTTCTTTGACAGAATAAACGATATTCTGTGTTATTTTCACGTTTCTTTCCATAGGAATATTATGTATTTCGCACGAGAAAGTGAATAGATTTCCTTGTGAAATGTTTATTGGGTTAATACCTCTAAGAATTCCGAATCCTCAGTGAAAGGACAAAGTAGCCTAGGCATAATATAGGCATGCTTCTTTCTGGTTTAGTAACGTGATAAATTAATCGAAGATTAGCTTCTTGTTACCTCTGAATTTTTGAAGGTAGGTTTTGATGGATTTCATTTCTCTTCCCATAGTGTGGTGATGAACGCGGAATTTATTGGCTGCAACAGTTTACTGGTTCCTACAAAATTCCTACAAAGTTCCTAAACGCTCTTATGAATCCATTCGTTTTAAAATCGAACGCTGCTTCGATGTGAATGATCTTGGTAGTAAGGCAGAAAAATGCATATGTTTCCTTTATAAGATTTATTTACGTGATTTGCTCCAGTAAGTGTGAATGGTCGAGTTCTAGTGACTCGAGGAGAGAGCGGGTTTCCCAACAGCTGTTCAGTGGTTTTCACCTTAAGGCGATGCCATCGGATGCAATGAACAATACGTTGCTTAACTGCTTGGACTTCATTGAATGATCCAAAACTGTTTGTGAATATGCGTCAATATCAACGGATTATTTCCGTGCAATGTTTGAGGTCGTGCTTAGTGATAAGCACTCTTTCGTGAACTCTTCCTGCTGGATTATTTGTGACTTTCTACATTTAGAAAAGCGTGATGACAGTGATTTCAATTTCATAGAGGGCCCATCAGGTACCTTTCTTTTTTGTCGTATGATCTTGCGTTTAACAGAAACTCTGAATCACTCCACGAGCTGTAGAGATGCCGTAATTTTTAAGCGATCGACTTTTCTGCGAGTGTATGTCATCGATGGCCTGAATCTCCCTCATCCTATGTGCAACAAACGCCTTCCAAATGGAGGGTGCTTTTCGAATCATGCCAATGTTCTCGTGGAGTCCCCGTGGCGAGCTGCAGCTATCGGGGGGGGGTGGGGTCACAGGTGGTGGATAGTGAACGGCCCATCGATAGGTAGGTTAGCGGTAAATTAAATAAGCCGTCTCCATCCGCAGCTCTGCTGGGAGGAGAGTCTCAGAGAACGGAGGAGTGGTTAACCTCTGTTCACCAAATTCTGAGTGCCTAGGATACCCAGTAGGGAAAGGCGAACTGATGGCGCCCTAAAACCATCGACCATGGTGGACCACGGTGAACTGAGCGCCACGTCTGCCTGCGCTCCCGGACCTTCAAGTGGTGAGTGGGAAACCCTATAAACGGTAATCCCATGAATGAAGTGGGTCCCATTTGTTTGGGATATCTATATGAATGAATGAATGAGTGAATGTGGAGGACGGGGGCGTGGGGGCGGGGTGCTCCGTGAGCCAATGGGCTGGATTACGGCATTACGCGACCCGTGCTGATGATCGACTAGACTGGGGGCCCATTTAACAAAGCCCAGTCATGAACGGAGCCAACTGGATACCTGGCAACCTCCAGTTGTATTTAGCCTTGCCTGCGTACACGGATCTCTGCGCAGGTCGACCTATATTTCTCCGATACTCGCGGGAGAAATATGGAAAATAAAAAACAAAACAAAAATAAAGGGGCCGGCACCCTTCAAAAACTGGAAGAAAGGAGCATCTCTAACCGAGAAGGTGGGGCTCCATCATCAGGAGCAACGTTAAGCGGCACCTTGGTGTCAAAGCCAGGTGGAAGCAGAACCGCCAAAGGAAATAGGAGGGGATTGAGGGAGATCCCTCCGACGAAGCGTCGATACAGGGAGAGAGCCAAGGTGCAAGCAGACAAGACGTCGAGCATCGTAACTGTGCTCCTAGGGATCAAAAACTGAAGCTATTCAGTGAGATCCTAAAGGAGCACGTGTTGGTGCTAGCCGTCATTGACAGAAGTCAGGAAGATGGGAGCATCACGTCAGAGAAGTGGAGGGTAGTTTATAATGCACTAAACTCCATTTTTCTGCGAATCCTGAGAGAAAGTCCGGGATCCCCCCCGTCCTACAGAGATGCGGTACCAGGGGCGCGTGAAGTTGACTGCGTGCTCGGACCAGAGATCGGTCAATCTTTATAAAAGGGCGGTGGCCGAAGTTGGCGAGCTGTAGCAGGGCGCGAGGCTTGAGGGAATCGTGAATAGTGAGCGAATCCGGTGTGCGCTGAATGGTTTTAAGCCTTATAAATCGGCGGGCCCGGATCGGATTATACCAACAGAAATCCAAAAGAACTCGGCAGTCATCTTCCCCTGGCTGGAGGGGATTTTCAGGGGATGTCTGAAACTGGTCTATATTCCTGTGAAATGGACGGAGGTCAGAGTGGTCTTTATCCCGAAATCGGGAAAAAGCTCACATGCCTATCCAAAGGACCTGAGGCCTATAACTCTATCATCCTTTCTGTTGAAAACCTTAGAAAGGTTGGTAGATAAAGGTATTCGATCGAAAATTGAGCCCAGCAGTTGGGCAATGTCGCAGCACGCGTACCTTAAGAAGAAGTCGGTAGACACAGCCCTGCACGATCTGGTACGCATGATTGAGAAGTCAATCTACTCGCAAGAGTTCTGTATGGTAGCATTTCTCGACATTGAGGGTGCTTTTAATAATGTAAAAACGAAGGCGATCATGGAAGGATTGTCATTTTTGAACGTGGACTACCCCGTAAGTAGGTTGATAAATCAGATGCTGGTAAGCAGGATTATTACCTCGAAACTGGGGGAAGCCACCATTAGAAGGCGGGTGGTTAGAGGAACCCCGCAAGGAAGCGTAATGTCCCCCTTTCTTTGGAGTGTGGTGATGAATGGATTGCTCTTGGAACTGGAGAGGGGATAGGGGTTGTAGCGTATGCGGATGATGTAGCGATAGCTGTCTCAGGCAAATATCTGGACACGATGTTATACAGAATCCACTCCTGATCGTTACGAAATGGGCCTGCAAATGTGGGTTAGGGATCAACCCTTCCAAGACAGAGCTGGTACTATTTACTAAGAAATATAAAATTCCGGTAGTTAGCCCTCCTACCGTGAACGGCATTAGACTAGTTTTTGCTGACAGATCGAGATTTTTGGGCATAATCTGGACAGTAAGCTCAGCTGGAAGCCTAACATTGTAGAAAGGGTGAATAAGGCTAACGTAGCCATTTACTCGTGTAGGTTCGCCATAGGTAAGAGATGGGGTTTGAAACCAGAGCTGGTACACTGGCTCTATACTCCAGTGGTAAGACCTGTGCTGATGTACGGGATGGGCGTGTGGTGGCCAGCTCAGGAGAAGGTAACATATAGGAAGATGATGGAGAAGGTGCAAAGAACGGCCTGCATGATAGTAAGCGGGGCGCTTAGGTCAACACCTGCACGCGCTTTGAAGGTTATGTTCCACCTTATTCCAATCGAATTTTTTGGTAAGCAGATGGCAGCCAATGTGGCTACGAGACTCTCAGCTGTCTCTCAGTGGAAGTGTCTTCAGGCGGGACACTCGACGATAGTTAGATCGCTTAGGAAGAACTGGCGAATCTAGATTATATTAAACCAACGTTGTGCTTCGATAAAGGTTTCCGGATCACCTGCCCTTCGATGGAATCCTGGAAGAACGGATCAATACTGGAAAACGAGGCACTACAATTTTCACGGACGGCTCTAAGCTAGACGGCAAAGTAGGAGCCGGAGTCTTCTGTGAGAAGCTCAATGTTAATATTTCTGTTCGTCTCCCTGACTACTGCAGCGTGTACCAGGCTGAAGTGGTTGCGATAGGTGAAGTCGGGACATGGTTGAAGTATAACGTGGTATCCGTGAGGGATATCGCGATATATGTGGACAGTCAGGCGGCGGTCAAGTCGCTAGAGGCGGTTTGTCTAAAGTCACGGGTGGCGCTGGATTGCCGATCATCTCTTAACGAGATGAGCGAGTATTTCAGCATCCAGATAGTCTAGGTCCCTGGTCACTCGGACGTCACAGGAAACTGCAGGGCAGACGAACTAGGTACGGTACGACTCTCCAGATGCAGCCGGAAAGAGCAGGTTTGGGGAGGCCTATAGCAGCCCTCAAATTGGCGCTCAGTAAAAAGGCAATCGCCTTGACAAAGCCTTGTACCAACACCCTCACGTGCCGAGTAGCAAAACAGGTTTGGCTAAAACTGGACTTGTGGCGGTCCAAGGCACTAGTATCCCTGGGAAAACGAGAGGTAGCTTTGGTCGTAGGGATACCGACAGGACACTGCCTTTTTGTGGAACATGCGAGAAGGCTGGGTCTACAGACGAATGACTTTTGCATAAGTTGTTTGGGCGAGGAAGAGACGTTAGATCACTTTCTATGCTTGTGTTCGACACTATCACGCAGAAGGCATAAGTATTTAGGTGTATACGGTATGGACAGCCTTTCGGAACTCGCGGACTGTGGAGTGCGAGATATTTTTCGCTACATAAGTAGCTCTGGATGGTTTCAGCGGGAGTAAAGGGGAGATAGGATCCTGTGGTATCACAATGGGCCACTATTGGCCTAAGTGTGCGATAGAAGCCACTCTAACCTAACCTATCGTGGAGTCGGTCTATAAAGATGTTTGGCTGATGTTCATTTCTAATACTTTAGTTAGTTGTTGTACTAATTGGCTTAACAAAAGTGCTCCGCATAGTTCCAAACGAGGGATGGTCAGTTCGGACTTTCTCGGGTCTTCTTCTGTGTTAATAATAATAATTTTGCTGCAAACTACCGCAGCATAGGTTTTTCTTACTACAGTTACTACATATCTGGAGAAAAATTAAGATATTGGGTTAATTGGAATATTTGACTGCTGTTTGAGTCCCCCTTAAGTTGAAATCATTTCCAAGCGAAAGCGGCTGATAGGTCACCCCAACTCAAGTTTAACCCCCATAATATTTGAAATATTATTATGCAATTGATGTTTAACGATGCCAGCCAACCCAAGCGGTCGAAAATTGTTGATATTTCATTTATTAGTGGTAGATGTACATGAAATATCAAGTGGCCACCAGTGAGATCTTAGCGAATTGCTAAGTTTAAATCCTGGGTCAAGCTTGATGATTGCTGGACTACTTTTAATATTCAATTTTACTTCTATGCAGTAGTTCAAAAACTTGGAATTCTACTTGTTGAGCTTCCTCGATAGTGTCACAGCGAGTTAGAACATCGTATCCTTAAAAAATCCGTTTAAAAATGTAGCTTGCCTTAGGGAGCTTAGCGCATTCGTCTTCAGTAAATTGATGCAATGTCCGAAAGGCGAATCTAGGCGTTGCCGATTTTTCATAAGTTACCGTGGTAAGTTGGTCTTGGTATTCTTGATGATATAAAATGATGTTTAAAGATTACGACATTAAAGTGTCAAAAACTACCAGAACTTTTGTGGTATCAGCACCGCAGCTGGGATAAATAATACATGTTTTTATTAGACATCAGACAGCGAAAAGGTCAGGAACAGTGTGAGCCAATAGTGGAGAGCGTCCAGAAAGAGAAGCTAAAAGGTGATCAGTTTTTCGAGTGGCATAAATAACATAACGCACAGAACGAGAAAATGCCTCACCTTATGGGCTCAAGAACAGCAAATTCAAGAAGGAACGCAACAACAAAACTGGCGAGAAGAACAGAAAACGGAAGTACAGAAAACCACAAAGTGTTCTAGAAACGACCAAGACCTGGGGCAACCGCTCAGTCTAAGAACAAGTCAGCAACTGCAAGAGGGAAGTACACGGCAAGAAGACTCGAAGGACGAATTGGCTTACCGGTTGGAGGAAAGATCCTCGGGGGAGGTCCAACTCATGATTCCAGTATACGTTTGATGAGGATGAGTCGGGCGGTAGAGTCGATAGCTAAAGAGGGAGCGATCTACAAGGAAGCGACAAAGAGACGTGCTGAGGTGGCACGCATTGGAATTCAGATGGAGAAGTGCTGGAATGTGACGATGCAGTGAATGGGTCAGGAACAGGGTGAGCCAATAGTGGAGAGCGTCCAGAAAGACCAAAACGATAGAATAGTCAAATATAGTACGTGGCTGTAAATACAACCTAGTCGACGTATACGAAAGCAATATCACGAGCGCCAGAGCTAAATGAGAGACGCAACGATAATAGCGTGACATATAGCAACTTTCAACGAAGTGATAAGTATGGCTGTACAATTTGGGGAAGCGCGAAAGCAGATCTAGAATTGCACAACGAGATTCGCAAGATCCATACAAAATTGTTAAGAGGATCAGCGACGATGTGTATCGAATAAAAGAAAGCCTGGGAGGTGCACAGAAAGTTGTGCAGAGCGATAGGCTGAAACGATATGACAGAGGATGTGTCTGTTCAGGACGAATTGAATTAAGGTAGGGTAGTGTTACGAATTCCACCCTATAATGGTATAACACTTGGTGGTCGAGTGATTAAGGTGTACTCCACCAAGTCGGAGTTCATAATTTTATTGAGCGATTATTACTCTTAACATGCTTCGACCTTACCGCAACAACAACAAGTACATATCCCTCCAATAAAATCAACTTGAAACTTAATTGTAAACTGCGACGAAAGGCAAAAATTACAGTGGCGTTAATCATCATCGAGAGAGGGTAATAGATATGACGTAGTATGTTCGCCGATCTCAACTACATAGAAGTGATTTACAATAGCAAACACAGTTATAATTTAACAGTGAACAGTGCAAGTCAAGAAGTGCGAACAGTGAAATGTGTGGACATTAATAAATAGTGAATTGTTGGAGAAGTTATAAAGAGGTGTTGGTGTAAATAATTATAATAGTAAAACCTGTCACACGATAATAATATGCTACGTCAAGACATAGAAACTATCGTTTAAGTGTCATATTGCGAGATTGATACTCGATTAGATGGCCAAAAGTATGTCTAACCGAGGTCTTTGAAAGAAAGCAAAGTCATCCAATAGGTTGCTCTAAACTCAAACAAGCTACGAAACAATTGAATCGGCTTCCGAAATAACACAAGTATAGTGACTCAATTATTAACAGCATTTACCGAAGATAACGCCATATCGAGCATTCATCAACATTGGAAGAGAATATGCTGGGCCCATTCATCCTATATCCGAATATCACAACGATTTCTCGCTGCACTTAAACGATTCCTAGAACAACGGAGAAATCCTTCAAATTTGTTTAACGGCAAGCCATAAACTTTGTTGCTGTCAAAAAATATTAGCACGCTAATTATAGCCAATCTACTGATATTGTCAAACCATGGAATGAATACAACAGCATTAATTTCATCCTCTCAGAATTATCGGATTTTTAGTGCTTGGTCGGCAGGCGTAAAATTAGTGGAACATCTAAGGAAACCCGTTATAGACCGTTATTGGAAAAGATTGGATGCCTGACACCAGGGAATTTTGTAATAGGCTACTCTATGTGTATCTCACGCTTAATACATGGGGAAAAAATATTGCACGAAAAAATTGGATAATGGCAAGATTATGAGAAATCATTCGGGGCAAGACCAATTCGAGTTGTTATACTTTGAAAACCCTAAATGCAAACTTCAAAAGGTCAATTGAGAATATCAGTCCATTACCCACCTTCTATCGTGTCAAAGAAACTGATCATAATCTACTTCCAAAGAGATTTGAGATGAAACAAAATATAAATCTCTATCTATGTTCCATTTCTCTTGCAAATTCCCCCAAAAACACAGGAAAACCAGAAGCCAGTCAACAATATTAATATTAATTTTTTTTTTTGTACTCTGCTTGGCTGATGAGTAGATGGTGCAATGCCGCAATGGCGAATAGGTCACAATACTTCAATTAAAAACCAGGAGTTTACTTCGAAAAATTTGTTCAAATGATTGCTTTGAGTTCGAACTGAACTTGATCATATGATCTTAGACATTGTGACGTGAAATTATTAGGTGTGTAAGTAGAAACTGGGCACTGAAGTTGATTGCATTGAAATATATTTTACTGGTGTTGTTGTGATTGTTCCGTATATTGGTCTATTTTCAGTACTCTCGAATTAAATACACAATCTTAGGAAATTCTTCCATTTAGCGTCAATGTGTGTAAACAATCTCATCCGTTCGAAACTGATTGAGACGAAAAACTACTTAAAGTTGTACTGGATGAAAATCCGTGTCAAACTCAAAAAGAGCTTGCAGAACAGTTAGGAGTTACACTAAGCAATATCATTTCGATTGCATGCAATGGTAAAATACAAAAGAAAATACACAAAAGAAAACATTTTTTGCATAAAATCATTACGGCCGTGAAAAGTAGATTTTGTACGATAATCCTAAATGCAAAAAATCATGGGTTTATCCAGACCAGCCATCAACATCAGTTGCAATGAATCATCATCATCATCAATGAATATTCATGTCGAGAAACTGTTACTGTGTGTTTGATGGGGTTGGGAAGGAATCACTTAGTACGAGCGTATGGAACCTGGCGAAACCGTTACAGCTGAACGTTACCAGGCCAAATTGATCAAACTATGTGACGCTCTGGAGGAAAACAGACCATTTACGGGCTAAGGAAGACGGAAGATGATATTGCTGCATGACAACGCTCGTCCAAATACAGTAAAGTCAACCCTGCGGTTCACAAAAGTTGAAGATGAGCAAAAATGAAAGACCTGCGGTTCACAAAAGTTGAAGATGAGCAAAAATGGATCGATGACTATTTTGTTTCGAAACCACCAGGTTTCTATTGCGAAGGCATTCATCATCTACCTGACAAATGACAAAAGACCATAGATGGGAATGGCGAATATTTCGATAATTAAAATCTTTGTAATTATATTTTCAATAAACTTGAATTTGATCAAAAAACAGTTTCTACTTCCACACCTAGTAGCTCCAACAGATGAATAGACAGCATTGGCAAATAAAAGATATCTGCCTAGGATTTTAAAGTTCATTAGTCCTTATGAACAGATTTATAAAAAATGCTAACAATGTACGAAAGCCCGTTCAGCGTCCTGAGGAATCCCAAGCCAATTTAAAAATGATTTATGAACAATCAAGCACCAGACACCGAGATAGTTCCTCTTCCTGGTTATCACCTAGATGATTAAGGAACCACAACAAAGCCAATAGTTTCGACAAACATGGTTATACTAATTATACCCGGAATTTTTGTGAACGCCCGTTGGGTGAGCGAGTGGATATTTTAAAAAAAAAAAGTGAAATAACAAAAGAATTCACAATGATTTCAATCCCAAATTTTGAATTGACATCCAGTTCGTAAACCGAGTTTTAGGAGTTCTGCTGTTGTTTACCTATTAATACGATATGTAATTACAAGATTTTACTTTTACTTACTCTCGTAAGTAAACAACTTACTTAGTATCACCAGACAAGTGGCACAGTGGTTAAAGCTTCGGTACTTGCACCAGGAAGTTCTATGTTTGAATCCCAGCATAAAATGAAATTATCTCAACTGATTGTGGTTTAATAAACACAAGTAATGTACAGGCTGTCACAGAGCTTTCAATGCACTGATAGGTGAATGAGTGATTTGAATAAATGATAGTGTGAATATAATGGTATGGCTATGGACCAAAACAATTATTGTCTATGGCAGACCTTCGAAACAACCATCCTAATCGAACTTAACCGTGCAAAACAAATCATACCTCTAAAGTTCCAAATTACGAACAAATCTTTGCCCATATGTGTCTGTCTTCAACATTTGATTCTTTAAAGCCAATGTGTGCAAATGAGGCGCCTTTATACATCTAATAAACATAATGGAAATTGGTAAGAAAATGAAGAGCCTACCACTATGAAAAACAGTATAGCAATTATTTATTACGCAACAATGAAGACTTATAAATATACAGTATAAAACGATAAAAGCAGAAAATCCCAAATTAATTGATTAAAATTTGAAATTATTCGGAAATAAAACTATTAAATTTATATTATCTATTGTTTAAAAATCAATATGTCCGCCATACATTGATGAACTACCATTGAAAAAAATGACACATGTCGAACCTGATTAGATTTCAGATAGATTTATTTATTTAAGTAATTTACGTTGTGATTTGTGTTTTGAAATTATTATTAGTAGATAGTAGCTAAATCAAATTTTATTACTTAGATATTACTTAGGTGTACTGACTACTGACTGATAATAACTTATCGCATTGGCATAAATATAATTTAAATTTTTTATGTAAATAATCATTAGAAAAAATTCTTACCTTTCACTATCTCCGTACACAGCTTTATATAAGCCCCGAATTTGGGATTCTTGTAAATTTGGCGTTGTAAATAAGAACGGCGTTGTTGTACCATTCAGTTGACCTGTAAGCATTTTATCCATATCACCCGTATCTAAAAATAGTTTATCCGGTGTTATTGTGATATTATTTTTTTTCGCTAGTGTGCCCGTAATGTGCACATCATCGATCCAAAAGTATGGTGTCTGCTGTGCTTCATGATACAACTGAGATGCCGTATCCGGTGAATAAATAATCGAGTAACCAGCACAGTAATGCGGATAAAATTTATTTGGATACTCTTTACCGCTAACACGCCATTTCGAGCGATACGTCCTTTTTACACGTGATCCAATTACTTTAAAACAGTAAATGAATTTTTTACGTTCAATATCATTCTCAAGAAATTCGTACAGGATTGGCATATTTACAAATACATCGTCGTCCGTTTTTAAAATATATTTTGCACGTGGACAATTGTATGTAAACCATTTTAGGGCCGCTACATGTTTATAAGTCATATTCCGATAGGCATCAACGAAATTACCTTGAACGAGATCACCATAAATTTTATTTTCATTTTCTAGGCTGGTTTGTATATCGGTCGAATTGACACGTCCAATAAAAAATAGTAAACGTGCCCGCGAATCCGGATGACCCCAAGTCTCACGTATTACACTGCGTTTGTTAAAATTTAACGGGGCTGTATGAATTAAAATTAATACGATTGGCCCTAAATTTAAATCTTGGCATGATTTTTGATTAATTAAATATGTAAAATTATCTAAATCGATTAGACGATAATAGTCGTCTGACTTAGAAACTAGGCCATTATATGGCTGGCTACTGTTTACATGGTGATGGGTTTTGTGATGGTGATGATGAGTGTTGAATGAATTTTGTTGCGTTGCATTTTGTTGCGACAATTGTTGTGCGACGGCGACATTTAGCAGTGGTGTAGTAGGTGACGATGATAATGTTGTGTCATTTAATATTGGGGACTCTTGCATTGCTAAACTCCATAATGATAGACATAGCGTCAGCCCAATGAGAGCCCCAAACATAGGACGACGCTCCCACATATCCAATTAAATTATGTATGATGTATCGCCATTCTGAAAATAAAAAAAATTAAATGATCGATGAGAAAAATTGGAATAATTATATTTAAAAAAAAATACTAAACGCTTTGCTATACTGAAATATGATCTTGAAAGATATAGATTACTCGACCTCTCAATAGTGGATTTAAGCATTAGAGTAGTTTTATAGAAGAATAGTCTAGAACAGAACCGTTGTGGAATATTCAGCGCAGTACATATATAAATAAGGGTGCGATGAACGCAAACTAAGTTAAAAACGAAAGTGATGAGTGAAAAAAATTATTAGTGGTGTTTAAAGTGAGTGATTAAAAATTCATCTAAATTCACAAAAATTTGAATTTATGAAAATAAATTCCAATTTTTAGTACTAAAAGTTGGTACTAAAATATTAAAAGTGTCATGCCAAGCGACATAATCGATGTAAATCGATTTTATTTTATAAAATAAAATTTATTTTAATTTTTTAGGGAAATCACCGATTTTCTTTATTTTATTTAAATAGATAACGCACTTATTTGAAACTAATAAGTGGAACAAGTGTGGGTTTACAAGCAATCAATATTCTGCTCCCAATAATGAATCTTTATTTATTAGATAACCAGCTCATGCGGTTTAATTCTTTTAAGGCGTCTCATTTCTTGTGTTATGTCAAGAAGTTGTATTGCTTCACTGTTGGTATGTTGCAGTAATCTTCTTTCATGTTTGATGTCAAATTCCTGAATCACTGCATCAATCCATTTAACATTAAGGTCGTTGAGTAATTCCTCGTTGGTTACGTAGAGCGAAAAGCATTCCATACGTCCAAATTGGTTTAATTATCGATTCGTAGATCAGGCGTTTACAGTACAGGCTAAGCTTAGAATGTCTTCCTATTAGCCAGTACATCTCACGTTGTTTTATTTTCATTTGCTCTGCTTTTTGTCTAACGTGAGTTAGAATCCAGTTCAATGTTGAATCGAGATGCAATCTGAGATATTTAGCAGATTCAGCTTGAGGAATTTGTACCCCGTTGAGAAATGTATGGATGTTGTTATTTTTGCGCCGCAACGTGTATGTTACATGTTCTGATTTCAGCTCGTTAAGCTAAATTTTCCAATCCCTTGCCCATTGGCTGATTCTATCGAGTGCTTGCTGTAAGTATTCTACTGCTTGGTTCTGCGATTCACTTGATGCTAATACTGCGGTATCATCAGCAAAAGTTCCGATGAAGGTTGTTTCCGTTGTCGGTATATCAGAAGTGTAAAGTAGATATAGGATGGCTACTAATACGCTACCCTGGGACACCCCTGCTATGGCTGGGTAAAAGTTAGAGCATGTTTCTTCATGTGATACTCTAAATAGTCGTTTGGAGAGATACGACTCGAGCAATTGGCAGTAATTTTCTGGCACTAATTTACTTATCTTATAGATAAGAAAGACCCTCATACGTTTCCTTGAAGATTTTGGGACCTTCTTGCAAAATTATAGTGTTAACTATAATGATATTGTATTGTGCGGTGACTTCAATTGTGACCTCAAAGAAACTAAATCGACAACGAACAAATTTAAAAGGTTGCTAACTGAATTTTCTCTCACTCCAGTGAACACCGAGCCAACATATTTCACGTCACATTCTAGTTCATTATTGGACTGTATTATTTCTAATACGGACAAAATTGTATTTCATAACCAAATTTCGTTGGATTTAGTGATCACGATCTTCTTTACTTTTCCTATGACATTAAACGAGAGATCTATTCCTAAAATCTCATTTCGCGACTATAATAGCATTAAGTTATCAGATCTGCTTCTTAAATGTAATAATTTAAATTGGAGCATGGTTTACAATTTTAACAATCCTGTTGATAAAGTAGAATACTTTACAGAACTAGTTGTAGACTTGTTTGAGGAATTTGTGCCACTACGGACTATATCACCCAAACCTAAACAGCCGCCTTGGTTCAATGATGAGATCAGGGATACCATAAATTTCAGGGATTTTATTCTACGTCGATGGAAGCGTACTAGAAAAGTTGAACTGTACCAAGAATATAAAGCCGTAAGAAATAGGAGTAATAATATTATAAAACGCGCAAAGGCCAAATATTTTTCATCTATACTGAGCCCATCTCTTCCTTCAAAAGTTTTTTGGAAAAATTTGAAATCTGTTGGTTCTTTTCTATCATCCAACGAAAAACCAACTACTCAATTTTCACCAAATGAGTTCAATAATTATTTTTCTCATAACAGTGCACGTTCAGCGGGGTTACTAGCTTTTGATGAATTAATGAACTCTAGTTCGATGGAAGGTAACTTTAGTTTTAATAATATCGATATCACTGACCTTATGGATGCTTTTGATTCCGTTAAATCAAACGCTGTTGGAGTTGACGAAATACCAATTAAGTTCGTTAAACTTATTTTACCAAAGGTTGATTGCTACTTACTACATATTTTCAATAGCTTAATAACATTTTCTATCTTTCCAGAGAAATGGAAGCAATCAATTATTATTCCCATTCCCAAGAATAAAAATCCCAAATGCTTATCTGATTTTCGCCCTATTAGTCTGCTTCCTGCTCTGTCTAAAGTTTTTGAAAAAATACTACAATCACAAATATTAACTTACGTTGAATCGGAAAATTTACTATCAATGTACCAGTCTGCTTACAGACGTCATTTCAGCACTAATAGTGCTTTACTATTTACATATCAATGACGACATCCGCAGGGCCATAGATAAGGGTTATCTTTGTACGCTGGTTCTTCTAGACTTTAGTAAAGCTTTTGATAAAATTGATCATTCGATTTTGGTTAGCAAACTTCGTAACAGTTTTAAATTTTCAATGTCGGCTTGTCGTTTGGTTTCGTCATATCTATCAAACCGATCACAATTGGTTAGAACTAATTCAGGAATCTCAAGCTCTTGTTATACTAATTGCGGTGTTCCCCAGGGATCGGTATTAGGTCCTTTTCTATTCATGATGTATATAAACGACCTACCTGCAGTTATCACTCAATGCAAATATCACCTTTTCGTGGATGACCTGCAAATTTATAGATTTTGTAGGCCCAACGATATAACAAATTCTATCGGAACTGTTAATTTCGATATCAAATTGATTACAAAATGGTCTATAGAAAATAATCTTGAACTTAATGGTGGAAAAACCAAATCTATTATTATATCTTCTACAATTCGTGATACGCACAACCTACCTAAAATCAGCGTACTAGGTGAGGAGGTAGATTTCTCTGATTACGTGAATAATCTAGGCTTAACTTTTGACAAATGCTTATGCTGGAGTTACCACATCGAAACAGTTTGTAATCGAGTAATTTTTTTATTAAGAATGTTATGGGCTACCACGAAGTGCTTTAATACCAATCTTAGACTCCAATTGGTGAAATCTTACATCCTCCCACATTTTTTGTACGGAGATATTGTCTTCTTTGAATTAAAGAAGAAGTACTTCAATGAACTTCGATTGATATTTAATTGTTGTGTGAGATACGTATACGGGCTGCGAAAGTACGACCACATCTCGAATTTTACTAATTCATTACTTGGTTGTTCTCTTGCTGAATTCTACGAGTTTCGAGTTTGTTTATACATTTTTAAGTTCTTAAAGTATAAACAGCCTACCTATATTATAGGAAAATTAGTTTCGTCTTCCAAATCGTCGCATTCATCTTTTGACTCCGGCTATTAATAAATGTAATCTGATGAATTCATCATTTTTCGTGAGGGAAGTTAGCATGTGGAATTCGTTAAGTAATAACGTTAAGAAATCTAAATCCCCTGCCGTGTTTCGGAAAAAATACTTTTCTTCAGCTTAATATTATCAAAATTCTATTTTTCGCCAATTTCAAGTTGATGAATCGCTAGTATGTTGCTGCACACCTATAGGTTAATTTAATAAATAAAATTAGAAATAAATTAAAATTAAGTAATTTGCCACTTATGGAATAAGTTCATTTGAACTTCAAACATGTATATTAAATAAAATAAATAAATAAATACCACACTCTATCGAAAGCCTGTGATACATCTAGAAATACGGCAGGGCAATATTTCTTCTCTTCAAATGCTTGTTTTATCTTTGCAGTCACGCGATGAACTTGATCAATCGTCGAATGTTTATTCCTGAATCCAAACTGGAAGTCAGATATAATGATCATTGGTTTTAGTCGTTTCAATAACAACTTCTCAAACAACTTTGAAATAGTAGGTAACAAAGAGATCGGACTGTATGATCCCATTTGCTCGGCTGGTTTGTCTGGTTTTTTTATCATGATTATTTGTCCAACCTTGAAGCACTCAGGCACATATTTAAGACAAAAGCAAGCATTATAAATATATATATGTTAACATAGTGACTGCTTTCTTTGATAACTCCTTAAACATCCTTGGCGAAATTTCATCAATTCAAGATGACTTTTTGGGATTCAAATTCATGTCTATTTCTTGTGCAATTTCTAGTGGGGTGACACTTCTGATATTTGATGGAGATCTATAGACTGGTTTAGAGTCCTCCTATAATAAACCTTGGTCCAAGTTTATTAAAAATGTTAACATATTGATCTCTTACGATATTATGTCTTGGTGGACAGTAGATCACTCCTAAACTTAGTTCAGCACCACCATAGTTAACCGTTATTACGGTACCTTGCATACATGGCTTCTTAATTTCTACTTGTTGGAAATGTAGGATATTTTGTTTGATTAAGATTGCTGTCCCTCCTCGAGCACGACCACTGGGATGCAATGTCCAATAGGCTCTAGATCCTGTAATTTTGATAAAGTTTTTCTCCGTAAAGTGCGTCTCTGATATTAAAGCTACATCTATGTTATTGGTTCTTAGAAATACGTCTAGTTCTTGAGCTCTTGCATTAAGCCCGTTAGCATTCCAGGCAATTATACGTAGGAACATTATAGTCATTTACTTTGTATGTTTTAGCGATTTATTTGATGGCTTTTATCCACCCTGTTAGTAAGCTGGCTGAAATTTTGTCTCATTTCTGTCTGAAATTCGGTGACCATTTTCATTACATTACTAATGGTTGGGTCGTTGGGCACAGGTTTCTGCCTGCTTTCTTGATTTAGATTGTTATTTGAGGGTTTGGTCACCTGGGCGTAGGAAACCCCATCTCTAATAGTATCATATTGTTGGTTAGGCTTTTGTTGTAGTCGCTCTGCTACTGGTATTTTTCTCGGTAGTTGAGCATTTAGTTTTTTCTGAAACACCAGGCATCCTTTGTCGCTACACCTCCAACACAAAAAACATTTCAACGACGCAACTTAGCAAACAAAAACTAAATCCGAAATTGGCTGTTAATTTGGATAATTATAAATCCAAAACTAAATCCTAATCCGTTTTGACCAATACACTTGACTTAATACAGGGTTTGCACTTCAAATTCACGATTTTGCAGATGATATTCACTTTTTTTTTCATTTATAACTTTTTACAAATCAACCACAACTTTTTGCAATTCAACCACCTTCATTGTCAATTTTTTCTAAATCAACCTCAATTTTTTGCAAAGTAACTTCGTGTTTTTCAAAGTAACTTCAATTAAATGCAAAATAAATTCAAATATTTTTAACACAATTTCAAGTTTTAATATTTCAAGTGCGTAAATTTTTTGCAACTTTTTGCAAAACAAATTCAGTGCTCCCAATTCTCAACCGATTATGATGGGGTTGGGTGTGCTGGATGGAAATGGGGTTCTTAAAGGATTTTTCGAAGAAATTCTGGAAGATGGCCACCTGGGAGGGAACTCAATCAGAAAGAACTAGCCATATTCCAAAACTTTTTCATAAATCATTTAAGAATCCCATTTTTATCCAACATATAAAATCTCATAATTATTAATTAAGAGATGGCCGAGCTCCATTCCAGGGCATATTCCAGAACTTCTTCCAAAAATCATTTGAGAATCCCATTTCCATCCACCATACAAAATCCCATCATAATCGTTTAAGAAATTACCGAGTTCCACCTATATTCCAGAACTACCTTCCTCCAAAAATCATTTAAGAATCCCATTTTCATCCAACATACCCAATCCCATCCAAATGGTCGACTTCCGACCCAGGTTGCCTAATTCTAGATATTCTTCCAAAAAACATTTAAGAATCCCATTTCGACCTCCAGCATAAACAATCCTATCATAATCGGTTGAGAATTGATCAAGTTCCGTCCCAGGTGGTATATTCCAGAATTTCTTCCAAAAATCATTTAACGATACCTTGTTAAAGTTAGCCGAAAGTTGCCAGCCGAAAGTGAAAAATCGATAATGCAGATAGTGTCTTCACTACTTCAGCCGAAAGTTAAACGAATTATATATTAAATTGAAGTATCCCAGCCGAAAGTGACTAGCCTACAAAATCAGCCGAAAACATATATTATAACAGACAAAAATTTAAATTTTCAGTTTAACCGATATTAATTTATTGTATAATATCAATTGTGAAATTTTGTGTTTTCCTTTCGTCTGGCAATAAAATCGTTCGTCATGCGAGATTTCGCAAGATGGACACCAATCTGACTATGTCAATTAGATAGCTCATGACCATAGGTAGATTCTGAATATAGGCTTGTGGTGAGTCTGAAGGGGTTATAAGGGTGAAATTTTGGTTTTCCCCATTTTTCGTCGATAAAATCGTTCGTCATTCGAGATTTTGGCATATAGACACCAAACTGACTATGCCAATTAGATAGCTCATGACCATAGGTAGATTCTGAGTATAAGTTTCAGGTGAGTCTGAAGGGGTTATAGGGGTGAAATTTTGGTTTTCCCCATTTTTCGTCGATAAAATCGTTCGTCATTCGTGATTTTGGCATATAGACACCAAACTGACTATGCCAATTAGATAGCTCATAACCATAGGTAGATTCTGAGTATAGGTGTTAGGTGAGTCTGAAGGGGTTATAGGGGTGAAATTTTGATTTCCCCCATTTTTCGTCGATAAAATCGTTCGTCATTCGAGATTTTGGCATATAGACACCAAACTGACTATGCCAATTAGATAGCTCATGACCATAGGTAGATTCTGAGTATAGGTTTGAGGTGAGTCTGAAAGGGTTATTGTGGTGAAATTTTGATTTCCCCCCATTTTTCGTCGATAAAATCGTTCGTCATTCGAGATTTTGGCATAGACACCAATCTGACTATGCCAATTGGATAGCTTATGACCATAGGTAGATTCAAGAAAAAAGGAATTTATACGCGAAGAGATAAATACAAATGATATGGTATACAGGGTTTTCCAATAAAAGTGATGTGATTTCTTTAAAAAAACACACTATTTGTTAAGGAAATTGAAATGATTTTTATTTAATGTGAAGTACAATCGATACAATTAAGTTCTGAATAAAACGTCATTCAAATGGCCTCCACGAATTCTTCTGCAGGAACGAATTCGATGAACCCAATTTTCGAGCACTTTTTCCACAAAATCAAGTCGTATGTCATGAATAGCACGTTCAATATTGACTTGTAAAGCTTGAAGAGAGTTTGGTTTATTGCTAAAGACCAATGACTTCAAATAACTCCACAAGAAATAGTCTAATGGTGTTAAATCATAACTTCTTGGAGGCCATTCAATATCACAATTTCTTGAAGTAATCGAATCTCCAAACTTTTCTCGCAATAATTCCATTGTTGCACTTGCTGTGTGGCACGTAGCCCCGTCTTGTTGGAACCAAATGTTGTCAAGATCAACTTCTTCCAATTTTGGCTATAAAAGTTGGTTATCATCGATCTATACCGATCTTCATTGACAGTAACGGTGTTACCAGCTTCATTTCGAAAAAAAATACGGACCGATGATTCCACCAGACCAAAAACCACAACAAACAGTCAATTTAGGTGAAAGTAATGGTTTTCATGAATAATTTGTGGATTTTCTTCGCACTAGAATCGACAGTTTTGTTTATTTATCGCACCACTCAGATGAAAGTGAGCCTCAACGGAGAAGATGATTTTCGCTGGTCCAATGGCTTCAATTCTTCAGTGAGAACAATTTTATATGGATGGAAACCCAAATCTTTTCTCAAAATTGGTCAGGTTGTGGTTTGAGACAGTCCTAATTCTTGAGAACATCTTTGAATCGAAAAATCTGTGTCCTCAGCAACACTTGCCTGAACGGTAGCAATATTTGCATTGCTTCGAGCGTTTCTTTGCCTTATTGGCATTTATTGGACGAAAAATGGGGGAAATCAAAATTTCACCCCTATAACCCCTTCAGACTCACCTTAAACCTATACTCAGAATCTACCTATGGTCATGATCTATCTAATTGGCATAGTCAGTTTGGTGTCTATATGCCATAATCTCGAATGACGAACGATTTTATCGACGAAAAATGGGGGAAATCAAAATTTCACCCTTATAACCCCTTCAGACTCACTGCAAACCTACACTCAGAATCTACCTATGGTCTTGAGCTATCTAATTAGCATAGTCAGTTTGGTGTCTATATGCCAAAATCTCGAATGACGAACGATTTTATCGACGAAAAATGGGGAAATCAAAATTTCACCATTATAACCCCTTCAGACTCACTACAAACGTATACTCAGAATCTACCTATGGTTATGAGCTATCTAATTGGCATAGTCAGTTTGGTGTCTATATGCCAAAATCTCGAATGACAAACGATTTTATCGACGAAAAATGGGGGAAATCAAAATTTCACTCCTATAACCCCTTCAGACTCACCTTAAACCTATACTCAGAATCTACCTATGGTCATGATCTATCTAATTGGCATAGTCAGTTTGGTGTCTATATGCCAAAATCTCGAATGACGAACGATTTTATCGACGAAAAATGGGGGAAATCAAAATTTCACCATTATAACCCCTTCAGACTCACTACAAACCTATACTCAGAATCTACCTATGGTTATGAGCTATCTAATTGGCATAGTCAGTTTGGTGTCTATATGCCAAAATCTCGAATGACAAACGATTTTATCGACGAAAGATGGGGGAAATCAAAATTTCACCCCTATAACCCCTTCAGACTCACCTTAAACCTATACTCAGAATCTACCTATGGTCATGAGCTATCTAATTGGCATAGTCAGTTTGGTGTCTATATGCCATAATCTCGAATGACGAACGATTTTATATAAGAAAAATGGAGGAAATCAAAATTTCACCCTTATAACCCCTTCAGACTCACTACAAACCTATACTCAGAATCTACCTATGGTTAGAACAATCTAATTGGCATAGTCAGTTTGGTGTCTATATGCCAAAATCTCGAATGACGAACGATTTTATCGACGAAAAATGGGGGAAATCAAAATTTCACCCCTATAACCCCTTCAAACTCACCTTAAACCTATACTCAGAATCTACCTATGGTCATGAGCTATCTAATTGGCATAGTCAGATTGGTATCTATATGCCAAAATCTCGAATGACAAACGATTTTATCTACGAAAAATGGGGGAAATCAAAATTTCACCCCTATAACCCCTTCAGACTCACCTCAAACCTATACTCAGAATCTACCTATAGTTATCACTATCATTCATCTATAGAATAATAGATGCCTGTACCTTGTTAAAGTTAGCCGAAAGTTGCCAGCCGAAAGATAATGCAGATAGTGTCTTGACTATTTTTAAACTCTCTTTATACTCTCGCTCCTATCGATTTTTAAATTCTTATAAACTGAAATAATTTCTATGATGTAACCCGATCCCAAATTCTCCTAAATTCGAGTTCATGAGTGATTTTTGCTGTATTCAAGACACGATCTGCATTGTCTTTCGGCTGGAAACTTTCGGCTAACTTTAACAGTATGATGCCTGTTATTAACATTTTCGTTTGTAAAATTGATGATGCACTCTGCATTACCGACATTTCAAAATATTTTAAATATCACAATGTATATCTGCATTACCATCTTTCGGCTGGGACAGAAAATACATTAACTGCGTTGCCGGATTTAGGCTGGGATAGCAAAGACACTATCTGCATTACCATCTTTCGGCTGGAAACTTTCGGCTAACTTTAACAGTATTTTAACGATCTCATTTCCATCCAGCATACCCAATCCCATCATAATCGGTTAAGAATTGGAAACACTGAATTTGTTTTGCAAAAACTTGCAAAAAATTTACGAACTTGAAATATTAAAACTTGAATTTGTGTCAAAAATATTTGAATTTACTTTGCATTTAATTGAAGTTACTTTGAAAAACACGAATTTGCTTTGCAAAAAATTGAGGTTGATTTAGAAAAAATTGACAATGAAGAATAAAAAATTGTGGTTGATTTGTAAAAAGTTGTGAATGAACTAAAAAAAATTGAGTATCGTTTAACTTTAATAATTATGGAAATTATTGTTGTTGCGTTTTAGTGTTAGTGGAAGTTTGGAGAGTTATGAGTATTGTGACGATATTTCCGGGTTTTCCGGGAATATTCCGGTAGTTACACCACTATTCCGGATGTGGTATAAATTACGAGAATTGTTGTTGTATACCGTTAATTTTTTCAGCGATATTTACAATTTACCACTAAATGGATTTGACAGGACGTAACAAATGCCATATCTCATCCTATTTAACGTGTCGATCCAAAATTGGAAGCTTTCGGAAAAAATTTAAAAAAATTTCGACCTCCAATGAAAACATTTATGTATAACAAATCGAAACGCGACCATCCCACAAGTAAACTCCTCCATCCCTGTTTATTCAAATCATCCGACAAACAATCATCAGACCAACCTGATACGATTTGGAATGATTTAATTACGATTTCGAATGATTTGAGCAATTTGGAATGATTTAAGGCAATCTGATACGATTTGAGATGATATAACACGATTTGGATTGATTTGATGCGATTTAACACTATTTGGAACAATTTGATACGATTTGGAACGATTGGATTACTATTTGAGATGATTTGGTAGAATTTGAGGCGATTTGATATGATTTGGAATAATTTTATTGAGATTTGAGATGAAGTGACACAATTTCGAGCGATTTAAAACAAATTGGCACGATATGATTACGATTTGGCATGATTTGGAACGATTTGATTACGAATGATTTGAGACGATTTGCTTAGGATTCGGGATGGTGCAGAACAATTTTATACGATTTTGATTGATTTGATGAGATTGCATAACGATTTATATCTAAATCATTGGAATGATTTGAGACGAATTGGAACAATTTTGAGACTTTATGGAAACATTTAATTTAGAACGTTTTGAATATGATTTCACACGATTCTGAACGATGATTTGGAACGGGCTAACACGATTTGGAACAATTTGGGAAAATTTAGAAAACGTTGATTGGGACCGATTTAATTTTGATTTGTTACGATTTTGAACGTTGTGATTACGATTTGGATTGCTTTGTTCTGATTTCTTTACGATTTGAAACAATGTGCGACTACTTAAAAGGGTTTGATTACAATTTGGATTGTTTTGACACGATTTAATATAATTTGGAACGCTTTGAGACGATTTGACACGATTGCATTAAAATTTGAGATAATGTAACACAATTTGATTGCAATTTAAGACGGTTTTATTTAATTTGATACGATTTGGTTAAGACCAAAGAATTGGACGATTGATTTAAACGATTTGCAACTATTTGGAAAGATTTGAGAGGATTTCTGGTGTTTGATAATGATTTTGGAACGATTTGAGACGATTAGGAACGACTTGATAACGAATGATTTGGATTGATTTAATAAGATTTCGTTACGATTTGGAACTATTTGGATTGACTAGATACGATTTGGAACGATTTGAGACACTTTGATACGATTCGGAACGCTTTGAGACGATTTGGTAAAATGTGATTACTATCAAAGTATAATATAAAAATAATTTTAAAAAACCATTTTGGGTTTCAATAAATAATATTATTAAATGGATCCGATCACAACTTATAAAAATATAATAACTTAAATTTCATCACGGATCAATGAAAAACATAATATATCAAAGTATAATTTATGTAAAATATTCTCATCTGCCCTTGAGTCAGTATTGCAGTAGCAGTAATGATACTACAGGCACATACAATTTTGCTATCGTAAAATCCGATATTTTTTAAAAAGGGTTTTTGAATCTTAAATTTCTAGAAAATATCTATCATTAATTTCGAATTTATTAAAATAAAACTAAAAATTTAAAAGTACATAATTAAAAATTGTATTATTAGGTGTACGAATTAATTTTCACGGATTTTTCAGCAAATTTATTATATATAAAAAAATAGACAACGAATTTAAACTTATATTTCCAATATTGATTATCATTTTTATGATCTTGCGCGATCTCTTAGGTAACATACGGATGCCGTCGCGAAAAAAACTTGCAGGCTTCGACGCGATAAAATCATCGACGAATTTACGCATATCATCCAGCGTTTTGAACTGTTTATCCATTAAGACCTACTACATTTACCAGAACAAATGGTAGTCAGATGTGGCCAAATGCCACGTGTTGGAGAACTTTCTATCCAAGTTCAAGAGAGTCTTCTGAGCAAGATGAGGTCGAGTGTTGTCATGTAGCAGTAATGACTTGCCTGCTTCCTTGCCCAGTCTATGCACTTTTCTTACGGAGTTCGTAATAAAACACACCCTTCGAATGTTTCACCAGATACATAGGAGAACCTTTTTTAAGTGGATGTTCTGTTTCGGCGTCGATGCACTGGATTTCCCGGCATCTATCCACGACTTTTTACGTTTGGGGTTTTAGTTAAAAAACATACTTTTCATCACCAGTCACAATTTTCCACAAGAAGTCTTTTTTTTTATTACCGAGTAAGCAGTGAAAGGCATGTGTTCATCGCTAACCTAGGTTGTGCTCGGCCACCACATGTGGGACCAATCCTTCCACCAAGACTTATGAAATAAGCCACAATATCGGTACTAGGAACACTACAAATTGATTCCCGTGCTTTAGTAGACGCATTTTATACTTGTTGGAATTTGTTTACAATCCATAGTGCCGAATGTGTTGTTTATCAGTTGTCACCATAAACTCTGCTATTCTAAGGGATTATGTAACTCACGGTGACTTGACACGCAATAAATTTTCAAGTTTTTGAAGTATTCGTAAATACTTTTCCTTCGTACAATCGGATGTGGCAAAATCGGGTATAGTCTAATCGGAGATTCGTTAAATCGAGTTAGACATGTAGTGGGAGTAACTGCAGTGGCGCAAGCAACACCATTAAAAAGTTATATCGTTAGGTAATCAATTTGAATGCCATCAAAAGATTACGATCTATGTGATGCAATTTACGAGTTTTGCCTTTTAGATTTCGGGATTGGACAACCCTAGTGTTGCAATCTGGCAACTGACAGCTCTATCGTAAAGTTTGACATTTTTGAGATTATACGTACTCAGAACGTTTTGACATTCGAGCGCTATTTGTGTTGTTTACAGTACTCATTAACTCAACATCTCTTGAATAGGTGTCCTATATGTTTTTGGGGTCGCTGATCACGAATCTGCACTCAGAATTTCTCTATGGCATCAAAATTTTGAATAAATCGGAAAAAATCTATGAAAATCGATAAAAAAGCCCGCCTGCTCGTCAGCCTGCTCGCATGTCTACCCGCCTGCCTGTCTGTCTGTCCACGATTTTTTACGATTTTTCGCAATTTTTACGGGACTTTAGTCTGTTTTTGGCGATTTCTTTTTGTTTCTTTTTTATATTTGATTTTAGCATAGAAGCAATTTTGAAAAAAAATTTTGATGCGATACGGCAATTCTGAGTGCAGATTCGTGATCAGTGACCCAACAACATATAGGACACCTATTCTCGTCTCGGGTGCCGGAGTTTTTTTTTTGTGGAGCTGTGATTTTTTACAACTTTCGACGTGGATTAAGACAGCAAGAGTGCATGGATGAACTTAATTCAATTTTTGGTGATGAAGCTCCATCAAGGACTAGTGCTTATCGATGGTATGGTGAATTCAATCGAGGTCGTAATTCACTCCAAGACGAATTTCGTGAAGGTCGCCCAGAATCAGTTGTTGTTTCGGAAACCATTGCTGCTGTGCGCGAACTAATATTGCAAGATCGTCATTTGACCTATCGTGAGATTGAGACAACCTTAGGCATTAGTGGGACCAGCATACATTCAATATTGCATAAACATTTGAATGTCAAAAAAATGTGTTCGCGTTGGATCCCACACAATTTGTCAATCGCTCAAAAAAAGGCTCGTGTCGATTGGTCGAAATAAAAGATCAAAAAAATCGCGGTGCTTCAAAACACGTCTATGACATAGTGACAGGAGGATGAATCGTGGATTTACGCGTATGAGCCCGAAAGTAAACAGCAGTCGACTGTATGGGTGTTGCAAGATGAGCCGAATCCAACAAATGTTGTTCGATTACGAAGCACTTGCAAGCAAATGATCGTGTTTTTTCGGAAAAATGGACATGTCGCAACCGTACCACTAGAACAACGCAGAACAGTCAATTCTGAGTGGTACACAATCATTTGTTTGCCAGTTGTCTTCCAAGAAATTAGGAAAACCAACTGCCGAAGACGGATCACTCTTCACCACGACAATACGAGCTCTCACACATCGGCTCAAACAACTGCATTTTTGAGCACTCAAAACATCGATTTGATGAGTCATCTGCGTGGAAAAGTGCTTCGACAATTGGTTCAAACGCATGCGAAAGTGTATAGATCTTCATGGGGAATATTTTGAAAAACAATAAAGCGATTTTCGATGGTTAATATTTGTTTTGTTCTCTAATCCCGAAATATAAAAGGCAGCCCTCGTATTAACAAATGCCGAACGAGAACTAATATTAAGCAAAAAACTCTCCACCAATTAAATTAAAAACTCAATACTACTACCATCTGATAAATCTGGAATGAGAGGCAAGACCAGAAAGATTAAATCCTTATTTCTATATAAGCATCCGGTTATCATCCCAAGGGACCGCCCAATCGTAAAATTATAGATTTACGAAACGTATAAACAAACAATGTATAAAGGAACATATTTAAAATTAGCTCACTTCCGTGCACATCCAGTGGATTACGCGGAATCTCTACTATTTTAAATAAGCTATATAGTCAGTGATAGCCACCAAAGCATTGATTGCAGCTAGTAAACGATTCACTGCATTTAGAGGTTTGTGTTATGAACTTGAATCAAAAAGGGTTAATAAAGGCCATAGGAGAAGCAATACTGACTTTCGATGAAATGTTCATCGTCAACCTATTAGATATAGGTTTAAATTTTAAACCTAATATTTATCTCTCAGAAGTTTCCTTTCTAATCCCAGGACACTTCATAATCAGTGCACCATTACGATAAATTGCACGATATACCACGGAAGAAATATTCACAGCTTAACATGATGAAGGTTGGTAGAAAAAACCGGCTCCAGAAACACAAATTTCTAGAAAAGGTAATACAGGAGAACCTAAAAAAGCCATTAAAATTGCTAACTGGAATTAAGGTTGAAGCACATCTAAGCGTACAGACCAGAAAATTAAAGTGGCTCAAGTAAGGAGGATATTAGTAAAAGAACAATTCACAAACTTCCGAAACAACCCCCAAATCATAAGGACGAGAATGACAACACAAAAACAAAATCTTTGATTCATAAAAATAACTATAACTATTGGTCCCAACGCTTGGTAATAATTATCCTCGAAATGATATACCCTTGTCACATTACAAATCACGATAAACGCCGTTAGATGTCGGTATTTCTATAACACTAGAACTGTCAACCTGGTGAAGTTACGATGAAAAACTACAACTTATCAAGATATTGGAAATACATTAGTTCTACAACATCCTGCGAGTGTGAGAGGCCTTAGCCATTACGATGGTGACATGTTGTCGTCTTATGCAATGTTTAAATTTCAAGGCCAATTAAGTTTGTACGATATAATTGCGCTTCGGCAATTACAACGTTATTGAAATGGTCATTCAACACTATTGATATTCACAAATTGTGTGTAATCTGAGTCTATGTCAGTGCAAAAACCCCTTATCTATGTAATGTACTACTCAGTCGTTTACTAAAGAAATCGACTCTGATAATGATTGGAATACTAGACAATTTATTAACCGACGACGATGAAATTTGCTTGATTCCAAGTTCTGACGAACCAGTGGCACCACAGATATAATTATTATATTACAGTGTATTGACATTTAATTAATAAAAATTTTAATTTAATTAAAACATTAAGACTTTTATCGATGTGTGCATACGACAACATTTGATTGATAACGCACACAATATTCAATCGATAAGGTGGAATAAAATACGAGCGGCTGTTATAAATTATTATAAATATAGAAAATGGAAAAATCTTATCGAATAGTTTTCATCGCATCACTATATTATATTACTCGTATATCGATTTATTAATATGTGTTATTGTTCTAAACAAATTAAAGGTTTGGGTAAGTGCGGAAAATAAATTATACAATTAATATTATTAATAGAATATACATACATATGTATATAAAAAAATATTTGATGAGACTGAGTTTACGCCCATTTTAGATTAACTGAAGCGGTGAAGTACGTTGAGCCCAATCAGATGAGTACTATATGCATATGACTTGCACACTGCATTGGTATCAATTATGATAATAGATGTTCTCAAAAACTTCAACAAAAATAAAATATACAGCCCCAATTTCAAATGTTTTTAAAATTTTGTTGTCTTCTGTTATAACCTTATCACCGTAAATTGCTATATGCGACAAATGCGTTTTTTTTTTTAGTTAATAAAAGAAAGTATTAATCATCCAGTGGATTTATTGTCCTTTTAAGGTCAATTAATACTCCCGTTTTCATTCATGCACACACCCAACCATTCATCTACTCATACACAATTACAGTATACCACCTGCACGTTGCAAGCTCCATGTCAACCTGCACACTGACATGAACGGTGGGTCAGCGCTGAATTATGCACTCCAGCAGAGGGTCTAAATTGTGTTTATTATCATCACCGATCGTAATCGATGAAGAAACTTCGCTTTACATCCTGCCTCTGGTGGAATTCGAACCCAGCCCGGTCCAAATGCCGAAGCTTTAACCACTGCGCCCCTTTGTACGGTTTTTAAAACGTTAATTGTTAAAGATTGCTGGATTGTGAATTTAATTCGTAATGCTCGAATCGATGCTAAAGTTAATCCGAAATTGTGACAAGTTGTAATGGGAACGCGTCCTTTGTCACCGTATCAACAGCAGTATAAAATATATAGCCTATGTCACTCATTGAAAAAATGATTAAAATCGATCCAGTAGTTTTGATTGATTCATTACTGCCCGTGGCCCGCACTCGTTAAATTTGGAGTAAAACAATTCCGCTTTCCCTATACCATGAAGATTTCCTTCTATCTTTGGAATATCTAAATTCATACACTACATTTTTACTTATTTACTTTTTACATTTTTACCTATTTATTTTATTTTTACAACAATTAATATATTACAGAATGTCTTTATATACAACGTTCACAGCTTTCTTGTCATTAGACAATACAAACATGTTTTCTCTAGAGGTTACTCTTGAAAGAGCGACATACAGTTGGCCATGTGAAAAACAGTTAACGCTCAAATCTAAGCCTGCAACGTTGAAGGTTTGGCCCTGCGATTTATTAATGGTCATTGCAAAAGATGTCTTTACCGGAAACTGTAAACGTTTAAATTGGAAGGGTAAATCCGATGGTATCAGAGGGATTCAGGGAATCAATACATCTTCTCCGGTACCACATCCTGTGAGTATTGTGCACTCTATTAAGAAAGTTTTCAGTGATTTTACCTGCAAACGCGTGCGCCATTGCAAAGTTTAGGTGGATTCAGGTTTCTTAATAAAATAACAGGACAACCTACTTTCAACACCATTTTGTGAGGAGGGAGTCCAGACGGGTTCAGAGTTTAGAAATTCTGTAGGAAAATGAACAGCTTCTTCCAAATCGAGAACAGTATCGACCGAGTAGTATATTTTCGTCGGCGCATCAATCTTTGAAAGAATGAAGTTATTTACCTTATCTACTTGTTCGTTATTTCGTGACAGAATCGCTCTTTCTTTAAACCAAGATAATTGTCTTATAACTTATGTTATCAATAACAGGATAGACATTGTTGACTAACTCTTGGATGTTGTCTATCAAAACACAAAGGTTTTCTAGGTTAATCCTTCCCTCACTTTGTGTTAACTCTCCATTGCCAACTTTTAGCAGCATCTCTGGAAATAGGCTGTTCTCACGTGAAGATGACGAAACCCTCATATTAGTTTTAAGCTCTAATTTATTGACAAGTGGCCAAAGGTTGGATCTTTTTAGAAGCATTTATTTCGTCAGCACGTCATCATATGTGGCGATTTTCAGCGGGAGCTTGAATGTAGAGTTATGTAGAGCTTGGGTTCGGCCTCCTTCCAAAAGCGTAGCGGCAATGCCGGATGACGCAACAGCTAACGCAATTTTTCCGGTAGAGCTCACTTTTTTTAAAAGCAGATTGATTACAAATGGTTTTCCTGTACCTCCTGGGGCATCAAGGAAAAACAATTTCCCTTCATTGTTATCAATTGTTGATAGTAATGCAGTGAATACTTTTTTCTGATCGATGTTTAATCGTGGCTCATCTTGAGCTATATTTTGTAAAAGTCTCGTTTGATCGTACGATGTTTCTCTTGTGTATTCGGCACTGTTAGTTAAATCTGAGTTAGTAGTATTAGCTGGCATCGGCAGCCCAAAATCCTTGATCGATTTGCCCGAAAGTAATTGCACTACTTTGTTCAATTCAAATAATGCTTCGTCAAATATGTTTTGATCATATTGTACATCATCTGAGTTTAACTCTCGCCGTCGCCGAATCAGAATATCACTGGCCATATTTTCTTGAAATTTATTCCATAGATTAACAGAATCAGTTACTTGACAAAACGCTACTATGACGGAAAATAAATATTTTAATGATGTAGCTGAACTACAAACAGCTGCTTCTGATAATGTGTTATCCCAGTGAGAATCGTCTTCCAAGAGCCCCATAGCTTTGCATGCTGCTTGATAAGTATTGTAAACAACACTTTGTACAGTTCTTAGGTGTGCAAAGGATGTCGGGCCTTTTACAATATGCAGTAACATTCTCGCCGCCCCGGTGGCAAAGTGGTTAGCATGCTTGCTCCAGCGACCGGAGGTCCCGGGTTCGATTCCCGGTGGTGACAAGGAAAAAATTTCACGGTTGGTTTAGGATCAATGAATTAATCACTCATTATCCGAAATGAAAATATGATTATGAAACCTCATTTGAGGCGGCCAAATCCCTAGATGGGATATAATGCCAGAGAGAGAGAGAGAGAGAGAGTAGCATTCTCAGATAAAAGCATTCGCTGTTGTTGGGATGAATCACGTAGACTCTGCCAAGAGCATCCGTTTTTTTTACTCCGGGGAAACCATCAACCGCAGTACCTTGTTTTAGCCGTTGAAAAGTTTTAGAACTCTGGTTCCATGTATAGTAACTTGGAACTCTGTCATATGTCAGTGTTTTCGCGAAATGATCTTGAGCACATAACTTGAGGAATGCTGTCAATGCGGGTTATTAACAACTTCTTGTATATTGTTCTCAGTGAAATATACTCTTTGTCCATTTTCTAAATAAACTGCAAGGTGGAAACTGTGGGAGCCCGGTCGTGCACTTCGAATGATAAAATCCTCATTACAGCTTCAGAGCTGCAGATGTAACGTCCAGACTGATATTTTTCCACTTCATTTGGTGATTGTATGCTGAAAGTGGCTTGATCACTGCCTTTATTAATGTACTTAGTAACATATTGGATTGACTTTATTGAATTGCACAACTCTACGTTGATGTGGGCATCAAAAATTTTCAAAAGGAGCGGATTATAGGGAACGATCCATCGGTTATCAATATCATGGTTTCGGACGGTAGCATTTTGCCCACCCTGTTCTGGCGATCGTCGACGATATTTGGGATATCCGTCATCGCTAGTACTTGTTTGAGTTTGGAACGACTTCGGAGATTTTAGAATCTCGCATACATCGAGAATTCGGGTTTAAAGTCCCGCAAGGGCCGTGTACCATATGTTTCTTTACGATTTCGTACAGGATAGGATCTTCATCTTTATCCGGTAATTCAGCTGAAATAACCCTGTCAATTTGGTTTGGTCTAATTTTGTTCACTAACCACACCAGCAGGTGTACATGTGGCAAGCCACGTTTCTGCCATTCTATTGTGTACATATGACAGCGCGGCGGACCGAATATATGAGACTTGTGTTAATGAGGTGCAGGAGTTTCTGTACTTTTAAATGGAAGACTCTGTTAACTATATCGTATCTGTCTTGTGGAGTTAAATTGGTGTTAATATTTTCTTTGATTTCCGGCCAATTTGGGTTACATGTTGCAGTTATAAATAAATCAGGTTTGTTCATTCGCCTGTAAAGCATCCTGAAGATGAACGAAATTTTCGGCTCTCAATTTAGTTTGATTATTATGGATGTAGGCCAATCTCTCAGATTCAATTTTCGCACATTGATCTACCAAGTATTGGTTTGTTAACATTCCATATCTAAGCAGTGCTGAAATTGTTACGTTTTGTCATTATACGGTAGCAATAGTAGTTCATACATGACACTGTTTTACGCAGAGGTGTACGACCGATTGGGTCAACTTGAGAAATATTAATGGCATAACCATTTTCTCCACGACATAGCATCAACGGATATTGTAAGCTGTCATAAGATCTGTGTAACTCTGAAATTTTTTGCAAATTATCATCACGATTATGCAATACAATATCTCTTTTGTCAAATTGCTGTCCAGCTATCACCACTGCTACTTCACTCGTGGAAGGCGCATTGCATCGTCCTCTGTGTTCTCCAACAGGAACTTTATTTGCATGGATTACGACATTAAAGTCAGGAGTATCTGCTGGAACACTCTCAATCGCAGTTTTGAAAGACTGTATGTAACAATTATGAGAATGTAACATATCTTGGAGAGATCTAATCAAATCTCTATCAATTGGCTGTGCAACACTTGAACACCACGTAGATGCTTGTGTATCTGGATCTGCAATAAAATATATTTGCAGAAATTTGTGATCATCGGGTCGGAGTGGTAGCAAGCTCCCAGCTAAGTGGTACACTTGCCCTTGAATTTTAAATGTAGGCATGAACCCACGCTCAACGACTTGCTTACTCTTAAAAGAGGTCATTTGAAATGCGTTATTATAACGGCGTATATTGCGCATGAACTGTTTGGATTTCTGATGTTCACCCGTAAGAAGAGAGTGAAGTGGTTCAGGTGGAGGGAGAATTTCTTCTAATTTGACTTTTCCTTGTAAGCAATTTCAATGCCAAGCAATGTTCACACACTACTGACATAGTACCTATTGATACTATACGATCGTCCTTGTAAGAAATCGAAGGATCGTAGTTCATGGAAGAATTTTCTTTATTTACCCATGAATTAGTAACTCGTGCTGATGATTCTCTGGCTCTCTGTATTCGATGTCTATCCCTATCTCAGCTGCGGCGAACCTCACGCTCTACTGAAGATTCTCTCTCTCTCTCAGCTCTATATCTATCCCGAAGCTGACTGAGTCGAGCCTCACGCTCTACTGATGATTCTCTGTCCCTCTGAACCGTATACCTATCTCGATCCCGGCTGCAGCGAACCTCACGCTCTACTGAAGATTCTCTCTCTCTCTCAGCTCTATATCTATCCCGAGCCTGACTGAGGCGAGCCTCACGTTCCGTTGACGATTCTTCATCTCTTGCTGAACATACTCTTCTGGCATTCACTGTACTACGACCTATGTTCGAACAACGACGTCTTCCAGACATGACTTTATAATTTCTGTACAAAATTTACTCAGTTCTACATGTATGATAACCTATGCATAAATTGACATATTATAAGTATGTGCCGCAGTAAAAAATATCTTAATACTTACCATTTAGAAACAAATGATAATCAATAATCATAAAAAACAAAAGCTACCTATTCAATTCATTTCTTTTTTTTAACTGAAATACCTCAACTTAAACTACGATTTTAATTAAATTCGTGCGACTAAAAACAAAAGATAATCAACAATCATCAACAACAAAAGAGAAACGCTATGTCCCGCAATTTTTAAATCATCACTACATAGTATAAAACAAAGTCGCTTTCTCTAGCTGTGTTTTAATATTGGAGCACTATCTGGCGCCGAAGGGAAATTTTCTACTGAAACTGCTGCAGCTATTATTCACTGGTGTCGCTACTAATCAAAAAAATTAAATTGTAAACTTCATGCAGTCGAATGACATTTCTACTCTTGTGTTTTTGTTTGAAAAAAAATCGCAAACATTTTAAAACAAACAAATTGCGAAATAAATAATTTAATAATGTTTTATTAATATTTAATTATTCACAATAGTAAATATAGTGAATAAGTTTTTAAGTTTAAAATTTGAGTGCTCTGCCTTTGTGATACTTATAAATATAATGGTTACTCCAACGAAAGCCTCTCGAACGTCATTAGTATTCAAAACATCGTTGCCCACAGTTGTAAATGAGTTAGATTTGATCGTGAATTTCATTAAATGTCCGAAACGGATAGTTTAATTGCTGAGAGTAGTAATCATGTGCGGGATCCAAAAGCAAGGGATAAGGCTAAAGCAAAAAAGTGACGTCTACAAAGTTCAACCGTAACAAAATGTAAAGGAATGATAAATGGTAAACTAGATACGGTATTTTTCTTGGATCCCGTATTTGCCGATATAAAATCGAATTTAAGCGATATGAATAGTTCGAATGGAGCTTTTCTAAATACGCTGGAATCGAATAACTCTGAAGTTTTATTTGACTACGATAATCCGTGCTGGGATAATACACCAAATGAATTTATACTCAATGAGAACACCCGTTGAAAAAGAAATTTTATCTTATGAATTACAAAAAGCAGGACGGCCAGTTAAAATTAGGACAATATTTACGGAATACAATATTAGTTATAAGCCATGCGACATGAATAAGTACGTATTTGGCTGGAACCATCTAAGTAAGGAATCGCTCTATAACGATCTTTTTAATTTCAGAATGCTGTAATCAACCGCAGGTGATAGTAACATAAATATAGATGACAGCGATAATGATAATGGATTTAGACAAGATCCGCCACTTAATTCGGGACCAAAAAAAACACTGCGGCCCGTTACTGTACGAACCCCAACAATATTTGTTTCAAATATTGAACAATTTATGCCCGGAGGAGATAAGCGATTATTCGATCCAGTTAAGATAAATCACAGACGGAGGATGATATCACCTTGAGCAAAATGCCTTCAATAAGTCTGCTTTAGAGAGACAGCACACTGAAGAACCAATGACAACAAATTTATGTGACAGTCCATCTCCTGAATAGAACCTATCTATCGGATGACGAACTCGAAGAGCGCCTTGAAGAAGATGAAGATCGACCAAATGAAAAACTCACATGCTCCGATAAGTATTTTATAAAAGACGAAGGTTCCCAAACTTCAACCTAAGCCGAATATTTTCTGGATGAACAAGATGAAATTAATCAGGTTCCATGTCGCCTATGTGCCAATGAATTTTTCGGAGAGCAATTACTATTTTTCCACGAAGATGCTCACATGAACTAATAAATAGTGTGTTACCGCGATTCGCAATCCCGTCCGACGATTACTTACCACAACAAATATGTATACCATGCCTAAAAAGGGTTCATCAATGCGCGAAACAATGTACGATTTCGACGCGGTTCAAGAAAAACTAATGAATAGCTGAAATCGTGTGTTCTAATTTAATAAATTTTCTTATCAATATACAAAATATTTTTGATTTATAAACATAATTTATTAAAGTTTTCCTTATTTTTCACGATTTTATTATGTATTTTAAATCCTTAGATACATGTTATGAAATTGAACGACTATCCGCTAACACAAGAACTGTACAAAAATTAAAAATTTTTTAACGATTAAAATTTTACAGTGATATAAATTTAAATTAAATTAGGCAATTAAAATTGTTCTTCTTCCACCGGAAAATTTTCCCACGCTCGTCTTTTGCTCCACTGATTGGCCCAAATTCATAACCGCCACGTCCTTTGAACTGTAAAAAGTAATCATGGCGTTTCCATAGTGATTTACAATGGGATACGGTGAATAATGTGATTCCTGATTTTCGGCATTGTTGCTACATGCATCCTTCGACATCGACCGAAACGGCGCTCGTACATTCGTCCAAAATTGCAAATTGTGGATTGTGATTGTGCACATCGATAGCGTTTAGATCACGTGCCGACTTTCTAGATATGATAATTGTACAATTTCCAAAAATCGATGGTTATCGATCTGACCCCGTCGCAACAATACATCGTACGTATGCGGCTAAATAATTTGATCACGTAGCGTACTTTAATTTTAATAAAAATTAAATTATATTATAAATTTAATTTTTTTTTTTATAAATTGTTTTTAAAACACAAAATTATTTTTTACTAAAAAGAATTTCGTACATATATTTTTCTAAACAATACAAAACAAAAAAAAATTGACATACGTCAAAATTTGAAGTTGTATTTGATTTAAGGGTTGTAGAAAACAAGGGAAATTTAAAGTTTCACCCTGAAATGGATAGTGCTCCCGATAGCGGCTCCCGATAAATAAGTGAGCCAAGATATTTTTTTATCGATTTTTAATTAAAAAGTTGAATGAAAAATTTTAGTTTAGAGTTGAATAAATTAATTATATTCAATAATAGCGCGCTAAATATAAGTTTTGACATAGAAAATTGGCTGCTCCGGATACAGCTATCGGGCGCTAATAAAAAAACACAGCATCTGTCTCACTACATAGTATAAAACAAGGCGCTTTCTCTGTCCCTATATCCCTGTATGCTTAGATCTTTAAAACTACGCAACGGATTTTGATGCGTAAAAAGTAAATGACAAAAAAATGTTATTGTGGGATATCCATAAGAGATAGACATATACCATCGCGGAGTTTTCTGTAGACCTTTTCAATGTGTACAATACTTAGTACATTATTTTGATAAATCTCGTAGGGTTAAGCCTGCGTTTGCAATGTAAACGGAAAAATGTAATTATTTACGACATCACACTAGAAACCTCAAAAATAACAGTATTTCTCCACTATTTAATGGATGTTATTATACATATAAACCTTCCTCTTTAATCACTCTATCTATTAAAAAACCGCATCAAAATCCGTTGCGTAGTTTTAAAGATTTAAGCATACATAGAGATATAGGGACAGAGAAAGCGACTTTGTTTTATACTATGTTGTTTTATACTATACCCAGCAAGGTCGCAGATTATCGGTGGAATATCTGTAGAATACTCATCCAGCGACTACTCGCAATATCGCCTATAATTCGCAAATATTGTCGCACGAATAACTTTGACTCCACGCACGAAAAACTATGAAATTTATCTTTTCTTTTTCTTGCGCTTATCTTTTCTAAATAGGCTCGAGGTGTCCTAAAGATAATCGGTCGAATATCGGTCGAATATCGCTAGTATTACCTAGAACGAAACTTTCGTAAAACTGAAGGATGCCCTGCACGTACTCGTCAGTATATCGCATAAAATTTTCAAACGTTATCGCCAGATTAACTTTAACCGAATCTAACAATAATAAATAGTATACCGCTGGTTCAACCTTTCGTAAATCCGGAGGATTACCTGCATATACTCGCCCGTGTATCGCATATAATTCTCAAATGTTGTCGTTAGATTAACTTCAATTCGCCATAAGTTTAAAATTGGGTTATTCTGAAAAATAGCCAGGAAATTTTTGGTCATTCTGGATAATAGCCCGATAGATAGTGTTATTTACATCAAGGTGAGGTTACCAAGACGTTGGCAGTTTGGTTTTGAACTAATGAAACATTGAATTTTTTATATTAAAAAATTGGTCGTCTCATCAGACTGCAGTAACCAAACTACAAAACGATTGAAAATTCTTTGGACTTACATACAAAGTACAATCATAATGCGTTAGCGAATTTTAATGATTCCAATTTCTAAACTTATATCGCAGAGCGTTAACTTTTAAAACTCAATGCGAATAACATTTCGCATTTACGCTTTCGGTAGACATATCGCAAGAAGGATTCCACACTAATTTTATTTTATCGTCATTTCTTTATAACGCAAAGAGTTCAATTTCAATTGAATTGCGTACATTTTCTGAATATGTGCCGCAATGCGGTTATTTATAAAACACATTGCGAATTGCGTATCGCATTTATGCTTTCGGGAGACATGTCGCAAATGAAAAGTGATCGCAAAAATCTTGCTGGGATAGTGAAGCTAAGAATCCAGAATAATCCGAAATTATGAAAATTAAATTTATAATAAAAAGTGTTGATCTGAACACAATAATTGATGATGTACCGTCAATTTTAGTCGAGGATACTGTACATCGACTGGGGTTTTTATTTTCTCGTAGATTATAAATTGAAGTACCCCTTGACAGTCGCTTAACATTTCAGGAATGGAAGCACGATATAAAAAAAAGTCCCTGTTTCGTCAGTTCAGGAATTATTAAGTTTTTTGATGAACTCTGTTTTACTCTAGATAATATCAAGAATAGATCAGGATAACTTTTTAACCAAATTTGATAGCTTTTCAATCCCACAAATATGAGAAGATTTTGCTACTATACAGTTCGGATATTAAAATATAGAGGATGTTTATAAGAAGCAAAAACCTATATTTTTGTTAACACAGTCGGTACAATTTATAGATGAAAATGAAATATCTTCAATCAGCCTATGGTCATATTAGACTCAAATTTCGCCCTATGAATCCTGAAGATTATATAAATCACAAAACTAATCGATATCATATATTTTCACGGAAAAAACCCAAAGGTTATCACTAGACTATTACGAATATACCAAAGATAGGATAACAAGAAATTGCATATTATGCTTTGTTTATTATATTAAACAACACAGGGAGCTAAAAAGCTCCTTACTTTATTTGTGTTTTGTGAATTTAAAGGGTTCAATCTTCCATTTTCGGGTTTTCCTACTTAATTTGTTATTAGGATCAAATATGTACAATATTTACAATGAAACCTAGTATTTACATAATAATATATAAATCCAAAACAGTTCGATTATCATCGAACAACAACAACACCACAAACGTGATAAGGATAACTGATTTTTGTGTATCGAAAAAATTATTTGATTAGAATTTGTTTGTTGAAGAGATTTTACTTTTTTTTCTAGATCAATATTTTGTTTTATACTAGGAGTATACCAGTAGTATTCGTCTATTGTTCCTATAGTCTATAAGTATTATAGTTCAAGAAGTGGAGAAAATTTCATTCAAGCTGGTTTAGACCAGTTGGTTGTATAAAGTACAAGTATTTGCTTGAGTTTAGTTCACTTGTTAAATAAAATGTAAGAACCAGCTCGCATTTCGTACTACAGGTAAATACTTTGTAATCTAATTCAACGCCTTTCAGGTGACTAAAATTTATTTTATATGTATATTATTAATACATTCTTATTTCATGTTTGTTATCTAATTTCGATATCTACATAAGATTCTTATATATGTCACAATTCAAAATTCCCGGTTGAGTAACTGTCATGTGTTAACTATGTATGTATATCGCATTAAAATATAGTATATGAATTAAGTGCAAATTAGTGACTAGAAAAATCATGGAAACAGTTTTTTTTGTACATTTTGTTGCCAATACCAATGCCAACATCATTACAAAAACTGAAAAAGCTCATACGGCAGTGGTCCCTTACTGTACACACTGATTCTCGCCAAATTTCTCTATCATCTCCCAAATTATGGAAAAGACTAACGTACGAAAATTCATCCCGATCAGTAAAGAGAGAGTCTAAGAGGTACAGATAAAGGAGTTTGATGAAGTAAAAAAAATTATCAAAAAACATTTCCGCTTACATTTTCGAAGATAATGGTTTGTTCGTAAATGCTATATTTCTAAAAATATGCACATATTCCCAAACAACTATAAAATTGAGAAAACTATCCATAGGAACTGCCATTTCACTACGATTTTTGAATTCCTTTATCGTTTTTCTGCAAATCCTATACTTAAAATATTTGCAAAAAACGTGAAACCTCCTATGGAAGCTGCTACTTTCGTTCGCCCAAAAATCACTATTTCCAAAAATATGAAAAAACTTCACCGCTATCAGTCAAACTCAAAAATATATTTAGAAAGTTTCATCATTCAAATTTTATAGAAAACCAAATTTGTTTTTTTTTTTATATTTTATAAATACAATGTGAGCGACAATTATATTTTAATTACCAAAAATAATCTCCCAATAATTACCTTCCTAGGTCCAACAACCAATGGCTACGACACATATGAATTTGGTATAAACTCTCTAAATAACTGATACTGAAAGGATTCCAACTTCAACCCACACATATACACTCGATAGCAAATTCTGAAAGCCATGGGACTGTTTGTTTAATCCAGTTTACATACGCAAACAATACGATTCCATAATCTCCATACCAAAGGGAATAATTATACTATGGAACATTTCAATTTCCAACCTTTAGCTCAACCCCCCCAACCACAAAATGTTTGCGACTTAATTTAAACACTGTAAGTTCAAAGTAGCAGTTAGATCCAAAATTTGTCGATGATCTACTTAAAAATATGTTAGTGAGAAAAAATAGTCGATTTCCAACAGCAGACTTCAAGTAGTTGCAAACCCTCCTGTCTACTTGTAGCTACTCTTGAGTTTCAAGTACATACTTGTAAATATACTTACTGCCATTCTACAATTTTTTCCATAAAGTTTTATCTTTAGTCTGTAATCGCATATGACGGCACATTTGCCAAGTGACACATAATGCAATGTACACACGATAATATGACGACAATTAAATTCTGTACAATGTTACGGGAGACGGTATAAATTTGCCCCTGACGCTATTTTGGCTCTCTTCGGGGACAGGGAAAGACATATCCACAGCATTTCCATCCAAATCACACGCTTCTGACCCATCGATAGAACTAGTGATGACATTTTCGAAACTTCATCAAAATTTATGTCTCGTTTCTCTGAAAGAAAACGGGACACTGTTCCACTATTTATATCATTTATCCTGTTTGCTTAAAACATTTTGATACTCCTAGGACAGTTCTAACGCATAATAATTTATTTTCGATAGATGAACTAAATTTGAGAAAGAAATATTGTTCAAAAATATTCTAGTAGGTTGTAAAGCAATAGAGATTAAAGGAGCAGCCGTCAGTTAAGAAAAAGAGGTATAAAAAGCAATGAAAGAATGTCACCACAGTTTATTATGAAGTCGAATGAGAAACCCATGTTCCCTAAAATTTTTATTCGGAAAATTAATTACCAATCCAACCCTGTTTCAAAAATACTCACACCAATCAGAAAAACACGATTCAGACAAAAATGCATCAAAAAAAGAAACACTGTCTGTTGGAATAAAGCTGTAATAGATTAACAACAAGTCAATGGCACAACAATGTTCTGGCGTCAATATAATATTGGTGGCTGTGAACACGGTTAAAAAATGGCATGTATAGGAAGAAATTTGAAAATTAAGTAGCCAGGAAAAATGTTGTCCAAAATGACGGCTTCAATTGTCAATACAATTTAGAAATATATTTTTTAAACAATTAAAATTAATTTTCTATAATAATTTAGGCCAGTTTAAAAAACTAATCTTGATATTTACGTTAATAAATCGGTTTGTACCTCTGCTATATAAAATTTTGATAAAGTTCGTGGCATTTTTTGAGTGACATTGAAACAGAGAATTTTCTTATTTCAAATTAACTTTATTAAACCAAATATGTGCCATTTTGATCGATGAACTTTTACCATTTTTCAGGTAGAACCATGATCCCATCAACTGTAGAACTTCTGTGATTTAGAGGCGAAAAATCGAGACAACTCATATTCGCAGGCCTCTTTTGAATTTAATGTAAAACCATTAAGATGGTTCTGCCGGATCATCAATGATGTGTGTATGTGGCCTAGCGTTATCATGATGGAAGTTAGGTTTAGGTTTCAGTGGTTGACACTGTGGCCCATTGTGGGGTGTGATACCATGCATTCACGCCACATCATTAACCCATTCACCTACTCACACAACTACAGTATACCAATCTGTACTCCGTCAGAGGGTCTTAGTTGTGTTTATTAACATCACCGATTGTGAACCAAGTACCTCCCGGTCCAAGTGCCGAAGCTTTGACCACTGCACCACTTGTCCGGTAAAAATTATCATGATGGAACACAACACCCTTGTTCTAAACGCGTTAGTTGCTGACAGTAAAGGCTAGAATCGATGGTTTGGCTCGGTGGCAATACCTCATAATGCACGATTTCTTTCCAATCCCACCAAACACACAGCATTACCTTTCTTGGCGTCAATCCTGTATTTGATACCGTTTGGGAAGCTTCACCTCGTTTCGTCCATGATCTTTTTCGCACAACGTTGTCGTATCGGTATGGTATCAAAGTGCCGAATATCGAAGGGCCGAATGTCGAAGAGCCGAATTTCAAAGGGCCGAATGTGTCGAAGGGCCGAATGTGTCGAAAAGCCGAATGTGTCAAAAGGCCGAATGAGTCGAAGGGGAGAATGTCGAAAGCTCGAATGTGTCGAAGGGCCGAATGGGTCAAAGGGCCGAATGGGTCGCAGGGCCGATTTTTTTGTGTTTAGAAATATATTTTTTTAATTTTTTTATTTAATTTAATTATTTTTTTTATTTTTTGGACTATACATATATCTATTATCAGAAGGCTGAAATAGAGCCGAATGTCTCAGGTGCTCCATGAAAAAATTTTCCTTCACCAAAATGTATCGCTGACTGGATTTTTGGAATTTCATGAATATCCAAAAATGAAAAATAGTAAAATACATAAATTCATAAAAAATTCATTTATGTTTAAAAAAAATTACAAAATATTCCATAAAACAAAAAATTTAAAAAATTATAATTCTAAAGACGAAAAAAATCGACATTCAGCCCTTCGATACAGTCGGCCTTTCGACATTCGGCCCTTTGAAATTCGTCGCTTTGTACCTATTCTGTCGAATCTTATCCACTTTTCATCACCAGTAATCATTCGCTTTAAAAATGGCTCGATTTCGTTCCGTTTCAGCAGCGTTTCGTAGATAGAAATCCGGTCCATTAAATTTTTAACTGTGAATTCATGGGGTACCCGAACGTCTTTTTTTGTATCCAGCCATTTTCAAATGGTTTAAAACTGTTTTTTAATCAGTATTTAGTTCTTTACCAATTGCATGGCTGTTTATATGCCGGTCTTCTTCAATTTTCTGCATGATTTCATCGACTTTTCCAGTGGTTGGTCGACCAGAGTGCATCTTTGACATCCATATTTCTAGAACTAAAGCGCACGATCCATTTCTTTGCTGCTGATTTTGATAAAGCAATTTCTTCATAAACAGTACACGTTTTTGTACTGTTTTTTGAAATAATTGAATATCGTGCAATGATAGGCCTGTTCCACACTAACTTCTTTTTCATCTCTTTCTCCGTTTATCTATAAATTCAGTTTTAATTGCGACTTATTTTTCAACAATTTTTTTTCGGTGAAGTAGCTTTAACATAAATTGGAATAAAATAAAAAAAAGTAAAAAAAAGTTTAAGGTCATTTTTGAAATGTAGATTTTACTTTAAATTTTATTTTCGAGAGAGCTGAATAAAACAATACAAAAAAATTGTATGGCCAAATATAAAATAAGGCAATAAATTAGCAATAAAAAATCTATTTAAGTCGTAATCGTTTGAAAAAAAGGAACTTCAAAAATAATCGCGTGTGGAATGGGCCATAAAATTCTAATTTTTGGAAGGTGTAGCACCAAAACAAATTCATGAACGATTGTTAAAAGTGACTCTTCACCTGCAATTAGAACAGTAGAAAGATGGGTTGCTGAATTTAACCGTGGCTATACAAGTCTTGAAGTTATCTACGTGAAGGACATCCAAACTGTGAATCGGCACTAGGAACCGTAGCAAAAATACAGCCTGTGGTTTTTGAAGATCGTCGATTAACCGAGAGAGATTTGGTAGAAAGGGAACTCATTAGGTAGTGTGAGCATGCATTTAACATATTTTTTTTTTATCATAAATTGATTTTATATATAAATAAATAAATAAAATTTTATAAGTAAATTTATTTTAAATTTCGTAAATTTTAAAAATAAAATGTTAATTATAAAAAAATTCAAAAATACATAGACAACACAAAAATATGGCGTTTACAATGGTTAACCCTTTGAGTTCCAAGAAGCGCGATCGTGCTCCTCAATACACTAGCCGAAACATAGAATTAGAATATATAGAATGAGTGTAAGCAACTGTCAAGTGTCACAAATTCGGAGGGTAAAAGAGAAGACATATAAATCATGAGGGCCGTATTTAGCATTTTTTTCGACCGAATGCAATGAAGTTAAAATTAAAAAATTATTTAAATTGAATTACATTTTTATCCCTCTAATATAAGTACATTAACCGTTTTAATAATAAATAGTAATTATAAAACAATTACGCTAATTTATTTCACATTCTTTTCCTAAGGATGTATAGTCATGGTTTTATTGTTTTTAATTAAATGCAACGACTTAATTGCTGCATCACTTAATAAGTTGAACGAGTAGATTGGATCTTCTTCAACATGAGAAGAAACTTCAAAATTACCTCCAACAATATAATTAGCATCATTTATAGAAGTTGGAAAAACGTCTTTTAAAACAAATTTAGAATTAGAGTGTTCCATCCAACCATTTTTCATTCAGTATGATAAGGAATTGCGGTTTGATTAATATTGGGACATGTATTTTCAAAATTATTTTCATCGACAGTAAATCCACACGTTGATACATCAATGGACAAGGTGGGAATGACCGATTTTTTTACAGCTCAATTCCCTTAGACGTATCACTTCATGGACGTAACTATGGATCTTACTGGTTACTAGATTTTAAAATCAAAATTTACTAAATAATTTTGTTCAAAGCTCTCAATGAATATTTTTTAAATCTTAGTTGGCTTCATTAGTTTGAATTTTTTTTTATTTATTTGTCATGTTAAACTTTCAAGTGGTAGAAATTGTGTTTTGGAGTGATAGCAGTCGCAAGGAAATATTTATAGAGCAGCATACTAAATTAAAAAAACAGCCAGAACGATATAATTGAACAATTATTTTGTAAATTTCGATTTAATGGTCTAGTAACCAGGAAGACGGGTAGTCACGTCACTTGAAGCGATGCGACTAGGGTAATAGGGGTCTTAATCTCGATCTCCTTTGATTCTGTTTTGTTTGTGGCATGAAATAGTGTTTTTCAAAATGTAGCGAAGAAACAATTGGATTTCTACTTATTACATCTTGCTCGCCCAAGCCAATTGATTTCAATCAATCCTTTTTAATTCTCCATATTTTGGTAAGCTAAAAACAAATGTTAAAATTAAAATTTTTGTAAAAAGTTGTACTTATAGTATTTAAAATAAAAATAAATTATGAAAAGAAAAGCACATAGCACATGAAATATCCGCCATTTTATTAAACTAAAATAAAAAATACGACCCTGGTAATAACACTTATAAACACAATATAAGAACCCCACGTCAACAACCAAAATTGTTTTCTTAACTTTCTCTAATTTATAACTTAAGTTAAGGATAAATTTACCACAAAACACTTTCTTCTTAACATTTACATTTTATTTTATATAAACACTTGGCAAACTTATGGATGGTAAGATATTCCTTCTGAATTTTTTTAGGCGTAGTTTTGTAACTTTTCATAATACACTTCATTAAATGATGCACACTTAATAATTTTAAAAGCACAAAATTAAGTTGTCACTTCGTACAAAAACAAAAACTGGTTCGGAGGTTCTTATTTTGAGGTTTTATATAATCATCCTGATTTGACTTGAGACACATGAAATAGCAAATTTTATATAGGTAAAATCCTTACACCGATTCTATAGTATATAATTCTATAAGCCGAAATCATATTGGCACTCAAAGGGTTAATATGCATAAACAAAAAAGAATGCCACGTGACTTGCATGTGCAGTAAAACAATCATACGCACGAAACTAACACAAACACAAATGATACTACTATATCTGTCCGGTTACACTCGTTTCGTTTCACACATTTTGAGACAAAATTGATATTATACTGGTTTACAGAAGAAAAAAATAAATGTTCATCCTCTCACACAGCTCAAAAAACTATCGCGAAAATCAGTGAATTAAAATTTTGCTGAACATCTGAGAAAGACAAGAACTAAAATTTACATTAGAGCGAGTGAAGCACAAAATTTTTATTTTATGGTAGAAAAATTTGGAGAAATTTTGACATCAACAAAATGTAACCTATAAATTATTTAAAAAACATGAAAAATTTTCATTTTGAATGTTTAACAAAGAATTGTATATCCCAAAATTTACTAAAAATATAATATTATTTTTGAGACGAACAGAATCATGTGATTTTAATATTGTTTTTAATTTTCGAAAATATATAAAAAAATGTTCTACTATAAATATGTAAGGAGATAATTATAGCATCAACAAAATTTAACCTATAAATTATTTTAAAAAAATGAAAAATCTTTATTTTTATGCCTCTATTACACCAAGAAAAATGTACTTTCAGTAAAAAATACTGAAAAACCAAAAAAAGAAAAATGATATAAAATTGCATTGGAGTGAAGAAGACAAATGTTTCATTTTTTTGTTGTTATAGCAAGATTTTATAGTTAAATTTTGACAACTACAAAAAACATAACCAAACAAATTTATTTTTGAGTTTAAAGTGGTTTTTGAAACAAATTACAATGAAAAATAATGTAATCAAAAATGGCAGGAAAGACCGTTACCATAATTAACTATAAAAAATATGATGGTACATGTGTGAGAAAAATATTTTGTATCGCTACACCATATTTCTTCATATGTGTTGAAATGTTGCTATAAAAAGTACTCTCGATACATATTTTTTAAATTTTTTGTGGCAACATCACAAACACATACACAAATATTTTATCAGTAAATTTTACTGATTTTATTTTTTTTTTCATTTTAGTATAAAGAATATCTATATTTTTATCTCATTTCGTTTTTACTGACAGTATACTTTTCTTGGTGTAATAGAGGCATTAATGTTTGAGAATAAAAAATATCCTTAAAATTACTAATAAATTAAATAATATTTTCGGGACAGATGGAATCATATTATTTCATTTCTATATTCAATTCTCGAAAATAAATAAAAAGTGCTCTGCTATAAAATACATAACCAACAAAATAACACGTGCAATCGCGCATTACATTATTTTTAATAAAAAAAATTTGAAATCTCATATACAAGAATTTAACAAATTTCTTTATCTAAAATAATTTTTTTCATTTGAATCAATTTTTACACGTATGTGTATATACGAGACGACAATATATGTGAGCGCAATGTTTTATCCATAAAAATAATTTAGAAATAAAATTAAAAAGGAGTGGGGATGGTTTTTTCGTTTTCCTTGCTTTAAAAATACTGAACATTATAGTTTTTATGAAAAATTATGAGCAAGCTATAATCGGATGCGCTTTTCTCTCAAATAGTCGATCTATATTTTTGTCTCATTTTAGTTTTGCTAAGAAATTTGCTGGTAATATTTTTCTCCCGTGGAATAGTATCATTAATGCGTGGATTCCACAGTGAAACAATTTTTTTCCAGTAAAAAATACTGGGAAACCGAAAAGAAGAGAGTATACATATTAAAATTATGTTACAGTGATAAAGACAAACAAATGTTGCCATAAAAAGTATTGAGTCTCATACTTTTTATGGCAACATTTTCCCTGCTTACTATCAGTAAATTTTACTGAATTTTTTTTTTGTTTCTCTCTACCAAGTTAAAGGATTTATATTTTTATCTCGTGTTAATTTTACTGAAAAAATTTGTTTCGCTGTGGAATTCAGGCATAAAGCACAAATTGTTTCAACATGCACAGGAAGATATTAGCCGTGTTTTTTTATTAGCGCTTGATAGATTTATCCGGAGCACCCATTTTTCTATGTGAAAACTTATGTTTAGCGCACTATTTTTGCATATAATTAATTTATTTAACTCTAAACTTGCATTCCACTTTTTAGTTATAAATCGATATACAAATATTTTGCTCTATCTATTTATCTTATCGGGAGCGCTATCCATTTCAATGGGAAATTTGAAAAGGCCTTTATTTTGTAAGCCCCTGAAACCATTACAAACTTAATCTTACAATAAAAATTTAAAAAGCAGCAAAATGAATTCTTGTTTATAACGTCATGTCAAAATAAATGTCAACTAGTATATTTTCCAGTGATAAATGTTTGTTTTATGGTTGCATTTATTTTTCATTTGTATGATATAGCGACACCAGTGAATAATAGCTGCAGTTTCAGTAGAAATTTCCCATTCGGCGCCGGATAGTGCTCGAATAATAAAACACGGCTTATATTGAATAATAAAATGTATTTCAAACCATAAACTCGTGTATTTCTCATCGAACGACAAAACTTACTGAGTATGTAGTAATATAGTGTTTAATTTATTTAAATAACTGATTAGAAAATTGAAATGCCAAACAGTAACTAAGTTCTGGCTTACTGATTTATGAATCAAAACCCGTTACTTACTTCAATTATATGTATTTATCGACAAAAATATATTTTCAAAACTCCTTTTCGACAGAATTTCTGCCTACTGAATGAATATTACTAGCCTGTAGCAAACGATGGTTGAAATGTCGGTTGCATTTCCATAGGATTCAATAATCGATCATAGTACGATAAAATCCTTTTCGACGCGTCATTTTATTTATGATGATCCGATGAAAATCCTATTCACGATTTGCTAATTTTATTTTAGTATGTAGACCGTAGATCTTTAATGACGATCTCAATTCTGATATGTAAACTTATTATGAGTTTATTAAATAAATACTTTAGAGCGGCGCTCAAATATAGAACTACTATACAGCGGTACTCAAATAATACTTAATCCGATCAACAGATGGCTACCACATACAAAAGCATATTAATTCAAACGTTGTAACGATATAAAATTAAAAACATCGGTCTTTGTTTACAATAATATTTTCTAAATGGTAAATTTCACATAATTTTCATTATTTTAACCGTAATTCAACAAAAATTCGAAATTTTCAAAATTATTCCATATTGCCGCAAAAAATATTGTAGAGTATGTATTATAAAAACAATATAGAGGCCTTCGTTATTATGGAATTGATGTTAGATTATTAAGGGATGGATTATGAAAAAGCCATTAAAATGGCAGCCACTTTCAAATGTACTCACACAATATACAGTACTTCATACTCGCTCCCGAACTCAAAACCAAACAAATTTCGTAAAATGTACGATACCATGGTATTTTCACCGAACGATCTCCCGATGTTATGTACGCAATCTAAAAGTTAACTTGCAATGAGTCGAGAGCAATGACGACATTCACAAGATGAACCCAACATTTGCCGCATTTCATAACACCAATTAACCAAATACAAATTTTGTTTAACAAAATTTTGTGTTCAAAAGTAGTTAACGCCTTTGTATTGTTTCATGTAAACTGAGGTGAACCGGATCATATTATTATATTATTAACACTACAACAATTTAGAAATAAAGTTCAATTCGCGACTTGTTTGTGGAGACTGACTAATTTGGAAGTTTACAATAACTCTCCTCTCAAGTAGAGTTATTGTAAATTTTTTATACATGTTGGGATGCTTTAAAATTTTAAAAGGAGCTGTCCGCCAGCAAGGTTATACTGTATAACTTCACAATATATGAACTATCAATATTAATAACGACGTTTGTTATAAATGTTGGCGGTTTAAATTAAAATTCCTCAAAATAATTTAATAATATAAGAATTATTTACGAACTGAAATAAAAATAAATTGTTTAGAATTCCATTTAAAATTATGTACTTACAATGAATTATTTAGTAATTTCACAATTGAACTATATTTCAAATTAAATTTAATTTTCTGTCTTTGTTGGATTAGCAATACGTTCGCGATTAGATACAACTAAATATTGCAAATAGGTAAATGTTGAAATTACTCGATTATTATGCACAGTTTTTCTAGCAAAGAATTCGCTCCAATAATTATTTTTGCCGAAAATGAGTCATTCAAGCGCGTTGTGGTATTTTTTTTTTGAGAATAAATAATTGTTTGAAGTTTTATTTATGTGTTTTAGAATCATGGCGAATTGTATAAAAAATTTGTAAATTTGTATTTCACACACACTTTCTATTAGCTTTATAGAAAGTATTGATTGGATACGCTTTCTGTAAAACAAAACGGTCGATTTATTTTATCTAAGAGATGGAGCGTACAGAACCGTTTTGAACTTTTCATTCAAATTGTATCAATCGTAATTTTGTAACTTTTAATTTGGGGACGGCGGTGTATTGAAAATAAACGTAAATCGGAATAAAAAATAAAAATTTATTTCCAATATACCTAGTGGTTTGGTTACAACAACAAACTTATTTATATTTTGATTTTTGTTCATTTCCAGTTATTTGTTGTTGTGATAGGGTAAGGAGCACGTAATTGAAATTTCAATACTTCTTTTCTTCTCTCTCTAATGTAGGGTCAACCAAAACAAGATTCGTGTGAAGTTTGTCCTAAATTGTCGTAAAGCAACAACAAATTTTAGGACAAATTTAGGACAAACTTCATACGACTATATAATCACGTGAAGTTTGTCCTAAACTGTTTTAAACACAAAATTTCTTTCTAAAGGTAATTTAACAGTGTAAATGATTATTAAATTATATTATCAGTTCAATTTAAAACAAGAAGATAAACACACTATATTTTAAATTAAATATGTAATATCAAAAATTTTGAAAGTAAATTTTCTTTATAATTATGCGAATAAAGAACTAAGTACATACTTCATAAATTGTTCATTGTATCCAGTCCAATTAAAAAACTTCAATTTTCCGGAAAATCTAGCAAAACACTACGTGTAATATACATAAGTTGTTTGCTAGTATTAAAAATGCTTTGTCCTAAAAGCAATGTCTAAGAGATTCCCGCTATTCGAATATAATTTATCCTAACGTATATCTAAGAGGTTATTACGACTGAACTGGATGGTTTCACTTTGTACTAGACCCAATTCAAATAAAAACATGAATTTTCCAGAAAATCTAGGGTAGCACTGGGTTTAATATTCAAAATTTTTATTCCACAATATAGCATTAAAAGTGCTTTTTCCTTACTTTGTCCTAAGAGGTTATTACGGCTGGGATGGATGGTTTCACTTTGTACTCGGCCCAATCTAATTAAAATACATGAATTTTCTGGATTCCTGTTGGCCAATTTATCACAAAACAAATGATGAGCAAAAAATACGATTTTCAAACTCTTCAAAATACACTTCTGTCTCGGCGATAACCTCTTTATTTGAGCGGAACTTTTTTTCTTCCAAGCTATGTTTTCATGTTGGTGACCAGAAAGAAATCGCAGTTGTATTCCTAGTCCTACAAAGCCATCTGTTTTCAAACATTGTACTTATTGGCCGACCCTCGTATTGACTCCACCATTCAGTAAGCTTCTAATTAGGGTACCATTAATACAGATATCGGCATAAGGTCGATCATCTTCAAAAAATTCAATGGAACTATAAAAATTGGTTTTTGAAATATTTTTTAACAATAAAGAGAACTTCGGTATTTGTAGTGAAATTTCGTATCACTTTGGAGCTTAATGATAAAATTTATATTTATACGGGTATTGTTTGATGCCTCGATTGTGAATTCAGAACTGGAAGTTTTTGGGTAATTCGTTCTGGAGGACGACTCTACCCACCGGCGGTCGTCTCTCTTGTAAAGATTACTGAAGAGGCTTAGTTATTACAGATTGTCCAATGTGGCTTTAAAATATTAGCCACTCCATACTTGAAACATAAGGGTACCTACTGCTGGTTTTCGTATTTCATTTGGCAACTGACTTGGTTGATTGAGCGGAGTTCGGCAAAAAGTGTTCGAACTAATTATAGGATTTGCTATATGCAGTACATATATGTCAGATTCTTCTGAATACATCGCCATGACAAACAAACCATAGTGAACAAATATCATTTTCAAATCCTGTTGAAACACTATATTTTCGAGTTCAGTCTAGCTATAATTAAGTGGCTTTCCTTCTTTGGTTGTTTCAATATAAAATGGCATATTAACATGGAGGTGGACCAGTTCAGCAAGGCCAAGTTCCTGTCTTGCCAAATGTATACACGACCCGCCACAGATTCTGATTTTTTTTTCCAGTCCACCATGCATATAAGTGGTAGTAAATTTTTAACAACTCATGTGAATTACAAGCAGGCATTACACAAATCAAAAATTATAAACATCTGCTATATTGTGATAACAATAAAACTAAAACATTTCCCAGCAGTCTCCCTCGTTTACATATGAAATCATAAGGTGGTATACAATGCCTTACAACAATAAAATTAACATTCTGTAAATATGTGACTAAAAATTATACGCTGTCGCCATCAATTTGTGTGGACAGAAATACATTTATGTTACGTCAATATAACATATATACAACACATACATACATAGACATTTTTAGTAGTAGGATTTAGGACCAAATTGTTTTTAATGTCTGTGATGTTCGTTCACTACAATGTTTAAAGTAAAACACAGATTTAGGTTTGCCTTGAAGATGTGCGACAATTAATTAATGGCTATTGTGTAATTTAAGACGCCTTCTATAAAGAAAAGCTGTCAGAACATTTATTTTCTGTTGGCAGTGTGGAACGGGGAATTTGTTTCATTTTGGCATATTCCCATTCACTTTGGCAATATACTAAAAAAATGTATATCTTAAATTTCCAATTATCCATTAAAATATGACTCACTTAGATAGTTGACGAGATGAACATAATTGAATTGGACGGGAAAATATTTTGCCTCGATGATTGTTTAACAGCCACCCTGTGTATTATTTATAACTGTAGTAAATCAAATCAAATATCGCTTAACATTTATATTCTTATAGTCGTCGGTGACTTCATCGCTCCTTATGAATTGTACTATCTCAAAAAAAAAAATGCTGATACTAGTTTAAAATAGTAAACCATACATCTGGCACTTATGTAATGTGGGTAGATTAAATTCTAAAATATTTTTTGATATACATATGTACATATTTTTGTATGATACTTGAGTGTCATTTTGTAATACTATTTTCGCGTGCGATATCGTTAACTCAATTCGGATATTGTACAAATTTTTTCTGTGTGTATAAATTTTTTTTTAATAAACATTTCAATTACCCTTATGTGACCTTAAATTAAGCAAAAACCCGATCATGATATAAAGTTGACGAAACTGACAATTATTTCATTATATTACCTTACACGCCTTTAGATGAAACAAATCATAATTTGTGTCGTTGTGTAGATTTGTGACAGACGTCGTTTTAAGGCAGTTATATAAGAGTTTTAATACTGAATGATGAGCGTAGTTGGTGAATCTTACAAACGTTATCTGAATTGTTTCCAATTATTTTAAATTATGTATTGATGTTTCTCTTGATTTGAATTTGAACATTTATTTCATAATGTATTTCAGAATCGTCCGTGATTAATTTTTTTTTTAAAAGATTTTCCTTTCGGCTTTATCGGACTAAATATTATTTTTAATGGCGCCCAACAATGTTTACGACTTTTTTAGCCGCAGAAAACAAAGAGACCATTTACTCATAATATTTCTACCACAAAAGTAGAAAAAATGCACTTCCCCCATTTTTAAACCCAGGCAGGCCACTTGTGTACAGAAAGATACACAAACCCTTACAAAAATGACAACTCCCTTAGGTAGCTTCTTGGTAGCTTGATTTCGTACCGATAAAAAGTTGGTCTACTCATCACGTTGCAACGACCAAACTGCAAAAATCCAACTCTTGCTTTGTACCGATAGTAAAAAACAAAAAACATATCGATTTAGCGAATTATATCACAACGTCAGGAAATTCTCACTATGTATGTGTACTAGAGCCATCACATTTAGTTTAGAAATATTTCATAATCGTCCGTGATAATTTTTTTTTTTAATTTTTCTTTCGGCTTTATCGAACAAAATATTATTTTTAATGTCGCCCAAGAATGTGTACGACTTTTTTAGTCATTCAAAACAAAGTGGCCCTTTACTCACAATATTTCCATCACAAAATAGACTAAATGCTAAAAGATTTTATGGTGCTTGCCAGAGAAACATCTGCTTGCTCAGGTGATCCCATCTTGTACAGCATAGTCCTACAAAAACAGATAACGGGAAACGCTTTGCATGGCCGAAGAACCAGACATACATGACGTAAGATATAGAATTATAAAAACAGCGTTTTTTAGTCTCTGAGGATAAAAGATATCTTCAAAATTTCTCCACTTAGTAAAACAGTTACTATAAAATAATTTTCAGATGCTATCCGTAATGAATTTAATCAATATCAAAAAATATTTGACTGAGAACATTTCATCGACAAAACCAATTTTTAATATACCTTCTTAAAATACCGAGCGTTCAAAGAGTCCCGGAACAGCCAAATTTCTCAAAGAGGTTGATTTACCTAAAATATGATATTTATATTTAAAAGTTGTAGGGTTAAAAAAAATCCATTATATTACGACGATATGTCTTCATTGGAATAACCTAGAAAAGACCAGCACAGGTCACATTGATTTTTTAAGATTGTGACCGCTATTTTTATTGCATATTTGTGTAAGTAGTTGAAGTTATGACTTTTTCAAAAAACAAAAAGTAACAAATTTCAATCACAAAATTTTGAGTTAATAGCTCTTGCAGTTTCGATGATGCAGATTTTTTAAATTATTTTTTTTATGGAAAGACCTTAGTTCTAACTTTACGATATCACAATAAAAAGTGGTAGTCATAATCTTAGAAATCAAAAATATCTTTTGCATAAACGTTCAAGACCATCCTGAAGATCCAAACACTTATCGCCTTATACTATGATTTGAATAAATCCTGTAACCGTTTGAACCCTATAACTGTTGACATATATGACCGTTCCGGAACACTCGGTTCCGTGTTTTTAATTTTTTACGTTATAACATTCCTAATTATTAGGAAGGCGTTTGGATGCATTTATCGTTTTAAAAGGTGTTATCAAAAGTTACATATACTTTACATGAAAAATCGTTCGAAAATTAAAGACGTTTATTCGCAAAATATTTGAACGTTTTGAAGAAACAGCATCAGTTGCAGGCCGTAGAGCATATGAACACTATCGACCAATTCGTACCCGTGAAATAGTAACAGCTGTAAGTGAAAATGGTCGTGAAAAGCCAGTTCGTGGCCATCTCTTTGAGGCGTCATTTACAACAATAATACGTGTCGTTAACCAATTGACTACGTGATGTTACATATAGTATATCATATGTAACATCACGTGGTCAATTTATTGTTTAATATTATTAAACCGAAAAAAAGACATAAACGAGTACCCATACATTACCTGTCAGTCAATAAAACGAACAATTGACATTGACACCAGTTGTCTAAATCGCATAATATACAATTTCGTGTATTTAATTCATGACATACTACATTTTCAATTGTTCGTTTTTTTTTTTTAATTTACTAGTGATGGAGGGCGAGGGGATGGATGATGATAACGGAAAAACAGGTGGATTATTGGAAAATTTTCCCGATTAATTTTTTATGCCATATATAGGGGTTATCCATTAAACAAAAACAGATAAAAGCAAATTTAATTAATTATTCAACATAGAAGATTTTCCACAGTTAACGATAAATGTATACATATCGAATAAACCACATGTTGAACAATTATTGGTTACTTTTTTATTTTATAAATTCAATTTAGAGAGTTTTCCGATAGGGTTTATTTGATAGATGAGAAAACGTGATATAAATACATTTTTGGTGACTAATTTATATCAAACAAATTTAGAAAAGAAATTTAATGTTAATTTTTATTTATTTTGGAAAATTATTGAGTTTCCATTGCATGACATAAATTCGTAATATAGATAGTTAGTAGGATTCGGTTTCACATTTGTTTTCTAAACGTCTCTTGAAAATTTTATTGGGTCAATGATATTCAAATACAAATGCGTACAAATGTTTTTAACCAAACAAGTCAATAATTTAGTTGAACTTGTAACTGAAAGATAATTTTTTTATTAAATTGATTGATTTGACCGATTCATCATTTTAAAAAAATGCGTAAATAGTAAATTTTAAATCGATACTTATCGAATATTATGCTTCAATTTTTTTTGAATACTCGTAAAATTGCCCACAAGTATGCTTTTGTTTTTCTCTTTTCTTTTCGATAAAGCATTATCAGGCTGAGATCGCAATACATACAAATAACGTACATAATTGAAAAATAAATTATGTTTGAATTCGGATCCAAAAAAGCGATATTACGAAAGTCCACCTCCGAACTGTATGTGAACCAAAACACACTTGTACTATGTACTTAAGATGATATGAAGATTATTAGCATTAGCAAATAGAGAGAGAGTGAGTATTTAATAGATGCGGAGCTTTTCCAAAAGTGGATGGCGCACCGTCGATTCAATAATTTCAGCCCAAACATTTATAATTAAACGATATTCAATAATTTTATTAACTCTTCGTTAATTTTGTTGACTTCTTGTGTGAGTCAGTTTTGAACATATGGTTTTAAATTACGAATCATTGGAAATTGAGTAAGAAGTTAGAAATTTCAAATTTTTTCTACAAATTTTTTTCTAAATACATACAAGATTTTAAATATAAATGATGTCCTGATTACGTAAAATATGATTTTTTTCTACAAAACGGATGGGTTTGAGAAAAATAATACATATTGAATTTTACGAATGTTTACTCGTACGTGATTCAAACTAATTTTAATACAATTAAAGTTGGTTGGAACCCAGAAAGATTCCACATTAAATGCTTCAACGGGCCCATGGTACAAATCGAGAACTCTAACCCAACTCGCAGGAAGTTCTGCGGCCCTGTCAAACTGCAATAGCTTGAACCAAGGTAGGAAAGACAGTTGACCTAGACTGAGAGACCTACAGTTAAAAAACTGGTACCGAGCCACCTCAAAAGCCGGACAACTGCAGACATAATGAATGCAATCATCATTCTCTTCGAGGCTGTCGTTACACAGGGAGTTATGAACAAACACCATTCGTTGCAAATGATGATTGAAGCGGCCATGACCTGTATGAATAGCGACCAGTATTCTAAGATACTCTTTTTGAAGAGACATTTGAGCTTTGCTAACTGATGAGCGAATTTCATGATAGCTCTTTTTCAGCAATCATATTACTCTCAATACCACAATGAGCCGGAATCCACATAACCTTAACGTTATTGTTAGAACTGAGAAAGCTAATGAAGTCTTTGCAGTCCTTGACCAACTTGGAAGCGATACGAGAATTCTTCAACGAGTTAAGAACAGCGTTACTATTTGCACATAGAATAATATTTTTGTCCGAGACAGCGAGCTTAGAAGCATCAATCGCACAATGTAGAACGTTAACAACTCCGCCTGAAACGCTGTGCAGTTGTCCCTAAACTAGCAGTTATCTAAGAACAAGTAAAGAGCAGTAGGTTCCAAAACTCGCACCAAATTCAGAGTGAGCGTCAGCAAAAAACACAAACGACTCATCGACCATAAGTCCTTTGATGAGTAAACTACTGAGAAGGACTTGTAATTTGTTATTAACCATGTTGATTTCTGGTCTATGCACCATTATCGACCGACAGTATTCCATCAGGCTCCAATGCACCTCAGGCGAGAAGCAGTTTAACCTGTGTTTCGTTATAGCCGAATCTGAGTTGACAACAAACAACAGAAGCGTAAGATAGTGTAACGATTCCGAACGGTCTCATTTAATTTATTTATTTATTTTAACTCCTAAATGTTGATTATGATATTATGTAAGTCGAAAATGATTGAAGTGATCGTGAAAATTAATAATATCGATTGATCGATAAAGCAGTTCGATTAATTTGGAAAAAAAAATATCGAATGGTCGATACCGCAGAGAGCGAGGTGACTTAGCAAAAATGGATATTGGCTTGAGCACGATTTTTTTTATGGCTCCTGGATTTTTTTTGAGATGATGAAAAGAAAAAATATATCTTTTTGGAGATCAGTTAAGTTTAAGACTACCACTTCATGAGAAAATATAAGAATAATTTCGAAAAAAAATAATTTGGTTTGATAAGTTAAGTTGAGGCGTAGATTTCGAGTGCGATAAAAGAAAAGATATAAAAATAAATTCCGGTGAAAAGAAATATAAGTGAGAAATATTGAAAATTAGATTATGTGATCAGTTGGACTGTATTGTAAATATTATTCAGAGAAAAGAACTGAATTTTTGTGAATAATTATAATGGACGAATTAAAACTGAATTTTGTGATACGGTGATCTAGATAATATTACATAATTTTTTTAAGTGAATAGCCAATTTTTATTTTTATTGGGATAATTTGATGGAATGTAGTAGCTAGATAGTTTTTAACCTTTTCCGAATGTTCTCAATAATATTTTTTTTTATTTGGTGCAATAATTTTTTTTTTTTTGATGATATTGTTAAAATTAAAATTTGTGTGGCATTATTTAATTAAACAAAAAAATGAGACAATCAAGGATGAAGTAGAGTGAGTGTCCTGGTTGAATTAATTTTGGTAATTAGTTTTTTTTTATATTTCATCATAACGGTTAACCTTGATCCACATATGTACCCACCCCATACCGTGATGCTTAGCTGCGCAAAAATCGCCTCGAAGCCTCTATGTGGACCAAAAATCTATAGCCTAGCATTTTTCGGATGATATTTTCTAATGGTTTAAATTTTATTTTGTGTTAATTTAGTAAAAGCTTTTTTTCTTGAATACGCTCCAGGAAATGCTAATGCTACAATAGCTTAGCTTAGCAGTAGCTTTTTGTAGTTTGCTTTCAAGGCGAAATTTCTAAGAAAGTTTAATGTCCAAGACAACACCAAGGTACATATTAGACGAGATCCGCTCTAGTAATCGTTTTTCCAAACAAAGAAGGAACGACCAGTTAACCAGGGGCCTAACTATTGAATTTTCCTATAGTAGACAAAGGAAAAAAAAGAAAAATGTATGAAATTTTTACTATTCTTTTCTCTTTTGTTTCTAGGCTTGATATAGGAAAACGATAGCCGTCGAAAATGAACGAATTAGGCCCCAGTATGTCTTTGTCTTGTGAAGGCCAGTAAACTGGTTTTAGACGGATTCACGTGTAAACCTTTTTCAATGCACAACCGTTCCACAATATGTAGGGCGCGCTGCATTAAGTTAGGTAAAACGGGTGGGTCAATGGAGCCAGATTGCTGCAGTTTAACTTTTCATTCATCAATAACTAGGAGCTACAAGACCATGCAGTTCGGGAACTTGAAACTACAAGACCATCCATACTATTTGTGTCAGACAGTTGCCGGACACCCTGTATATTATATTACTTCCCGCAGCGGGTCAATTCTGGATTTCCTATAGGAAAAGGAATTAGGAAAAATATTTACATAGCGTTTTTGACAAAAATATCATGTTCTTGCCTACTGAGAAATCATGTTTGATGAAAAAAATTTATAATTGAGGAAATATTTTTTCCGTTTCGAAATTGGATAGGAAAAATATTGCCAATTTAATTTCGTTTTTGAAAAAGTTTACACCAACTGTTTACCATAGTACGACAGAAAAAAAGTATTACGACCAAAATACTATGAAAATATTTTTCCTAATCCCGTTTTCCTATAGGAAAGCCAGAATCGACCTGCAGATTGAACTTTTATTCTGCGCATAGAGGACTTGGGACAAATTACTCAATACTAATAAATAATATGAGGGTCCAACCAAAAGGTTTAGTTTCTTTTGCCGCCATTTAGACGAATAATAATATTCACAGTTCATACTTGACTATCATGAACATGTATACATGTGGCAAATTAATCATGGAAAAATATTCGATTGAACAACGCGCTTTAATAGTGAAAACCTTTTACACAAGTCAATTACAATAAAATTAAGAAAATTACGTGAAAGTTTCGGAAGGAATATGGTTGCCTTCAAAGCCTACAATTTACCGGATAATCAAACAATTTGAACAAAGAAGGACTGTGGCAAATAAGCTAAAGAGCGTGCAATAACGTATAATCAGAACACCAGAAAATATTGCTGCTGTACGTGAAAGTGTACGAGATAATCGAACGACATCAATCAGACACCATGCGCAAGAACTTGGACTTCGAAATCAACACTAACCAGTATTTTGAATAAAAACTTGGATTTATTCCCGTATAAAATTCAGTTAACACAAGAGCTACTACCAAGAGATCGTTTGCGGCGCCGTACGAATGCAAATAAGATGCTTTGGATAATTCAGCTTTCGATTATTCTATTGGGGCGGGGTGTGTTAGAATGATTATTACTATTTTTAACAGAATTAAGAATTTTTCACGATTTAGCTCTATTTTGAAATGTTTTATTGTCGGTTCTAGAAATTCGTTCAAAGGTTTCTGCATTTATTTTAAGATAGCTTAGACGAAGTTCTTACGGCGAAATGAACGGGGATTCGTTATGAAATGACCAAAAATATAAACGTGAAATATATCGGGTTTGTAGCTTAGTTTTTAAAATTTTTAAAATGATTAGCCTGGTTGCGGGAAGTGCCCACGACCTGCTAATATTTTCTTTCTAAAATAGTTAAACTTGATTGTTGTTGGTGGCCATTACGCAACCATTGCAACGACGCGTTGCTTGAAAGGCAATACCTGGGGGTCGATTTTGTTCAAAATTCGACAGACGAAAAATGACGTTTTCGTATATACGTACAAGGAGTATAGTTTACAATTTTATATTAGTATGTGTAATTTTTCTGTGGTTATATTTGTTTGGTTTCTGCGAACGCAAGCATCAAAAATTATGAATCGAAAAATCGGTTCAGTTTTTTGGTGCTTATGTCCTTTCATCATCTCACTTTTTTTTGACATCTCACCAAGTATTTGAGTGGCGAGTTAATACGTTCGCGCAAATGACTGCAATAGCAGGTGATACAACTTTTTCGGTTTTTAACACGTTCCCGCAAGCATCTTCCATTTTTTTAAGGAATAACTCGAGATATTTTTCAGTTCTAACAATACATTCCTCTCCGCTATGAAATATCATTGAAATTATTAAAGCTATCAAATGTGTTCCTGAGTCACACATTTAGAAAGTGTACGTCAATGTGTTAAGAAACAAAAATTTTAACTGCACGAATGAATGTTTTGTTTAGAAATTATTTTAAAACTAAAATTAAATAATTAAATAAATTTAATTTTATTTAAAGCAAATTTGGATTGCATTAATTTGTAAATGTAAAAATTATAAATGGAACTCACATTCGCACTAAAACACAAACATGCATACCACTACTATATACTTACGGTTCAAAATTCGACAAGTTGACGAAATAACCGCAAGTATATTAGTAGTGGTACGTGTGTTAGTGTTAGTGCGAATGTGCGCCATTTAACTTTTTTGGATGACATTTCTATGCTTTAAATAAAAAATTAAATTTATTTAATTATTTAATTTTAGTTTTAAAATAATTTCTAATTCTATGATTCTGTGAAAACAAAACATTTATTCGACATCGCATTGAAAAAAAAACATAAACAAATTTGTGTAGTTAAAATATTGTTTTCTCAACACATTAACGCACACTTTCTAAATATTTGTGCTACTCAGGAACACATTTGATAACTTTTGTAATTGCAATGATATTTTGTCACGGAAAGGAATGTATTGTGAGAATTGAAAAATATGTCGAGTTATTCCTTAAAAAATGAATGTTGTTTGCGCAAATGTGTTAAAAAACGAAAAAGTTTTATGACGGCTATAGCTGTAATTTGCGCGAACGTGTTAACTCACCACTCACCATTTTTTGTTTTTAATATATATCGTTGATTTTTTTTTTATTTAAACTTGTCACGTCATTCATTTCATTCATATATAGAGCGACTACACTGACTTACTACATAACAATATTGCGCATGTGTATGTTCTCGTAATTATGAGTGAGCCAAGCTACACACAATTTTAGCTTCTGGTTTCAAACTAAGTCGCAATAGACGTTTATTGTTAATTTGAATCTTTATTTTATATTTATACCAAATTTTTATGTATTGTTATTCTGTTTTCTCAAAAATAAAATTTAAACAAAAATCTACATCTCAAAAATGTCTTTAAATTTTTTTATTTTCATTTCTGTTTTTCATTTCGGATGCAAGGACAAAAATTTTATGTCGCAGCTGCGGTATTAAAACGTTATTATAACGTTATCTTAACGATTGGGGGTGCGCTGGTTATACAAGCTCCTCGCGCTGCACCCTGGGTAAAGCTAAAAGTATAACCCCGCGAGTACGGGCGTGGTAAAACCCAAGCTAGTTGCCTTGAGGAGGAAATACCCATGGTAAATCCTGAAGCGTCTGTTCTCCATGTTAGGTGCGGCTTCTTCCAGTGTCTGTTTCCCCTGTTAGGGGCAGCGGTAAAAAAAACCTGGCCGTAGGTATAAAATGCTAAGGGATGGAACCCAGAACTAAATTTTCAATGGAGTCAACCAACCAAAACAAAGATACGGTGCAGGGTATCGGATACCCAGTACCGGCGGCTCTTGGGAGTGAGCAAGCGGGCTCACAGTATTCGAGATCTAGCGACCGCAATGATGTAATGATTCAAAGCTTGGTTACTACACCATATACAGCTACAAGCAATATCACTGAAGTCGTCAGTCTGGTGGGTGGTTCATCCAGTACGGCTGACGAAAGTAAAAACACCTTTACGGAATTGGACAATCCTTTCTTAAAAAGAGGGATGGTGACAAGAGTAAAACGGTAAAGGAATGGTCCAAAAACAGAAAACCCACTGATAAGTAAGAAATCAAACGTCGTCAATTTCAAACTACCGCTAAAGAACCGATTTGAAAAGTCATCGGAAATGATGCGGAAGAGAGCCAAACTGTAAATGCAAATACGCAAGAACAGGCTATTCGAAAATACAAGCCACCTCCAATCTATTTACGCGAAATCGATACGCACAAGGTGGTGCAAGAACTCAAATCAAGCGTGCTAACAAATGGGAAAACATTTCACGTAACAAATTTACTTCGAGGCAAAATACACGAAGTAAAAATTCAAACGCATGAGGTCAACGACTATAGAGAAGTCATTAATTATTACGATGCTCACAACAGAAACTATTATACATACCGTTTGAAGTCTTCAAAAGGTCTTTCTGTCGTTATTAAAGGCATCGAAGTCCATGTTGAGACAACCGAAATCGAGGCTGCGCTTGTTGAAGATGAATTTAAGATATACAGAATGTATATAGGATCATGAACCGCTTGAAGCAACCACAACCAATGGTCAAAGTTGAACTGGACCCATCCGAAAGCATTTTGAAAAAGGGAGAAGTTCATCCAATATATAAACTAAAGTACCTCTTACACAGACGCATAACTGTTGAAGAACCAAAGAAAAGGTTCAGACCAGTACAGTGTTTAAACTGTCAAGAATATGGTCACTCAAGGACATATTGCAAGTTGATATCAGTGTGCGTGCAAATTACCGAGGATGCCCAGTCTAAATAAATATTAGTCAATTATCACGTCCCAGGAGGCAGTATAAAACTACAGCAGATGCGCAGAATAATATACCTCCGCATACGCCAAATGACTCTCGTTCGCCCAGAACACCAACCAGCAAACCAACATACGCAAGCGTTCTTCAAGGCGAATCCTCAAATGTTGAACCTACCCTGAATAACTGCATGCAACTGATGATGCAGTTAATGACAACAATGCAAAATATGCTACAAGCAATGCTGCAAAATCAAACTACTATGATCCAGAAAGTAGAATGTCTCCGATAAATTATCTGAAGATATGTCACTGGAACGCAAACGGTATAAGCCAACACAAACTCGAATTAGAACATTTCCTAGCTAAACACGAAATTGATCTTATGTTAGTTTCTGAGACCCACTTAACGGATAAACACAATTTCAGAATTAATGGTTACGAAGTTTATGATACAAAACATCCCTTGGGCAGAAGTCGAGGAGGAACTGCTATTATTATAAAAAAGAGGATTTGCCATTATGTTCTAAATGAATATAGCACGGAGGAAATTCAAGCAACCTCTGTATGTGTGGACCTCGATAAAGAAAGCTTAGTCATCGCTTCAATATATTGCTCTCCAAATAATAACGTTTCGGCAGATATCTACAAAAGATTTTTTGCAACCCTGGGTCAACGTTTTATGGTCACCGGCGATTTTAATGCCAAACATACCTACTGGGGTTCAAGATTGACTACTCCGAGGGGACGTCAATTAATGAATGTTATTCAAGAAAATCACTACGAAGTTGCGTCGTGTGGCCATCCAACTTATTGGCCTACAGATCGTCGAAAAATCCCTGACGTCCTTGATTTTGCAGTCACGAGTAAAATACACCGAGAAATAATCCAAGCTAAACCACTTTTAGAATTATCTTCTGTCCACTCGCCGGTCTTACTACATTACTGGGCCGACCAAAAGCCATGTTCCACGAATAACTATCTAACAAACACCTCCACTAGCTGGTTGAAATTCAAGATATACATCAGTTCACATATCGACCTAACGTCTAACGATATAAACATTGCGAGGGAAAACTTTAATGATGTACTAGTCAACGCAGCTATTGCGGCCTCGCCTAAACCAAAGAGTAAACATACAAGACACACCATAACATCCGCTGAAATAGAAAAAATGTTAACAGAGAAACGTCGCTTAAGACGCATCTTGCAAATTAATCGATCGCCAGATGCTAAACATAACTTTAATCAGGCAAAAAGACAACTACAAAGCCTACTACAAAAAACAAGATGGATTATATGCAAAATTATCTTAAAGAATTATCTCCCCATTCAGACACAAACTATTCACTATGGAAGGCCACTAAACACCTTAAACGGCCTCAGCAACCAAATCTGCCAATTCGTTTTTCTAACGGTGAATGGGCTAGAAGTTCACTCCAAACCTTGGCTTATCGGTGGTTCAAACAGAAAATATACCAATCAGGCCTGTGAGGAAATTTAAAATAAAGAAACCACTGGTAAAGTTTATTATCACACATCAAATTCAATTAAAGAAAGCCCCTGGGTATGATCGAATTACAGGTGAAATGCTTAAACAACTGCCTGAGTGTGCCTTTGGTCGACTGGCTCAAATATTTAATTCAATTTACGAGTCAGGATATATCCCTGAGTGCTGGAAATTATCAACTATAAAAATGATCCCAAAGCCTGGCAAGGATCCTACCAAAGTCTCGTCATATAGACCAATAAGCCTACTACCAATCGTTTCGAAAGTATTCGAAAAAACTGTTATCGAAAATATTAAACCGGAACTACGAAATATCATCCATAGTCATCAGTTTGGTTTCAGAGCCGAGCACGGAACCATTGAGCACGTGCACCGAGTAGTTACAGAAATAAGGTCAGCATACGAAGAGAAAAAATACTGCTCCGCCGTATTCTTGGATGTTGCCCAAGCATTCGATAAAGTTTGGCACGAGGGTCTGCTGCATAAAATTAATCTTAAATTACCAGAAATTTACCAACTCATGAAGTCGTATTTGACAAATCGCAGATATTATGTCAAATACAACACCTCTAAATCAAACGAGAAAAACATTCTGGAATCTGCTCCCGCAGATTTACATAATTACCTTAGTTATTAAGATTTGAAAACTTATTGTTATTTTCATGTTTGAAAGATTCAATAAATAAAAAAAATTGTTAAAAAAAAAAAAAAAAAAAAATCTTAACGATAATATAACGTTAAAACAACGTTATATAACGCTTCGTAACGTTATGTAACGTAACCCTAAAAATAAATTTGTTAACGTTATAACGAATTAAATCTTTTAAAAAAAAAATCGAAATAACGTAACGTAATTTTTTCGGTTATCGATCCCTGCTTCTTATACATATACGAAAACGTCATGAAACGTCATGGAAAAAATCGACCCTCTGGTGTGTGATAACAAATCGAGATTGATTTCGCAAGACGTATTTGGAAATTTAACTACTCATAATTTTCAAGCCAAAATTTAAACAGTTGTTCTAAATGGTGTAAATATTCGTCTTCGCTACTTCTAACTACAACTTCAATTTTGATGACCCCTTCCCCCCATTCTCTTGAATTTGTTTTATTTTTGTACTTCTCCTCACAAACCCTAATCACGTAATACGCATATAAAATACTGATATTATAAATTTGCCAACTTACAAATTTTTGTTAATTTAACTCATCATCACAGTATTCCCTGGAACCACTTGGTTGAGCGCAATTCCAAAATTTAGTATTTTGTTTAATTTCAGGAAAGAAAATGTTTAATAATTTCAATTAACTTTTAACATTAGCTGGTTAATTTTGATTTCTTTCCATTTCATCATGCGTGATTTTCCGTCGTTCTTCTCTTTCTGTGGAATAAACAAAATAAAACGAGTTAGTGAATTTATCTAAAACACTATTGACATAATTTTTAAACGAAAGCGTCAACCTGGGGGGCTATTTGGGAATTCGATTCGATAACGAGAGTACAAGATTCATATTTGATTTTAAATAAGAATCGTTCGAATCACATTCAAATCAAATAAGAATCTTATACTTTCGTTATCGAATCGAATTCCCAAATAGCCCCCCTGCTTTATATTTTAACAAATTATTTTCAAGATTTTGACAAGCACCTGAACAATGAATTTTACTCCGAAATTTAAACGCAAATTCTATAATGACAAAAACTGGAGGTTCCGCTTATCGGTCAAAACCCCAAATGTTATATCACAAACATTTGAAGCGTACCAAAACATAGATTTACAAATCACAGATAAAAAAATTTATAAAATCACTGACCTTTACAAAAATCACAAAGCCGTCAAAAGCAGAAAATTACATTACCCTATCAAAATTTATGCTAATGTCGTATAGCATATACAGACACACAAACAACAAAAAACCTAATTTAAATTTAAATGAAATTTTAATTACTTTTATGTTTGACGACGATATTTGCCAAGTAGATAAAACCCTTCCGATTCAAGTTGTTCACAATGCGGAAGGTTAAAGAAAATAAAAATATAAAAATTGGTCAATATTTAATTAAATTACAGACCGGAAATTGTATTTTTGTTATGGCACACAACTACATAATATCAATGAACCGTGCTACTTAATAAAATTGTGACGTCCCGAAATATACGTCTGAATTGTACAGTACAACCGAACTTTTTGGTTTATTTTATCATAGGTGGAAATTTTAATAATTAGTGTCTCAGCATTACGTAAAACCTTCCCACACACACAATATTCCAAATTATCGCGTTTTGTGCCTATAGTATAAAGGCGACGTACGCGTTCTTGAAAAAAAAGAAATTTTCCGATTCAATTATTTTCAATTAAAAATGATAAGTAATTAAATAAAATTTATTGATTTTCCTCGGTAATAAATTGGGTAAAGGTAGAAGAATGATTTTAATAATGTTTGGAATGAAAAATTAAATAAAATGGAAAAAGTCATTTGCAGTTATATTTTTTTTTTTTTATAGAAACATATTTTTAAATTTCCGGTGCAACAGGTAATGGTAGTATATATGTGTAGTAACGATAGTGGCCTCGTATTTATTAATATTCTTCTTGGCTGTCAAATCATATCAATTTATATGGAAATTAAAAATACAAAATCCAATATACAATCAAAACCTTCCCATTTCTGTCGGTTATGTGTAATTCTCTGTTGATTTTAATTTTTTCCTTATTTATTTTCCTCATGGAAAAGTGGTTTAAGTTTCAGTTTCTTATAGTTTGTGATTAGTTTAAAATAAATTCCTCTTCCTGTTTATTCTTATTATTATAAAATATTTGCAATAGACATTTTTAATTTTCCATGTATAAATCAATTAATGAGAAAAACCACAAAATTGATTTTCTACATAATTAACCCACAAAGAAAAAACGATCATTACAAGGTGGTAGCGCTAATAAGATTTGGATATTACTGGTGGAATTGTCGGATTCATGTATATTCTGTAATTGAGGTTGAAGTTGAGTTTAAAATTATAGTGTTAACTCGCTAATCCACTGCAATAATTCACCCAGTATTATCACAGTTTCAATTTTTGAGACAACATGCATTGAAGTATCATGCAGGGAATCGAGCCGTTGGATTTTACAAAGAAAATCTAAGAAGTTGCGAGAAACGTTTTATGTGAAAGGTTCAACAAACCAACACCGGTATTTCTAAAGCATCAGCATTCGTATCATGTTTCATTTAATTTTTAGATGGCATTAAATTACTATTTTCCTCATTACTGCGTACCAGATAGTTCGACGAGAAAACGAGTCTTTGATGGCTCAGCCAAGACAATTATCGAACTGTCATTCATTTTGATGGAGGGACAGGTGGTCCAAAACGAATTCGTGTCCATTTTACGACTTTTCAGGTCGCATAAATAAGAAGATTTCAACTACCACCTATTTTACTGCTGCAATAATAGAAGTAGGACTATATAGAGTTAGCGCTTGATAACGGTTTTTATGGTAGTTCTGAAGCTGTATTTCTTGCCACGTGCCGATTCATACATTGTGCAATTGATCATCAAGAGAATTATTCTGCCTCTGCGATGTAATTCGTCATAACATGTACGAGATGTGTTCAAAACGTAACTCCGTTTCGCACGATTAATAATCCAATTCGCACGACTTTTTCGTTGTTGTGTAGGTTCAAATATCTCAAAAGTATCTGTACAGTGTTAGCCGATTGGATATTTAGTCTGTTGTCAGCTGTAAAAATGGTTAAATGTGTTTTGGTATTTGTATAAAAATGGATCAGGGAATTTGTATTAAATTTTGCTATAGAATGGAATAAAGTGCGGCAAAGTTCTAGAAATATTAAATATTGTTTTTGGTGAGTCTGCTATGAATAAAATAAGAGTCGACATAAGTCTTTAGAAGGCCTGGAGGACGTTGGTCCACCATCACATCAACAACCTATGAAAACGTCGAAAAGTGAAAGAAATTATTATGAACGATCATCGAATCATAATCAGAAAAAGCAATCCGAAAAACGCCCAAATTTGTGGTGAAACAATGCATGGCTTTTGCACCACGATAATGCACCTGCCCACACGTGCCAGGGATTGGAAAAAGATGGGATAAGAATATAATATCTAATGGGTACTTTTTGAAGGCGATGACATTGTTTTAGGCGACTAATCCAAATTTTTTCCAAAAATCGAAATTTCCCGTTACTTTTTGGGCGCACCTCGTTTGTATCCTAACTGCATTTCGTTAACTTAAACCAATCTTTTGAAGAAATCGACAAATAACATTCTTTCTACGGGTAGCGTCGAATTACCCAGATCTGCCAATTCTACAGTTAGCACTGCTGATATACCGCAGGATCATCATGAACAATTGTTGTACTCCAAAACGACAATACCATTAACTGGTTATTTGCATTTTGGCAGCCACAAACTGATATAGTTAAATTTCGTGCACTACCTTGCTTAAACCAATAGAAATTGACAAAAAGCATCGTCATTTTAGAAATCATAAGACTTTTTGTTCCGTTGGCACTCGCAGGTAGTAATGTTGCATATAATAAGCATGTAACATATATTGGTAAACGTTTCCGACAAGTTTAAATGACCGAATGGCTTATAATTGAACTCTTTACGCTTTCTCAGGTGCTATAGTGAATCTTACGATGCAGCAGTCTACTCGTACATCAGGTGCACACAACCAAACGGAAAGTTGTTTATATTTTGTGGTCCAAATCGAGAAAAACACAACACGTTAGCTCTCGATTTTTTGTAGCCAACAGAGTGTTCAACATACAAGAGTTGATGCACCCACATTAGTGATACTAGTATCACATTGATTCCTAAATGAAGGAGGTCTTATTCGAGTCCGTCTAATCCCTTTTTTCCATTGATTCACCAATCATTTATTCAAAGGAAACAATTTCATAAACATTTCATGCACTATTGACTTCTGCCCGGCAACGGTTTTGATCAAATACTAATTGAAAATAGACAACTCAAGTATTTTGCGACTGTGTAGTTCAAAATATGGAAATTTTTCTAAAGGAGCGAGTTAGGCCAGCACCAGCATTTCACTGTGTTGGGATTGAGTTTTGTGCGCCTGCCACGCAACGAATTTGCTGAACTGCTGTTTTTTTGGTTCCGTTCGACTTTTGTGCCACTCAGGGCTTATGCAAAAAGGTAGTCTCTATTATAGAAATCAAACTTTCTGTGGTAAATTTCGAATTCAACAGATTACCGTCGCCTAAGAATAAAGAAATATTATCACTCTAAGGAAATTTTACAAGTGCTTTTCATTAAAGCAATTTAATTCAATTTTATAAGTGGCAAAAGTTAATAGTAAGGCTAAAAAATGGATTTAAACCATTATATAGTACAAATTGATAAAATTGAATAGACGTTTTTCCACCACTTTCACGTCATTTTGGTCGACTGACGAGGCAGCTATAAAATCCGGCAAATATTATGTGCCGTGTCAAGACCAACAACATATCTAATTATGAAGAATTAAAGACACTGAGCGAACAAGTTGAAGCGATTTTAAATTGCAGGCCTATGACATAAATAAACAGCGGTTCCAGACTGTACTTTAGTTCTCACAACCCAAGTGAAATATGTCCCAAAAAAAATCCGAAATTTGTTGCATGCAATAAACGTTCCAAAATCAATAGGTTCTTGCAACATGTTTCAATTAACAAATTTCAAAAGATTGACACGTGGGTAGGTTTTCTAGAACGCTCGTGATACGTTCTCTTAACGGGACAAACGAATCGAATTATAAAGGCGTTCTAGAAAACCTACCTACCCACATGTCAATCTTCTGAATGTTGTAGAACTGATTTCAAATTTTAATCTTATGAGAATAAACCCTGTGTATTTCCTTATCTCCTAAAAGATGGCTTTTGGTTACTAGCATTTTGAAAACTTACTTGTTTATACACTTGGCTTCTTATTATAGTTTAGTGATATGAATTTTTTATTTTTTATTCTAATAAATATGTTTTGTGACTTGATCCTTTATATTTCCAACATATAAGGTTATAACAATACTAATGAAATACCAACAATAATAAAGACGTTTTTTGCAATAAAATCTTTGGAAAAACGCGCAATCTTTATATTTTTTGAGATTTCTGTGCAACAAAATTGGATTTTTTTTTTTTTGGACTTATTTCACACATGCAAAATCTGTTGTATGCAGCAAATCTGGGATTTTTTTTGGGACGTACATATTTCACACGTATGCTCACAACTGAATTGTATACATGTCTTACATTAGCCTTCGATAGTGGATAGTGATTGGACAGTCACGCAAACACATTAATCACCAAATGAGACTAATTTTCGTGTGCCACATGTCTGAGATGAATCGTTTGTGAGAAGTCATGATTGGTAATGCTATGCGACAATTCCTAGACATGTGGCGTTTAAAATCGTATACAGGGTGACTTTCTTAATAAATGCCAGGCTTTTATCTCGAAAACGATGAGAGATAGGAGAAAATTACTTATAATAAAAAGTGTTCAGTGACGAAGGGAACGTTAAGTGTGATGATATCTTAAATGACCTTGAAACTGATTAGTTTTGGAGATATTGATAGAAGTTTGTTTTTTTAAATTAAAATCTGTACTTTTGAGTACAGCTTTTGACTGCTTCATCAAATAAATAAATAAACAAATAATATTTGTCGATACAAAATTTTTAGTAAAGTATATGGTTGTTGGAGAAATGAGCAAAAGTTGATCTGCATTACAAGGAAACAGTTCTTTCTAAATTCTAAGACTGTTGCTATGAAACGACAAATAAAAATAATAAAATCGCAATTCTTCTTTTTCTTCTTTACTTTATAGGCAAATTTTTAATTAAGGTACTACTAAGTCAAAGAAGAATTGCTTTTATTTATTTTTCGTTACAACGAAACAATGCTAAAATTTAAAGAAAACTGTTCTGCTATTTGGTTGGTGCAGTTTACAAAAAAGTTTAAAACTTTACAAACCCCATAAAATGAAGTGACCCGATTGATAAATAAATTTATCATTATTCAGTTGGTTACGATTGATACGAATGATAAAATTTAGATATCCTTCAACTAATCACAACTAACACAGATTAATAAATTAACAAATGCTATCTTCAGAAAGCGTGTGTGTTCAAATAATTGACAAATTGTATAAATAATTTATTAATAACGTACTAGGTGCGGAACTAAATTTCCGGATGTTTTTGAAAAATGGAAAATTTCAATGGAAATATAAAAAATGCAGACCATTATCTTCTTTCCGAAGTGATTTGGCCATGCCGTCGATGTTGATGATTCGCCAAGAAGCTCTTTCCGTCATGCCTTCATGCCGTGAAAGCAAAATTTCGCCAGTGGCTCGTCGATTATCCATTGTCAACTCATGCGGCACCCATTTTCCATCCTTTTGAATTTTTCCCATACCATGTAAGCGTTTGGAAATATCTTTACGAGTGGTGTTTTTAATGCCTCCGCAAGTTGCATCCAATAACACTTGCAGCTCGGTGTCTTCAAATGTTTTTGGCCTTCCGGAGCGCTTCTTGTTCTTAATATCGAAATCGCCAATTTTGAACCATTTAAAAGAATCTTCATAGGTAGTTTTCGATGGTGCATGTTCGCCGAAGGCCTTCTCAAGTAAATGACGGGTTTCACCTGCATTTTTTTTCAAGTTGAAGCAAAAAAGCCATGTTTCCCGCAAATGCTGTTTGTTTGGCACAAAACTCGACATTTTCGTTCTTAGAGAAAATATTTTTGCTTTGCGATATATGCTGGTATTACAACTGTTATCGTTAACAACTGTCCACGTTATGAACAAAACACAACTTCTGACATAAATGACAACTAGATGAGTCGTTAGCACCATCTATGTGTGAAACCCGGAAATTTTATTGCGCATCTGGTGGCATAAAACTACTTCTTTCCATATACCTTTTATGTGTGAATTATTTTAATATTAGAATACTCTTACTCCATGAATGTGTCATACATACCAAGAATCGTCTTTATGATTGGCCTGAACGTCTCTTATCTTATCTATCTTATTTCTTGTTTGTAAATTTCAATTTCACATTCCAACTTATTTTAAATGTAACATACGATCATCACAATGAACGGCCACATACAAAATTTTTATGGCCCCGCACTGAATTTACCTGGCCCTATACATCATCACTAAATTATCTTAAATTTAACTCGAAATCAAAATTTGTACAAGAATTTTCTTGTCACTAGTACTACACTAATTTTACTTGATCGTATACCACGACACATATTTGATTATCAAAACGAAAATAATAATTTTAAAACTACCACAAACTTCACTTGAGATATGAATTTAAATAAATAATTTCTTAATTATGCAAATAAAAAATCACAATCACTAATCCACAAACGATCATCAACATGCACAAACGATCAATCAACAAAAAGCAAATATAAATTAAATGTAATAAATAAAAAAATACACATCCGTCTCCAATAAGAGACACGACGAGACTACCTCACACCAATTTTTTTTTTGTTTAATGTGTAAACATCACATCTACGTTACAGGGGGAAATTTTGAATTATAGCGTGTCTGCGACCCGCGTACACATGACGTATTGATCTGAATGTACGTGTATAGGTTCTGGGTGATGTAGTTAGCATTGCGATAATTTTTACTGTTATAGTAGATAGAAATTAAATTATTTTTAATTATTTTATGAATTTTGTTGTATGTTGGTTTAAAAATACATATTTGAAAACGGCGTAAGCGATGTTGATTAAATTTGCTGAAGGAGTTTTCGAGTACCATACATCGATTGCGGTGAGTTTTGATTTTGAGAAAATTCGTTTAAAGGATTGTCGGGTAGGGCCCACGGGATCCGATTTATGATTTTGATAAACATTAGGGTTGGGCGGGAGGTTTGAATGCAAGAAAGCGAGTGCAATAAGGGCCATTAGGTATTCTCCAGTGAAGTCGAGAGCAGTTGATATGTAGAAGCCATATAGGATATTTTATATTTTTCATCGGCGAATGATTATATTTCAAGCGATTCGCATCTTGAATTTGGGTAAATATCCCTTTAAAGCTTCTTCGATGAAATCCGGTCATTTTTTTAACTATTTTCGAGACGAACGATTTTGATAAAAAATAATTTATTGATATATACAGAGAAATGAAACAGAAGAAAATCAGTGGTAGGAGATGGAAAGGATCCAGTAAAATATACCGCGCAATTGTTTAGTTAGTAATTAAATATTTCACACAGCAAAATTAAAACACGGATTAAGAGTGATTCTGTAATCGGTCAAACTCTTTGAACTGCTATGCCCGACGATATTCTCATAGTTTCCGAGGAGGTGAAGGTAATTGGCTTTGCTGGTGGTAACAAAACTGCTGCAGTATTTAAGCACAAGAACGAACATCTGTGAAGATTAGAGTAGATATAATTCAATAATAGATTTAATTTCTACAATGAAGAGTAATCAAAGCCAAAACTAGCAAGGCTCTCTCCCGAATAATGCCAAACGTTAGCCGACCCAACAAGGAAGGCATAGACTATGAATTTGAGGTGCTATAATTCTTTGTGCTTCCGCAGGTTTACTGGCAATGGAACGACATAAGTTGTACAAGAAGGTCTATGCAGGAATACCACAAACACCAATTGCATCGCAGTTAATAATACAAAAATATACAGAGAGGATTTTCTGCCCGGCAACAACGATAGAACCGATCGGAGAAATTAAGACTTCTCCTCAACTAGTATCTGAATAAACCGCAACCATGGAGAAGTCGAACTCATACTTTTATAGCAAACTTTGGAACATTAACGATTAAGGGTCGCGACCGACGGAACGCGAAGGTTACGAAACGAGATAATTCGAACCCAGCAGTAGTGTGCGAGATATGATGGTACTCGTTAGTAAGGAGTCCTCCCCCCCCCCCCCCCCCGAAGTAACATCTAACGGTCCTGTGGGCTAAGATGAAAAAGCGTTAATTGTCAGGGGGTTATTATCGGAGTTAATATCCGGAGGGTAATGGCTGGAGGGGTAATTGGCCGGGGGGTAATTGACCGAAGCGTAATTGATGGAGGTATTGTCCGGGGGATGGGTAATATCCGACAAATAAAGTCCTAGACTTGTCCAAATGAGATGAATCTAGGCCGTTTCCTAGGCCTAAATTAATTTTGAAAAAAGTCCCGGTAAATCAGTTCCGGATTAAAGTCTAACCGTCTATTTTTGCTGGAAATTTAATTTTAAAATGTAAGTTACATAACTCATTGTAAATCATTCATTGAGGTTCGACTTAATTGTCCGACATAATAGCTAAAAACTGTCCGGAAACGATCGTAAAAGGGTCTGCACTTCGAAGAGTTTAAAACAGAGCCGAGAATTTACTTCGCAGAAGTGGGAAACGCGGTATTGTCAACAAGCGACTGGAAAATGGTACTTTTCTGTAACCTTTCTAGCTACTGGCAAGAATGGGAGTACCTGAAATATACACACGATCACCTCCGAGAAACATGTGGGACTAATCCAAATGCCACCAACTATATTAGGCATTGTGAGGCACTATTAGGGCCAAAATCGTACCTGATGGCCCAAAAAGAAGATAATAAAAACTTGTTCAAGACACCGTCAGGCAGGGTGCGCCGACCCCGCTGGATTTCATTGGCAACATTTTCGGTGATTTGTTCGGGGTATTGAATCAGCGAGACCAGAACCAGAGCGGCTATCAGCAACGATCAGATAATCTTTGAAGTCCGAATCCCGTTAATCCAAGGAGAAGAATTACAAATATACAACCAGTACGTTCATTTCTTATCAAGGTATAATTATAAATTCTCCGTTTTCTCCAAATATACCTTTACCATCAAAATAACTTTATGTGTTAAAACGAATACAAGTATTAATGATCAGATGATGATGAGTATTGAAATGGAGGGGTAGAGAATCGAAGTAAGAAAGAGCGAGATAGATGTGATAGAACCAAAATTTTGGATGGATGTAAAATAAAAATCAAGATTGTGATTTTCTTTTGGATTGGACGCTTGAAGAAGACACATCACCTCGAGTTTTGTTTGGACGCATTTTTGGTGTACAGGAAAAAAAAATTGGAGGATCACTAACAAGAGTTTGGTTTACTTAGCTAAGTATGGACATATAATTTTTAAATATAATATATATGTATATATAGTTTAATGCATGTGAGATATAAACAACATAATTATATACATTTTATGTGAACATTAAATATAAACGGTTTGTTAGTGGATTTTTTTTATATGGGTAAATGAAAACTCATGAACAAAATTAAAAATTAATTCGTGTACGAGATTGATGGCGTTTGGTAGTGAATCGTACGATCGCGTGCAAAAGTACCACAATATCGAGATGTGTATCGGAAACCAACATTGTGGTAAAGCGGAAATTAATGCTGTATAGTGCGGATGTGTGAATTATATTTTTTTCCTTAAGATAATAAGTGTTTTATATAGAGTTATTCGAACCACGAAAGTTAGAGTTGGTCGATTCAAAACACGTGCGAACGATCATATAAAGAAAAACAACAACCGTTGTTGGATCACCCGTTATTTGGATAACCGGGGTAATACTTGTCCTTTTATCAAAGGTCACATTTTAGAGTTTATAGTATCGAGCGGTACAATCCATACGGATTGCCGACCACGTCAACAACAACTGTTAAGTGGATTACCGTAAATTATTTTCGTTTTCCTTTTTCCTTTCCTATTTTAATTAAATCTTGATATTGATTCGTAGTAATTTGATTATTTTTTTTTTATTTCAAGTAAATTTTTTTTGTGTGAGTAATAGGAGGTTCGGAGTTCTTTCATCTTTGTTTTTTTTTTGATTAAGTAGAAGATTTGGCAAATAAGCAACCCAGATTTATTAACCCACCCTTAGTCGATTTGCTCTACGAGATAGCCGAAGTTAAGACGCGTGAGGGGTTTAGCTTCATATTATCGAAGCTATGGCGCCCAACTAAATTTTACTGAAATTCGCCCAATACAGAGAAGCTGTTTCGCCAAAAGAAGAGATGAAAGAAAACTTTGTTGGAAATTTGTTTTATTATTTATTCGTTATATAATTTCTTTAAATATTTTTTTTTGTTTCGTTTTCTCAAAATAGATTCCATTTGTATGCTGGTATCTCGCGGATCAAGTGTTGTCTCTGGAAGTGGACCCCAAAAAGGAGAAAACGTATTTGAAAACCACCGGGGTTTTCCTACGTGATGTTTTTTTTTATTAGTATGATTTATTTTGATATTTTGTTTATTGATTAAAATTCGGTTTTAATCCAATAATTAGTATTATATAATTGAGTTTTGGAACTTATATTTATTCCATTAAATAAAATGAGTCTTAAGTATTATAACGATAATCGAGTGTTTGCTTTGGTTCTGTAGTTTTATAATTTTTTTGTAAACCCCGAAGTAGGGGTAGTACCTACTGAACATAAAGATAGGTTTATATACATTGGACCACAGCTCCACTACGTACTAGTCAGTAACACCAGAGCTCGATATCACTTGATATCAACGGAAGGTTTGAGAATGTGCAAGCATTGGGTAAAAAGGAGACCGTTATTTGCCAATTAGAAGTAAAGAGCACTGCGAGATATCTTTATAAGTGCATGCTGAAAAGCCGTCAATTCAAGGCCAGATGAGAGCAATGATGCCTACTACATTTATCCATCCGTTGAAGAACAATCGTTGGTTGATGGTGTCATCGCAGGAATCCGCGTGCCGTTATACCGTTACATTCACGGCTCGAGAAGGAAACTTGTGAGTATTAAGATTAAACTTAGTATTATAATAATTTAGAAAAAAAAAACAATACATTACAACATGTTTCCAATTTTCCAAAATTAATAATTTCTTAAATAATTATACTGAATTGTTTTAACTACTGGTACGAGTAAGAACTTAGAGTTAAGCTGCCCGACTGAGAATATTTCAGGGTGTGGGGCGTCCGCCACGACTAAACTACTTTACTCCTCCCGTCCTTTCCAAATAGGGCATGAGATCTCTGTTCATCTCAGGGTTTGGGTTTCCCCACGCTGTAACGGAATGAAATCACATTCCGTTACCAAACTCACCCCATAAAATTTTCTTTATTTACCTAACATGCCTTGGGAAATAATATTTCCAAATTTATCTAAATTAAATGACCGGCATGTCAATTCTCCCACATTGTGTTTATGCTTTATCAACTGCAAGCTAGTTTTTTTGCGGTGTAGAGTAGCGTCGTGACATTACGACGGTTAGGGTTTTTTTTAAATAAACGTGTTGCTTAGACTTTATTAATTTTTTTTTTGGTTTTAATTTATATAGAAAAAAGAATTCAATAAAAGAGTTGGGTAGATTTATTTATTTATTATTCACTAATGAGGAAAAGTGAAAATTCCATAAAGGAAAAATCTGTCGTTTTTGGCAAGTATGTTTATTGATAAATAATCTCAACAACTAACCAACGAGGCCCAATTGGTAAAGGGTCTGCTGTTTCATTAGAAGCGGAAATCGCGCAAGTGCGTCAGCACGCGGGTTTCCTTTCTGGTGGTAACGCTCTGCCAAATAAATAATTACTAACAACCTGTATGGGCCCGATAAACTTCATTGTTTCTTCATGGATCCTATCAATTCGGTCATTTCCCAATCCCCTAATTTTCTTGTTTACTCCCCAGTTTGGCGGCATAATTCATGCCGTTTCATCTTATTTATTTTTTTATATGCGGTAATCTAGGCTGTTATCTGGGTACCACAAAACCCACACCATTTTCCTCTGCCGACTGAGCTGCGGGAATCTAAGCCGCATGGAGTACTAGAGGGTAACAGCAATTCTATGAAGCAGAACGGCTTCTACATAAGTAGAAGCTAAAACTATTTCACTATCAGATCAAACATTTTCTTGTTGGTTATCTTCACTTCTTTTATTGTTACCAGGCCAATCAAACAAATGGTATTTGCTTAAGGGAGCAAAACACTTGCAAGCATGCCGGAAATTCAACCTGCATGACTCGGATAGATAAGCAACAGATATTGCAGAACTTATTTTAAAATTTATTTTAGAATTCCAATACTGGATAGTATAGAAACTGGATACACACCCCAGTTTCACCTTGATCGATTAAGAAAGGTCTAGTAACGTTCCCAGTTGGCATTCAGAAGTTTCTTCGAAAAACTATTTTGAAATGGCATTTCAAATGACTTAAATTCATTTAATTTGGGCGTCTTCGAGAACTATATTTAGAACTCATATTCGTAAAAAATAACTTGGGCTGACAAAAGAATAGAACCTGTGCACAAACCAAGAATTTCCTAAACGAATTTTCTAGAATTTAGGACTATTGATATTCGACAGCTTCTCTTAAATTTTTATTAAAATTGTTCAACAGAAATATGATACAAAATAAACACCCCGGCCATTTTTTCATATTTTCGATGCGAATTGTCGATTTTGTTGAACCGTGATTTTCGGACAAATTTTGTGCAACAATACGCAGAAAACCACGGTTCTCCGATAACGACAATTCACCGAGAAATAAAATTGGCCGAAAACGATAATTTACCGAAATCAAATCAGTTCATTTAGGCCAGGTTACATGAATGAAAAATTTCAATTTTTCCATTGGAATTTAGTTGTTTCTTTAAAAATCGAGACCGAGAAAAAATCCGGACGTGTATTGCAGATCTTACTGATTTGTAATAATAAATTCATAACGAAAAGATACTTTTTATTATGTTAAATTATTCGATTTAATAATACGCAAAGCATTTGAAATATTTTCGGTCAACTATTGTTTTAGGTGAACTGATATTTTAGATGAATTCCGTCGTTTTCGGTAAATTGTGTCTCGATAAATTATCGACAAATTGTTTATAATTTATAACATATTTATAATGCATAAAATATTTCTATTAATTCCAGATAACCGCAGACGTAACGACAACACAGCATTTCCGTTTTATAAAATAAAATAGATTATAGTAACTTATTATTTATGAATAGCATATAATAATTAATTAACCATATTAAAATAATATATTGCATGCTTAATTAGTTCGATAAACATTTATATCAAACACTGTTATCACAAATGCTGTCGTAATGGCAAGGCTGCAAAAGTATAATCAATGTATAGGTTGAATTTACACTTCAATTATCGAGAGCTTTAAGTGACTAGAAATTATTTTTTACAAATACACGAGGTAATCTAATACATAAAATCGTATTCACACGTTTGACGACCAATGATACCATTACCGTTGACCATCTTTCCTTTGCGCAATTTTTATTTTATTTTACAAAAGAATGTTCAGTAAATATTTACGTAGCAAATTTTCGATCGATAATCAAGTGATGATTAGAACATGTTAATTACTCATGCAAATTATGTGTTATTATTAGAAATCGATAACGATAAGACGATAAATCAAGATTAATTTTCGTTTACATTTAAGATTTTTCCGACGATGCCTTGAAAATTAAAATTAAATTTTCGCACACAACCATAATAAATATCATTGTGTCTAGACAATTGTCTTTTCCGCTTTTTAAGCGTGGTAATGTCGACAGACAGCAAATACAAATATACATACGGTTGTGATAAGAAAATATATGGAGATAATAATAAGGGAGAGGGGGTGCGTGCATTATCATTTATCATTATAAAAGTTAGAAATAATATTTTAGTTCTAAAAATAAATTTAAATGTTACTTACAAGTAAATTACGTATAATCGTACGTGTCTGATTTATTTATATGTGGAGATGGAGAACAGCAAATTATTTACGTACATAATTCTAATAATAGCTTTTCAATATTTTATAGCTGGCTACTTATGAATAGTAAATATTGCCTAGAAATATTTTAGTGGCAGTGGCACTTTGATAGTTGGTTTTCAGGCGGATATAAAATGTTGAGGTCGAAAATAACGTCAGTTATCATGAAATTAGACGATTGAGAATTTCATCACAATATGAATGTAGTTCTAAGGTTTAACCGTTTGAGTTCCAAGCAGCGCGATCGCGCTGTTGAGATTTTATGTCGAGAAACCCAGCACATTTCGAATATTGTCGACAATTGACGGTACGTACATTTTACAATAGGTTTTTCTCAATAGATTGGCTTTTTATCTCATTCATTTCATCTTCCTCTCTCATTTAGAGAAAGCGCGATTGCGTTGTTTGGGATTCTTCAACAGTGTTTTTTTTAATATCCCATGGGACTCAAACGTTTAAATGCCAATGGACTTAGGACTTATACACGGCCAATTTCACTTTATTGTATTGTAAATATTTTATAAGTCTCCGATTGTTTGAAATTGGAAGGACCTGATAAGATCGCCCACAAATTTTTATCTGGAAATCAGAAGACGCTAAAAAGGGAAATTATTTTAATTAATAAACACAAGGATTCCAGTTAACTCTCACTCTGTGCATAGCTTACCAAGACGTTGTCTGTGCACATGGGTCAATCTGACCCCACAAACGTTATGCTGAATTTTTCCTTTATTTATAATATTATTGCAAAAATAAAATTAATTCAAACAAACAATTCATAAATTTAATCAATATATCACATTATTATAGTTTAAAAAATAAAATAATAAAAACACTGTCAAATTCATCACACATATAAATTCATGAGGCACATATTCTATTCTGATGTATCATCTGATACATTACTTTCTCCGGTCGAATCATGTTCATCTTCTTTGAAGCATTCTGTACACCCGATTTTGGCACGACTAGGACATGATGACTGATTGCAAAAATGGCATTGCGATTTAGTTTTAACATCGGCAGATCGAGGGCACAGGTAGCATCGTGAACATTTAAGCAGCTGGGATGATCGCTTGTTCTGTTTTTTAAAACTCGTGGATTGGATAGTCGCTGCAGCACATTTGCCTGAACCAACTGCATAGCCAGTTCTTTCAAAAAAAAAATTGTATCTCTGATGGCTTTTGATTCACATATAGCTGACGATTCTAAGATATCTAAGATAATATTTGGTTTGTTTGAAGAACTGTCAACCCCTGTATCACAGAGTAAAGTTGATGGCAATAGAACTATTTTATTTTTTTTTTTTGGAATGAAGCTTTCCAAAGTGAAATTCTTGTCGAAACAAAATTGAGAGTTCAATTATTTTTTTTCAATTTGGCTTTGATTGATTGATTGGACTGTAAGACCAAGTACTTGACAAGTGTACCGCCGGGCCTATTCCTACAGCCTGTTTACGCATAACAATAGGAAGGATTGGAAAGTGATATTTTTTTTTTTTAACGGAACACCCCGGTTTCAGACACCTAGCGATTGTACGGCACAACACAATTCTAATCTATTAGGGGAAGGATAAAGGCTTAATAGGTTTAATGGATAACGATGGTATTAGTCTTCAACAATTGCTTCTCTAAATCAGCAACCTGAGGAAAAAAAAATTATTTCACATATATCTGGAAATTTCCTGAAATTTAATTCTAAATTATTGCTTTCCGGCTTTCTAAACAAAATTGATTGGTTGAATCAGCCCGATTACAGACACCTAGATAAAATTATCGATAATAACACAATGACAACACAAATCTAATCTACACAATCAACAATTAGATGCTTCATTTGTCAAAACGATTAACTCCATAAATCAAGAAGTTAAGAAAAATGAAATTTCAAAAATGATTTTTTAAATTTCTTGTAAATTGCAACTTTAGTTACTTTTATCTTTGTCATTTAGTGGAGTTAAGACTTATTATTACAGAAATTTGTTTTGAATATGTATATACAGTTAGAAGCCAATCAAGTGCTATGATATTAAAATTTATAAAATGGAGTTAATCGGTTTGGCTTATGAACCATTCAATTAATATTTCAAAGAAATATTATTTCACGTACATCTGTAAATTTCCTGAAATTTAATTCTAAATTAATATTTTCCGGCTTCCTAAATAATATAAACATTTATTAATTTAATCCTCCTGCAATTCCACACCTTACAATATAATTTCTTGAAACCATAATTATTTAAATTATCTTACAAATTACTCTAAAATTCATTAGTATTTAACTCTTGAATTGGCAACCACGAGATCACAAAAAAAAAAAATAAAGTTGTAAAAAATATGTGAGGCATCCCAAAGACAATGGTTCCCGGAAAACTATCAATGTTGTTCAATACCAGATTAACTACCGGATTGGATATTTCAAAGAAATTTGGCTTATTTCGCAAACGATTTACTAATTTTGGTCACTAACGAATATCCGTTTAATTACCAAGTAAATTATACTAAACAGAACGTATTATGCCATGCTCAATGTAGCCTTACCACTCCTCAGCTAATTACTGTCAAATACGGTATGCAGAATTGGATTGACACTCTAACATAATGCTCAATGGAACTAGGCCATCTCTCAACAAATGATGGTCAAATTCGGTGCGCAAAGCTGAATTTGACGAAATTTTGGGATTCGGATATAATGAATGAAACCAGATCGTTTCCTAACCGATAACTTTCCATTTTAGTTTGTAGAGCTCTGGGCTAGGATTTTAATAAACTAAGGTCAACTTGTATTAGGGTTTTAACGCGCCTTTTTTGGTAGCCAAACAGTTCGACCATTCTGAAGTTCTGGATTTTTCTTCAAAATAAATTTAAAAATAATCAACGAAATAAATATCCATATCCACAGTCACCGTAGCTGAACAAAACTAGGCCTTAACCCGCTAAGAGATGACTCAGTAAAATTCAGCTTCCCAAAACTATAGTTTGCTAGAATTCCAATTCAGCCCAATTCGTACCCAAAAATTATTTTATACATCTTCCGCAGTAAACCGTCTAGAAACAGATTATTGAGACAATTCCGCACATCTCAATCAATTAAAAAAGATCAAGGTTTACGTGAGGCGACGGCACGAACAGACGATAGGACCACGCGGAAGGCTTCTTACATAATTAGTGCGTGAGCAAGTCGTTGAATAGGATTTAGAACTCAAATCAATTGATAGTCGTGTCTGACGTTCCCATGTAATTGCGAACCTGTTTCGAGAAGTATTATTGAGCCAGATAGATTATTTTACAGAAAATAGCGCTAGCACTAAACAATCTATAAAATAGTCACCATAAAAAGGCCGAGGGATATCACATGAAACATTGTCATTAAAAACGAAAATAAAAATTAAAAACCATTTTCCCTTTGCCATGCCGTAACACATACGAGGTCTCACCCTTTTAAACAAGTCTACAAAAAATATGTTATTTATATTATTTGAAATTTTCATCATGCATTATTAATAGTTAGACAGAAAATTAATTTAAGTAAACAAATTATAAACCAATTAAATAAACATAGAAATCAGTTAATAACAAATAATAATAACGCCTGTAAATACCTGTTATATATTTACAATTGACGTTTGTAGTCGTCCATCTACTGGCAGGTATTGTAAGTTGTGATGGGATACACTATTTTGACATACGATCATTTTCTGTGTATTTTCTGCCGAATTGTTTTGTGTTCTTTATTAAAAGCTAGTAATAAAGTTTAATTTAAAATGTCTGTTACGGTGTTGAAGCAAAAATAAACAAGTGTCCTATTGAAGTGTACATGTACATTCATTTACTTACCGATAAGTGGCGAAATGGAAACCTTAAAAAAATTAAAAGAGGTTTAAAACATTGTGGACTGCCCCAGTGCAACTCTTATAAATTACCATCAATATCAATGCACCAAATTCCAAAGAAAGTGTTAGAGTGTCGATCGGAATTGGCAAAATGGAAAGCTGTTTTAAAAATGGGGAAGAACTTCCCACAAAATTTTAAAATTTGCAGCCAGCATTTCCAAGTGAAATATTTGCTTACTCCATTTCGTTCTCCGGGGAAATTACTTAAAGTCCATTTAGTTGATGATGCATTTCCAACCGAGAACCTACCAAAATCCACGATTGAAACAAAGCGTTGTTCAGATAATTCCAGAGCAAATCGTTTGTTGTTGAGATCTACAGTTATTTCTTCACAATTTTGGTTCGTATACAACTTAAAGTTTAAGTTAAATTTAAGTAAAAACATTATTAATAAAAATTATTTTATTTAGCTTTGATCATCGCCAGTTGCCTGAAAATGATTCTGAAAATAATATGACTGATCAAATTACAGATTTGTTTTCTGATGAAGCCATACCAATGTGCACCTCAATGTTCCGATAAAGGCAATCAAGTTAATTTCACTGGTTTTGTGAATGCAGCTTCTTTGTGGAACACTGATGCAAAATTAAATACAAAGACGGGACTCCCAAATAGTAGTATATTAAAAGTAATGATAGAAGTTTGCCAGACAGTCAGAAAAGATGACACCTGTTCATTGGCTATGAGAGATCGAATTCTTCTGACTATGCACAAATTGAAATCTAATTGCTCTTTTTCTGATCTTGCAATTGATTTTGAAATAAGCGATAAAAGTGCAAAACTGTACTTTGCTGATACAATTCAGATTTTGGCGAAAACAATGAAAAGATTAATATATTGGCAATCGCATAGGAACAAAACTCAAACAATCTGCCGAAGTGCTTTCAAGAATTTCCTAACGTTAGGATTATTCTAGACTGTACCGAAGTATGCACTGTTACTTTCCGTTGTCTCTCGTGTAGAACGTGTACCTACTCTCACTACAAGGGGACACATACCATAAAGACCGGCCGATAGAGGCGCTGTTTTGGTATTTGCAAACGTCAATACATACATGGATTTAAATTAAATTGGTCGAATCCACACGAGAACTTCTTTGTGACCGGTTTCTGGCCTCAAAATATCATTCGCATACACACACAAGTTTAATGAGTGATTCATCGATAAACGAATCATTTTTGCAATTTCCTCGCATAGTCTATCCAAAACTAATTTATTGAAAACAACATACACAAAAATACGTCGATAAATGGAAACATTTACACATACAATAAATAGAAACAAATATATACATTAAAATAATATTAATATAATATAAACTAATTATTAAAATATTAAAATAATTATAAATAAAAACAATCAATTATATATACAATTAATTATATATATATATAGATATATACATACACAAATTGATAAAACACGAACACCACACAAATAATTCTTTTTCTTTTATATTTCATTTTTATCCTTTACTGCCATTAGACTTTTAACCAATTCATCGTGTATATCCCCTTTTCAACAAAAAAAAAATGGCTTAATTAAGGTCCAAACCACACAAATGTGTGAGTAAACAATCATAGTATGGAGTGGCGTTTTTGATAAAATATTTCACTTGATTTTAAGTACAACCAACACAATTGTGTGTATAGTTATAGTGTTTTTTTTTCGAACGAAAACACATACAAAAATAAATTTTTGACATGGTACTTTTGCCATACTCGCACAATTGTGTTATTAAATCACAAAAGGGATATACATAACTATATTATTATTTTTATGTAATGATGTGTGACAGCATATGCACAGTACATCCCTTTTCCTGCCTGCTATCACAATTGTGTGCGTAACGCAAAAGAATCTTGTCAAAAATTTATTTTTGGATGTACATATTTTAAACCATCACACAGTGCATTTCACATAAATCGTTTTCGTCCGAAAAATAACACTATAACTATAATAATAGCAAAATAATTAATATGTTATCAAAATAATTAATATGTTATATAATTTATATGTTACCAAATTATAATGTTTTTTCAAAAATAATTCCGATTTAACTAAGATCACCACAACCTGTCATTTTTTACACACACATTTGTGTGGGCCGGACTCAACCTGAAACAAAAAAAAATTTTGTATGGAAGGAAAAGAGATATACAAGAGAAAAAAACAAACTTGTATATTTGTATTTAAAAACATACGGTCAACCTATTTTTCTCATCCTTTAATAGTTTACTTCTAAAATTATCGTAATGGCTGAACCCACACTAGCACTAGGGTAACTGGTATCATGTAGCTTCTTCGTTTATTTCCCCAATAAAGTCAAAAAATTGCTAGTGTGGATGTATTATCTTGCACACACACACGTAAACGGTACAACACCACACTATGGCGATATATTTAAAATGCGTATTTGTTGTTTTAACAAGCGCAATAGCTACTAAAACATATTGATGTCAATAAAATTAAAATTTATATGGGAAATATCAAATATGAATTAAAATAATAAAAATAATTAAAAAAATTATAAAAATAATAAATACACTTATCTTATGAATCCACTTTTTATTAAATTCGCTTTCAATTAAATTATTAGATTCTTTTTTTTTCAATTTGGCTTTGTTCGTAAATTCTCTGAGCAAATTTGGTTTATTGTCTCGAATCGTCCTAATGACCGTAGTTTTTTTTTGTAAAAGTTATTCGGTCTGAATGCAGCTAGTAAAAAAAATGTCCGTGGTAATAGTTCGGCCTTTGTTCAAGAATAGTGTCAATATTCGATGAAATAAATTTAGTGAATAATCAACAGAAAGAGGCTCATTTGGTTGTGTACCCATGTATACTTCGGCATTAAAAGGAATTTTGGCATCGCATATCCAGAATATTAATGCACCATATTTCCCTAGTTTCGATGGAATGTACTGCCTGAACATCTTTTACGAATTAACACTAGCTGCTTCTCGATTGTTAAGTTGGCTGATGGCTTATAAGGTGATTGAACATTCGCTAAAATCATGCTCCAAATATTATGTACTCACACTTTATTAAATTATATTAAATAAATAACAACACAACACAGCGATTTATTTTAATTACTTTTATTTTACGTCCGCTACATTACACATCGAACCTCCTCCGGAAGTCCCTTACTACTCCTTTCTATCACTACATTACTCAAAATCCTTCTTTTTACATCGTACTTAATTCTACCTATCTTCCTGGTATATAAAATATATTTCATGTAGATGATGTGATCCACATGTATGTGTAATATAATACATGACATCTTCCCTTTTAAGATTAATTTTAACTGAACAAAATTTCAAAACTTAATACCTAAAATACATTAATTCATCCGAAATACATACCAAAAATAATACCAAAAAATTTACACTGTTAAATTTAAAAATATTCCAATTGTTTAAAACATGTTTATATAATCTTTAACATTTATATTATATAAGTCCCTAAGTTCCTAATAGTGTCGCTGTAAAGATCAAATAATTTTCTAACGATTTGAAAAACGTAAAACGATTTACTCAACCTTTTTTAATTCTAAAGAAGGCTATTTTAGACTATGTTTCTACTTTTATATATCCGATCCTAGAGATGTTCACGGGGTCCCACCTATATGACCGAATAGCTAAATCAAAACCCCACGTGTGTAAAGAACAGGATTTAATTATGATGGTTTTTATACAAAGTCCAGCGCATTTTTAATAAACTATGGTTTTTGATTTCAATCTATTTTCTAACTTTTCTGTCACCGCTCCTTCAGATATTCACAGTTTTTAAAATATAATTTAGAATAGCGTAGACAAAGTTGTAACACTGAAATGAACATAGATAGTTTAAAATGATATGTACAGTGCCATACAGGCTACATAGAAATTCCATAAATTTTAATAAATTTTCAAATTTTATTTCATCGATCCTAGAGATGTTCACGAGGTCTCACCTACATGGCCAGATAGATCAGTCAAAACCCTATGAGTGTGGCGAATGGGATCTAATTCTGGTGATTTTTAACTTGCCCAGATACATTTTTACGTTTACGGTTATATCCCATATACCAGAAATGTTCACGGGATCTCTTTCATATATTCGAATAGGTCAGAAAATTATCTATCAATATTGTGAAAAAGGGACACGAATAATGATTTTCACCTTATTTTTCGTTTGTTGATTAACCACTGTTTTTGATGGAAAAAAATCCGTTTAAGAAAAGCAGTGGGTTGATTAGTGTTATCCGAACTCTGCACCAGGTAAATCTACCATCATTGACTGGTATGCTGAATTTAAACGTGGTCGTACAACCTCCGATAATGCACCACTGTGACTCCAGAAAACATAAAAAATTCCACGAAATTGTTTTAAAATGCCAAGATGTGCAAGTTAATATATAACTTTAATCTAACCGAAGACGAGAAAGCAAGATCAAAAGAATACTTCCTAAATAAAACTGGATTCCCTGGTGTTATAGGATGCGTAGATGGTACCCACATAAATATTATACGCCCTAATAAAAATGAACATCATTTTTTTAATAGAAACGGCTGCCATAGTATAAACGTAATGATGGCGGTTGTTCGCATGACGCCGCTATTTGGAACATGAGCGACAACGTAAACCTTTTGAAAGAAAAATGGCGAGCTGGTGATAAATCGTCTTGGATACTCGGTAATATGGCGAAAAATTATATACCAAACTATGTACATAACAAAATAATTATGTATATTCATTTTATTTAGGAGACTCTGGATACCCATTACAACATTGGTTAACGACACCTTACAGAAAAGCTTCAGAAGCATCGCCTGAATCACATTATAACACTATCCACTCAATAACTCGTGCTATAATAGAACGAGTATTTGGTATCCTTAAAGGACGGTGGCGATGTTTGTTGCACACTCGTGAGCTACATTACCAGCCTCTGAAAGATACACAAATTATAAATGTATGTGCCCTTTTGCATAATTTATGTATGAGGTACAACGCACAAATTGATGAAAATTTAATTACAAGTGAAGAAACTGTACAGCTAAATTCCTCGACCGAAGTAGACAACGAAAGTTTTTCACGAGGCGGACCGGAGATGAAATTAGAAATAGTTTGTAATATTTAAGATAATTATATTTCAATAATAATAATTTCAATAATAATTCAGGAACAAGTTAGCATTTTAAAAATATCACTTCGTGAAAATATCACTTCATTTAATTCATTTCATTACTTATCACATAACTATAACTACTTATATATACATACTTATAACTTAATACTATAAATATAAAAATTGTTAAGGCATCGCATATCACATACATACAATAAAATAATAATTACTCGTATTCAATAAAATAATCAAATCTCAATGTTTAATTCTTTGGCTTTAATTTCCAATTCTGCTCTCTTTAGTGCCAACTCTTCCACTTTTAGTTTGTTTTTTTTAGAAGGATTTTTGTTTTTCGAGTCATTTATCCTTCATAAATTTAAGCATTTCTTTTTTTGAATTACGAATCTCTTTAAGAACTCTAAGTTTTCTTTTTGGTATTTGCCATTTTTAATTTGTGATTTTTCCTGCATTTCGATTTGCCTTTTTTGTGATGAGATTTATATCGCGTTGGGAATTATTAGGGGGTTGTGTTGATGTAGTACAAGTAAAACGTTGCGCATTTTCTATCCCATTTATTTCACCCGTCAAATCCAGTAAAGCATCAACTCTCTCCTCAGTTGGGCTAATTTTTTTGATCCTACAAGGGCCTCCTCCAGTCCCGCTAATACATTTTTTATTAAAACGTATTTTATTTTTCAAATTATATTTAAAATCTTTTCAAACCTAAATTATTAATAAGAAAGCTAATTAATATTTTTAAAACTTGTTACTACTTTGACATAACCTCACTTTTTTCCAACCATCAATAGTTCTGGTTGGTGGGCCAACTATATTTAAATCCTTTGAGATTTCCTCCCATAAATTGTTTGCTGTTTCTTTGAACTGTGGGGCATTTAAGTAATTTTTCGCAATCCGCTCGTTTTGTTCCATAAAACACACCAGCAATTTAAATTGTTGACCGGTTGTTGTAACCCTGTTAATATACACATAAATTATTATTTTTAAAACACAACATAAACTAATAACTAATATTATATAATTTAGTTAATTTGTTATAATAAAAAAACTTACATTTTAAAACTTAAAAAAACGCAAAAATCATAGCAAATATTTAAAACTTTTTTTTTAAACACAAGAAATAGCGGATTTTGACATTTTATTTCCGGCGAATTTTTTTTTTAGTTTCATAATAGAGCGAATTTATTGGATTTGGATTGTATTTTATTTTTAATTTCATAATAGGTTGAATTTTTCCGATATCGTAAAAATCCGAAGTCGAATAGTTTCATAATAGCCCCCTGCTTCAAAAACATATCAGATTCTGTTTCAACCCTCACTAATTCAATGTTCACTGGTATTGCTTGATTACATTCAATGTGATTAAATTCACACAAACTTTCTTCTTGAATATCTCCATCAGACCTTTTATTTTCAATAGGTATCCTACTCAAGTAATCGGCATTCTATTCCTCTACGATATCTAACTTCATAGTCAAAAATGGACAACCTATGTATGTATCTTTGAAGTCTTGTTACCACTATAGCTATGATTGATCCTTTTTCTTCGTTAATATGCCTTCTAAAGGCTTATTGTCGATATAAACGTCGACATAATGTCCAAAAATGTATTTATAAAACTTTTCCATTGAGAAAACTACAGCTAAACCTTCTCGGTGAAGAACCGGGTAATTTTCCTGTTTTTGATAAAGTACGAGATATGAAAAAAACTGGCTTTTCTCTACCGTCAACAATATGGCACAAAATTTCACTTATACCCCTGTCCATCACATACAATTAGTATTGGTTTACTTGCATCAAAATGTAACATTCTGCAACATTCTTGATCAGGGGCACAGAAAAAAATAAATATAAACAGAAGTAAAGCTGCATACAAAATTTTTACGCATTTTTTCATAGTAAAATATGGGGTCACGATCCGGTTTTATGTTTACTAAATTTAAAATTACGGTTATAATCTGAACGAAAAAAAATTGAAACAAAAACAATATGAAAAGTCAAAGAAACGCTAAATGAATATTCGAAGAGTTGGATATTCTAAGTTTATTATTTTAGTCGTAAAATGAGTTTGTATTTTGGGGTTACGATCTAAAAAAGTTGTTTCAAAATTTTGTATGCAGCTTTACCTCTGTTTATATTACTTTTCTCTATGTCAGGGGTCTATTTAGTTACTTACGCGTTGAGGATAAACTCAATACAATCAAATATGTTAACGATCCAAAGACTTTTTGCTATGGAATGTTCTTTTTCGACGATCTTTCTGGCTGAATTCAGGTTAAGTTTCAGCGAAATTGTGGATGAATTTAAATATAGGTAGCTGAATGACAATACCAAATTTAAATTTATTTTTAAAACAGCATACAATAGGATGACCATCCTTTACAACTAGCCCAAATTAATAAACTAACAAAATCTAATCTATAGTACGAATTTAATTGAGACTAACATTTTAATATATGTAAGTAGTTAGAAAAGACTTTGCTGCGGTACGCCCTACTTATTTCTGTGACTGACATTCTTTCATAACTAACCTTATCTGTTAAGGATGAAGGTAGGGCCTGGGCCCACATGATGCTGTAATATTATTCCCATTCAGATATAATTTGTTATTTGATTGTTGATATTTCAGGATTATGGTAACGGACCTGGGATCACCGTTATGGTTGGCCTGTACGATTCTATCATATGACCATATAATAACATATCATATTTTAGGCAGGCATTCAATGAATTAGTTTATGTTTTAGTTGTTCGGAACAAATTCGATCAAATATGAAGCCGAAAAGTATTAAGTTAGCATTAAATTTAAAGAAATCACTAGATACATTCGAAAAAATAAATTGGTTTTTTTTTCTAGGTATGTTGCTGATAGAAAGAAGACCGACCAAATGGCACAGTGGTTAAAGCTTTGGCGTTTGGATCGGGAGTTAACGGGTTCGAATCCTGATAAGGGCAGGATGCAAAGGGAATTTTCATCTACAAATTACGACCTGTGATGAAATGGAACACATCCATGACCCCCTGTCGGAGTGAAAAACTCATGGGCCGACCCATCTTACATACCAGTGCAGATCGGACGATAAAAATCGGACCTCTAGCCGTACGTCCTGGAATTGGATGGCAACGGCGTAAAAGTACGGATGGAAAAAGCAAACCGCGAAAAAGTTGGAAGAGCCTTGGCCCCAGAACAGATTGCACAGATAAAAGAAAAGATAGAAAGAAACACTTAATGACAAGTAGGTTAGAACTGTATTGTCTGAAACCGGGTCGTTCCGTTCCACGAAAAACATATTTTCTAACACTCCTTATTGCTATATGGTAAAAGGCTGTAGGCGTTATCCGGGAGACTTGTTCAGTACAGTACTTCTAACAAAAATTTTGTAATATTATTTAATAAAGCATAGCACAGATATTAAATGACAGTGTTAACATTTTGTTTATATGAAACCCTAATACAACATTTATTCATCCAAATCTTCCCAAGCCCAACAAATTCCTAAAATCATGCCTATAATAATAAAAATATAATGTCATCACACCCATCACCAAGGGGTTAAAAAAATATAGATTTAGTTTGAAATTAAATTACACATGTTGTGATAAATAGTTAACTAAAGCCAGACCTAAATTTAATTATATAAATTTGTACTGAAGAGAAAAAAAAATTAGAAAAGGACAATTTAATCCGCCCAATGGTGTTCACGTCTGTGGAAAGCGGTGGGACCAAATCATGCGTATATACGTCAAAAAATGTATGTACACATACTCGTATCGCCATGACTTCATCTAATATTGCGTTCTATCATAAATATTTTTCGAATAAAAACTCAATTATTATATTTAATTAAATTAAATATTCGAAATGGGGGATAATCAGAAGGCATGTATATAACTAATGAATCCCGGACGAGTTGCCGCAATTGTTGTATGTAAATTATGTATAATTTATATTCATTGCGCTGTATGAAAATATCATATAACATACATATAGAATAACTTCCTTTTTATTATCTGGACCAAATATATATTTTCTTTTCATTAGAGATACGCTGTGAAACCAGTTTAATGCATTTTCATTAATCAAGAATATTATTCTGCAAGTCGAAGTGTCTGCAATATTAAGACGCAAAGCAAACCCCATACTATTACGAAACAGACACAAAATACATTAAAATATTTATCTTATTTGTAATTGCCTTTATTCTTCAGAAGATATTTAAATGTTTACTTTAAAGTCTTTAAAGCAAACAATGCTCTATAATAATTATATACAAAATACAAATAAAGAAATATTCGTACTGAGGTTGCAATTTTTTAAAATTGATCCTTATATCGCACACTGTAAATAATATGAAAACCATTTATACAGCACACATAATTCCAAGATTTTTTTCATAATATTTTATTACATTCCTATGACGTCATATAACATTATAAAGATACAAATTCTCTTTCTTTATGTATGCACGCAATGTTCGTTCTGATAAAATAATTTTATGACATCCTCTACATACTGATGTTATACATATTAAAGGCTATACGACAATGATGTTTATAAATATCTAAGCGTCGGTAATAAAATTCAGACTATGAGAACGTGGGTGGGTTAACTGTATTCTATCCACAGCAACCAGATTTGTTTAGTAAATCTGACACTGTACTGATTTTTGTTTGTTGGCGTTAATTCATAAATTGTTAATAGCTTCGAACGTAGATAGAACGTAGATAAAACTATTTTTTTATTCCAATCAATTACTTACTCATTTTATAAAAGTTGAAAATAGCAAGGGCAAGAGTTGAAAATATAGGGGCTGTAAGATTATGTACCGGTTAAATGCAATTATAAGTTAGTCTAATTTAAACGTACACCCCCCCTTTGGCTCGTCATGTTCACCAAAAATTAAAATAAATTGCGTTATAAATTTTAAAAATATGGTTTAATAAATTTTCCCAACCTCCATGAAATGTTTTCAGTACTGTTTTTCATATTTAAACGCGCCTTTATGGTTGCATTCTTTCGTTCATTCACACAATTTTTTTTGACCAATCATATTGCTCCAAAATGACGGTTTTTTTTCTGTTGCATTTTTTTGCAAGAGATGGTTCGGTCGTAGCAAATTGTTTGAATGAAGGAACGAACGCAACCATAAAGACGCCTTAAAACTAAAATCTATTTTTGACGTAAAGACGCCATTGAGTTGACTCTCGTATTCGCCATTTTATAAAAACCGTTTATATCGTTTACAGCGAAACACATTATGCAAGGATAAAAAAGTCATTCCCTAACTTCCCATTTCTCCACTATTCCTCATCCATCCCCAAACCCTATATGCGCCGCGTAACGCTTGAATTTCATGATTTACCGACTTTATTACAAAAGCTATGAACACATTGCGATAAGTCAACAAATTAGTAGCTCGTGTAAATATTTTTTTGTATCTAAAAGATAAGAGATAAAATAATTTATAACACAGGGCAGCTGCTAGACTGGCTTCCTGTAACATTCTACTTATTGTGTACATATAGTAACGGCTTGATTTGAGCACTTTCTACTTATTAGTGCATTCTACACTATGTCTGCCTTTTCTACTGCTGAATGGTTTTCCCTGAAGCCGAATTGATGTAAAGGAATAAGACTTCTTTCTATTATTGGTTTGAGTATATTAAGAAGTAGTTTCTCGAATATTTGTGAAATTGTTGGAAGTAAGAAAATCAGCCCATACGAATTTTTATCATTTTGTTTGGTTTAGGTATCAGGATTACTTTCCGGTTTTCCGTTGTCTTGTAATGTACATAGTTGTCTTGTAATGCACATATAGGTTTTCCCAATAGGAATGATATGATTTTTAAGTGACTTTTGTGATTTTTAAGTGACCGGACAAGTGGTGTAGTGGTTAAAGCTTTGGCACTTGGACCGGGAGGTACTGGGTTCGAATCCCTTCAGAGGCTAGATGCAAACCGAATTTTCATAATCGATTACAATCGGTGATGTTAATAAACACAACTAAGACCTTCTGATGGAGTGCAGAATTCAGCGCCGACCCACCGTCCATGTCAATGTACAGGTTGACATGGAGCTTGCAATGTGCAGGTGGTAGATGTATTTGTGTGAGTAGGTGAATAGGTGAATGGGTTAATGATGTGGCGTGAATGCGTGGTATCACAATGGGCCAAAAAAATGGCCTAAGTGTCAACCACTGAAACCTAAAAAAAAACCTAAGTGACGTTTCTGCCATTTGTAATATGTCATGATCTGTCATTTTTTGTTTCATTGTATTCAGTAATGTTTACAATTTCATCAGTGAGATACTCAGTTTTATTATGAAAATAATCGTTCTCCAATTGCAACTTTTCGTGCGCTTTTGCCATTTTATAGTCGTAATAATCGTCCAAGTGTGCTCGCTATTCGTCGAATTGTTGAAAATTTTGAGCGTACATTTTATTTACATAATGTTCAAGTGCCAATAAGTCAAAGAAACGCTCGAAGTAATGCAAATATTGCTGCCGTTCAGGCAAGTGTTGCTTAAGACGGGAATTTGTCGATTCCAAGACGTTCTCAAGAATTGGGACTGTCTCAAGTCACAACCTGGCGGATTTTGAGAAAGGACTTGGGTTTGCATCCGTATAAAATTGTTCTCACTCAAGAACTGAAGTCCTTGGACCACCGTAAACGTTGTGAATTTGCTGATTTTTCCTTGGAAACGATAACTTGAAAACGATAACGATTTTTTTAAGAAAATCATCTTCTCCGATGAGGCCCACTTTCATCTGAGTGGTGCGGTAAATAAACAAAATGTCGATTCTGATTCTGGTCCTTCGAGCCGGATATCACATACATATCACATACATACAATAAAATAATAATTACTCGTATTCAATAAAATAATCAAATCTCAATGTTTAATTCTTTGGCTTTAATTTCCAATTCTGCTCTCTTTAGTGCCAACTCTTCCACTTTTAGTTTGTTTTTTTTAGAAGGATTTTTGTTTTTCGAGTCATTTATCCTTCATAAATTTAAGCATTTCTTTTTTTGAATTACGAATCTCTTTAAGAACTCTAAGTTTTCTTTTTGGTATTTGCCATTTTTAATTTGTGATTTTTCCTGCATTTCGATTTGCCTTTTTTGTGATGAGATTTATATCGCGTTGGGAATTATTAGGGGGTTGTGTTGATGTAGTACAAGTAAAACGTTGCGCATTTTCTATCCCATTTATTTCACCCGTCAAATCCAGTAAAGCATCAACTCTCTCCTCAGTTGGGCTAATTTTTTTGATCCTACAAGGGCCTCCTCCAGTCCCGCTAATACATTTTTTATTAAAACGTATTTTATTTTTCAAATTATATTTAAAATCTTTTCAAACCTAAATTATTAATAAGAAAGCTAATTAATATTTTTAAAACTTGTTACTACTTTGACATAACCTCACTTTTTTCCAACCATCAATAGTTCTGGTTGGTGGGCCAACTATATTTAAATCCTTTGAGATTTCCTCCCATAAATTGTTTGCTGTTTCTTTGAACTGTGGGGCATTTAAGTAATTTTTCGCAATCCGCTCGTTTTGTTCCATAAAACACACCAGCAATTTAAATTGTTGACCGGTTGTTGTAACCCTGTTAATATACACATAAATTATTATTTTTAAAACACAACATAAACTAATAACTAATATTATATAATTTAGTTAATTTGTTATAATAAAAAAACTTACATTTTAAAACTTAAAAAAACGCAAAAATCATAGCAAATATTTAAAACTTTTTTTTTAAACACAAGAAATAGCGGATTTTGACATTTTATTTCCGGCGAATTTTTTTTTTAGTTTCATAATAGAGCGAATTTATTGGATTTGGATTGTATTTTATTTTTAATTTCATAATAGGTTGAATTTTTCCGATATCGTAAAAATCCGAAGTCGAATAGTTTCATAATAGCCCCCTGCTTCAAAAACATATCAGATTCTGTTTCAACCCTCACTAATTCAATGTTCACTGGTATTGCTTGATTACATTCAATGTGATTAAATTCACACAAACTTTCTTCTTGAATATCTCCATCAGACCTTTTATTTTCAATAGGTATCCTACTCAAGTAATCGGCATTCTATTCCTCTACGATATCTAACTTCATAGTCAAAAATGGACAACCTATGTATGTATCTTTGAAGTCTTGTTACCACTATAGCTATGATTGATCCTTTTTCTTCGTTAATATGCCTTCTAAAGGCTTATTGTCGATATAAACGTCGACATAATGTCCAAAAATGTATTTATAAAACTTTTCCATTGAGAAAACTACAGCTAAACCTTCTCGGTGAAGAACCGGGTAATTTTCCTGTTTTTGATAAAGTACGAGATATGAAAAAAACTGGCTTTTCTCTACCGTCAACAATATGGCACAAAATTTCACTTATACCCCTGTCCATCACATACAATTAGTATTGGTTTACTTGCATCAAAATGTAACATTCTGCAACATTCTTGATCAGGGGCACAGAAAAAAATAAATATAAACAGAAGTAAAGCTGCATACAAAATTTTTACGCATTTTTTCATAGTAAAATATGGGGTCACGATCCGGTTTTATGTTTACTAAATTTAAAATTACGGTTATAATCTGAACGAAAAAAAATTGAAACAAAAACAATATGAAAAGTCAAAGAAACGCTAAATGAATATTCGAAGAGTTGGATATTCTAAGTTTATTATTTTAGTCGTAAAATGAGTTTGTATTTTGGGGTTACGATCTAAAAAAGTTGTTTCAAAATTTTGTATGCAGCTTTACCTCTGTTTATATTACTTTTCTCTATGTCAGGGGTCTATTTAGTTACTTACGCGTTGAGGATAAACTCAATACAATCAAATATGTTAACGATCCAAAGACTTTTTGCTATGGAATGTTCTTTTTCGACGATCTTTCTGGCTGAATTCAGGTTAAGTTTCAGCGAAATTGTGGATGAATTTAAATATAGGTAGCTGAATGACAATACCAAATTTAAATTTATTTTTAAAACAGCATACAATAGGATGACCATCCTTTACAACTAGCCCAAATTAATAAACTAACAAAATCTAATCTATAGTACGAATTTAATTGAGACTAACATTTTAATATATGTAAGTAGTTAGAAAAGACTTTGCTGCGGTACGCCCTACTTATTTCTGTGACTGACATTCTTTCATAACTAACCTTATCTGTTAAGGATGAAGGTAGGGCCTGGGCCCACATGATGCTGTAATATTATTCCCATTCAGATATAATTTGTTATTTGATTGTTGATATTTCAGGATTATGGTAACGGACCTGGGATCACCGTTATGGTTGGCCTGTACGATTCTATCATATGACCATATAATAACATATCATATTTTAGGCAGGCATTCAATGAATTAGTTTATGTTTTAGTTGTTCGGAACAAATTCGATCAAATATGAAGCCGAAAAGTATTAAGTTAGCATTAAATTTAAAGAAATCACTAGATACATTCGAAAAAATAAATTGGTTTTTTTTTCTAGGTATGTTGCTGATAGAAAGAAGACCGACCAAATGGCACAGTGGTTAAAGCTTTGGCGTTTGGATCGGGAGTTAACGGGTTCGAATCCTGATAAGGGCAGGATGCAAAGGGAATTTTCATCTACAAATTACGACCTGTGATGAAATGGAACACATCCATGACCCCCTGTCGGAGTGAAAAACTCATGGGCCGACCCATCTTACATACCAGTGCAGATCGGACGATAAAAATCGGACCTCTAGCCGTACGTCCTGGAATTGGATGGCAACGGCGTAAAAGTACGGATGGAAAAAGCAAACCGCGAAAAAGTTGGAAGAGCCTTGGCCCCAGAACAGATTGCACAGATAAAAGAAAAGATAGAAAGAAGCACTTAATGACAAGTAGGTTAGAACTGTATTGTCTGAAACCGGGTCGTTCCGTTCCACGAAAAACATATTTTCTAACACTCCTTATTGCTATATGGTAAAAGGCTGTAGGCGTTATCCGGGAGACTTGTTCAGTACAGTACTTCTAACAAAAATTTTGTAATATTATTTAATAAAGCATAGCACAGATATTAAATGACAGTGTTAACATTTTGTTTATATGAAACCCTAATACAACATTTATTCATCCAAATCTTCCCAAGCCCAACAAATTCCTAAAATCATGCCTATAATAATAAAAATATAATGTCATCACACCCATCACCAAGGGGTTAAAAAAATATAGATTTAGTTTGAAATTAAATTACACATGTTGTGATAAATAGTTAACTAAAGCCAGACCTAAATTTAATTATATAAATTTGTACTGAAGAGAAAAAAAAATTAGAAAAGGACAATTTAATCCGCCCAATGGTGTTCACGTCTGTGGAAAGCGGTGGGACCAAATCATGCGTATATACGTCAAAAAATGTATGTACACATACTCGTATCGCCATGACTTCATCTAATATTGCGTTCTATCATAAATATTTTTCGAATAAAAACTCAATTATTATATTTAATTAAATTAAATATTCGAAATGGGGGATAATCAGAAGGCATGTATATAACTAATGAATCCCGGACGAGTTGCCGCAATTGTTGTATGTAAATTATGTATAATTTATATTCATTGCGCTGTATGAAAATATCATATAACATACATATAGAATAACTTCCTTTTTATTATCTGGACCAAATATATATTTTCTTTTCATTAGAGATACGCTGTGAAACCAGTTTAATGCATTTTCATTAATCAAGAATATTATTCTGCAAGTCGAAGTGTCTGCAATATTAAGACGCAAAGCAAACCCCATACTATTACGAAACAGACACAAAATACATTAAAATATTTATCTTATTTGTAATTGCCTTTATTCTTCAGAAGATATTTAAATGTTTACTTTAAAGTCTTTAAAGCAAACAATGCTCTATAATAATTATATACAAAATACAAATAAAGAAATATTCGTACTGAGGTTGCAATTTTTTAAAATTGATCCTTATATCGCACACTGTAAATAATATGAAAACCATTTATACAGCACACATAATTCCAAGATTTTTTTCATAATATTTTATTACATTCCTATGACGTCATATAACATTATAAAGATACAAATTCTCTTTCTTTATGTATGCACGCAATGTTCGTTCTGATAAAATAATTTTATGACATCCTCTACATACTGATGTTATACATATTAAAGGCTATACGACAATGATGTTTATAAATATCTAAGCGTCGGTAATAAAATTCAGACTATGAGAACGTGGGTGGGTTAACTGTATTCTATCCACAGCAACCAGATTTGTTTAGTAAATCTGACACTGTACTGATTTTTGTTTGTTGGCGTTAATTCATAAATTGTTAATAGCTTCGAACGTAGATAGAACGTAGATAAAACTATTTTTTTATTCCAATCAATTACTTACTCATTTTATAAAAGTTGAAAATAGCAAGGGCAAGAGTTGAAAATATAGGGGCTGTAAGATTATGTACCGGTTAAATGCAATTATAAGTTAGTCTAATTTAAACGTACACCCCCCCTTTGGCTCGTCATGTTCACCAAAAATTAAAATAAATTGCGTTATAAATTTTAAAAATATGGTTTAATAAATTTTCCCAACCTCCATGAAATGTTTTCAGTACTGTTTTTCATATTTAAACGCGCCTTTATGGTTGCATTCTTTCGTTCATTCACACAATTTTTTTTGACCAATCATATTGCTCCAAAATGACGGTTTTTTTTCTGTTGCATTTTTTTGCAAGAGATGGTTCGGTCGTAGCAAATTGTTTGAATGAAGGAACGAACGCAACCATAAAGACGCCTTAAAACTAAAATCTATTTTTGACGTAAAGACGCCATTGAGTTGACTCTCGTATTCGCCATTTTATAAAAACCGTTTATATCGTTTACAGCGAAACACATTATGCAAGGATAAAAAAGTCATTCCCTAACTTCCCATTTCTCCACTATTCCTCATCCATCCCCAAACCCTATATGCGCCGCGTAACGCTTGAATTTCATGATTTACCGACTTTATTACAAAAGCTATGAACACATTGCGATAAGTCAACAAATTAGTAGCTCGTGTAAATATTTTTTTGTATCTAAAAGATAAGAGATAAAATAATTTATAACACAGGGCAGCTGCTAGACTGGCTTCCTGTAACATTCTACTTATTGTGTACATATAGTAACGGCTTGATTTGAGCACTTTCTACTTATTAGTGCATTCTACACTATGTCTGCCTTTTCTACTGCTGAATGGTTTTCCCTGAAGCCGAATTGATGTAAAGGAATAAGACTTCTTTCTATTATTGGTTTGAGTATATTAAGAAGTAGTTTCTCGAATATTTGTGAAATTGTTGGAAGTAAGAAAATCAGCCCATACGAATTTTTATCATTTTGTTTGGTTTAGGTATCAGGATTACTTTCCGGTTTTCCGTTGTCTTGTAATGTACATAGTTGTCTTGTAATGCACATATAGGTTTTCCCAATAGGAATGATATGATTTTTAAGTGACTTTTGTGATTTTTAAGTGACCGGACAAGTGGTGTAGTGGTTAAAGCTTTGGCACTTGGACCGGGAGGTACTGGGTTCGAATCCCTTCAGAGGCTAGATGCAAACCGAATTTTCATAATCGATTACAATCGGTGATGTTAATAAACACAACTAAGACCTTCTGATGGAGTGCAGAATTCAGCGCCGACCCACCGTCCATGTCAATGTACAGGTTGACATGGAGCTTGCAATGTGCAGGTGGTAGATGTATTTGTGTGAGTAGGTGAATAGGTGAATGGGTTAATGATGTGGCGTGAATGCGTGGTATCACAATGGGCCAAAAAAATGGCCTAAGTGTCAACCACTGAAACCTAAAAAAAAACCTAAGTGACGTTTCTGCCATTTGTAATATGTCATGATCTGTCATTTTTTGTTTCATTGTATTCAGTAATGTTTACAATTTCATCAGTGAGATACTCAGTTTTATTATGAAAATAATCGTTCTCCAATTGCAACTTTTCGTGCGCTTTTGCCATTTTATAGTCGTAATAATCGTCCAAGTGTGCTCGCTATTCGTCGAATTGTTGAAAATTTTGAGCGTACATTTTATTTACATAATGTTCAAGTGCCAATAAGTCAAAGAAACGCTCGAAGTAATGCAAATATTGCTGCCGTTCAGGCAAGTGTTGCTTAAGACGGGAATTTGTCGATTCCAAGACGTTCTCAAGAATTGGGACTGTCTCAAGTCACAACCTGGCGGATTTTGAGAAAGGACTTGGGTTTGCATCCGTATAAAATTGTTCTCACTCAAGAACTGAAGTCCTTGGACCACCGTAAACGTTGTGAATTTGCTGATTTTTCCTTGGACACGATAACTTGAAAACGATAACGATTTTTTTAAGAAAATCATCTTCTCCGATGAGGCCCACTTTCATCTGAGTGGTGCGGTAAATAAACAAAATGTCGATTCTGGTGCGAAGAAAATCCACAAATTATTCATGAAAAACCATTACATTCACCTAAATTGACAATTTGGTGTGGTTTTTGGTCTGGTGGAATCATCGGTCCGTTTTTTTCGAAATGAAGCTGGTAGCACCGTTACTGTCAATGGACATCAATATAGATCGATGATAACCAACTTTTTATGGCCGAAATTGGAAAAAGTTGACCTTGATAACATTTCGTTCTAACAAGACGGGGCTACGTGCCACACAGCAAGTGCAACAATTGAATTATTGCGAGAAAAGTTTGGAGATTCGATTATTTCAAGAAATTGTGATATTGAATGGTCTCCAAGAAGTTGTGATTTAACACCATTACACTATTTCTTCTAGGGTTATTTGAAGTCATTGGTCTTTAGCAATAAACCAAACTCTCTTCAAGCTTTACAAGTCAATATTGAACGTGCTATTCATGACATACGACTTGATTTAGTGTAAAAAGTGCTCAAAAATTGGGTTCATAGAATTCGAAGAAGTCGTGGAGGCCATTTGAATGACGTTTTATTCACAACTTAATTGTATCGATTGTTCACTTCACATTAAATAAAAAACATTTCAATTTCCTTAACAATTATTGTGTGTTTTTTTAAAGAAATCATATCACTCTTATTGGAAAACCCTATATTTGGAAAAGTTCTTTTATAGTTCCGATTAATAAGAACGGCTGCAAGTCAGATAACTATAATTACAGACCAATTGCGAAATTATCTTGTATTCCTAACTTCCGATTTGGCTTGGCGTTCCTGCAGGATGTTTGTTGCTGCTTTTCATTGCTCAATTTGTTTTACCTAGACCCCTGAAATTTTTTTGTGCTCCATTTTGCATGCTTTCGAATTAGTATCAATAAGATATAGTCCAGTAATTCCGAATTGTGCTGTTGGCAGGGGTTATAATCACTGTACCAATGAACGAACTCTTCTTCGCTGTTTGTATGTGTCACACAAACATTTCGAATGTGACTTTTGATATTCGTCATATGAGGCTGTGTTTTAAAAATTTTCGCAAAAACATCAATTTGGAACTTTGAAATCTTAAAAAATATTTCACTTGGTGCGTGAAGCGAGCCAAAATTAGTATTATTTGTATAGTTTTTATATATTAAAAAGCGTTCACTTTTAGCTTTAAAATATCGTCAGATTTGATTAACAATTGCTTGCAATTGGAACATTTATTGTTTTTTAAAAACTTGTATACAACGTACCCGATGAAATACCTTATAGAAGAATCATCAAAATTGTTTTCGTACTGAATGTCTGCCTCTACAATTACTAAATCCGTGTCCCCGCCGTCACATTTATCGAGACATTCAGTTGTGCCATCCACCGAGTGTTGTGAACTATTATTGGTACACTCATTAGAAGAATTTGCCAAAATATCTGTTACCAACATTTCATCTATATCCATTTCACAATTAGTCAAAGTCGAGTTTTCTAATAATTTGATTGTCATTATTTTTGCCACTGTATGATTAAATTCATAAATCGATGGATTGGTACTGCAACCACCTCGTTGTCTAATAATGCTGAACAAGTTTTCCAAAGGATTTTGATTTAATCGAGAGGTTAACATAAAATTTATTTCAAAATTAGATTGTTGTAAATTGTCAATTAGAGATAAAATCCCATTTATAGATTGTAATGTACCATTAAGGCAGTAGACAGTTTTTTTTTGTTTGTGGTGTTATTTCAGAAAAATAATTTATCATGGTGAGATTTTCACAAACTTGGTTGTCATTTTTTCAACCGCATTTGTGAGGGTTTCGGTCGAATAAAACTTGACTGTTAAGATAGTCAAAAAGTCAATATATTTTTTCAATAAAATTAGCAGTTGCTGACGCGAATGGTTTAGTTTCTGTTGCAAAATTGTTGAAATCAGACATAGTTCTTACACCTGCTACCACTGTTCTGCTAAATATTTGTGTCGCAAATTTCACTCGCATTTTCTCAAAAGAATTTGGATAAATATGGCGATTGGTTAACTTTGGACACAACTTTGTGATTCTCCATTTCTCCGCTTCGAATAGTTCTTCCACGACCTTCCATGACACAATTCCATCATGTGTTTCTAAATTACTACTAATGAATGTATTTCTGACGGATTTAATCAAATGCGACACATCATATAACGCAAAAATGTTTAATTCATTTAAATAAAGAAAAGGACGTTTTTTACACACATTAAGCATGCTGTAGCATTTCCTATTAGTTGGCCCTTGATCGCAAACTACTGCAACAGTGGTTAGACCAATTCTCCGCAACACCATACTAAGGTATCCAACAAAATTTCTTTTAAATTTGCACTATTCATATTATTTTCACTTGCATGATAAGAAATTACGTATTTAAACTATGTTTTATAAGTCCGCGAATTAGAAAAACTGTTACATATTTTGCAATATTTTGTGTTCCTGTTTTATTTATTTGCGAAAAACCATCAATTTCGTCATTTACCATATCGTACTCCAAATCTGGTCTAATAAATAAGTCCTATCAAAATTTTATTTATTTATTTATTTATTTAAAGAAATCAATTTTGTAATTTACATGTATGATTTCAGATTTTACAATAGTTAAAACAGTAATTTCAAACAAAAAACTTAAAAAATGAAAATATAAACCAAATTTTAGTTTGACAACTAAAAATTTAAAAAATAGTTCTTCAAGATATTTTTAAAATTATTCTTTGACAAATTAAAGTCAAATAGGTCGTCAATTAAGTTGAACGATTTAGACATCCTATTAATGGGGTTGTTTTCTCCATAGTTAGTAGAATGGTGTTCAAGTGCTAAAAATCCATGGTTTCGAAATGTTTTGCATGGCACGTGAATTGATATGTTGACAAACCAGGGCATGTAATTTTGTTGATTTTTTTGAAAAAAATCAAAAAATCGGATTTTTTTGATTTAAATCAGATTTTATTGAATATAAAATTGTAATGTTGAACTTAAATTGTAATAAATTCCCGAGAACAATTAAATATCTTTAAGGAAAGGAAGACAATACAATTTAAACGAAACGGAAACAAGATTCATTTAAATATAAATTAAATTAAATAATTTAAACTCGAAGAATTATGATATTTAGTAAATTTTAATGGTTGTTTTATGCTTCAGTGTTGATTAAAAAAAATTTTTAAAAAAATTACAAAATTATAAAGTATTTAAAAATTAAAACCAAGTGTATTTCATAAGCAAATGACAGAATAAAAAGAAAAACAGTTTTATTTATTCAGCTGATTTACCAAAAAAAGTTAATTTTGCCGCTTTATCTATCTCTAAGCTATTTCTTAATTTTGAACGAACTAACCCAAAGGTCGAAGAAACTCGTTCGACACCAGCTGATGAAGCAGTAGCTGTTTCTATTTATTGGATTTTATGTTGGTCTAACGTCGTTATCAAATCCTTGGTGTAAAGCAAATGTCGATTTCCACCATTCAAAGGACGTCATATTTGTTATGACTTCTTCTTGCATAATTGGTCCCGCCAATGGAGGTTATTATTTTCCTTCAACTTTGTTTAGCTTTTTAATACGTGATAAATAAAATAATTGACAATTTCACAGGTTGTATTTTAATAACTATGTGATTCACCAAAAAATATGAAATCAAATTTTCATTTCCATCGAAGTTTTGAGGTTTTTTAGTGTTACCATATTTACGAAATTAAGTTTCTTCGTTAAATTTTAGAGTGCTTTGTTTTTTGAATGAATTCTTAACCGATATGATTTAAATCAATGATTTTTTTTTTAAACCAATTGATTTTAATCAATGATTTAAATCAAATGATTTAAATCAAACATGCCCTGCGACAAACCATTAAAAAACTAAACACCAATTTTACTTATAACAGGAAAACACCAACATTAATGTGAAAAGTATGAATAGAAACCAAAACAAAAATTTAACACTTTATCTAAGAAGGGAAATTACCGATCTAGTAGATCAAACGATTTCTTCCTTCGCAGCCGTCTTACTGGGCTTGGATCATCCAACATACGACGTATCTCACTCAGCACTTTGTTGTAGACTAATACGATGCATGTGTTTTCTCGCGTGTTTGTTTACTTCTTCACTAACGAAATCAATCTTCAGATCTCTATGGAGGTTGTCGTTTCCTTCGTACGGTTTTGCTTTGAAATGACGTAGGGTTTTGCTTTGAAATGACTGGATGATATTGACATTGGTTTTCTTTGTACAACCCCAGAGCTGAATACTGTAAGTGTACACAGGTTTTAGGATTTGTCGGTGTAGTAGCAATTTATTATGTAGACTTAGCTCAGAATTCCTTACTAACAGCGAATCCTGCTTTATATAGAACCTATGTATAAAGTTGGTCTCAGAACGCTACCTTGTGGTACTCTTGCTGATATTTTCTTTATTTCTGAGTATTCGCCGTCTAATTTAACACGAAAGTATTGGTTAATTTCATAAAACTGCTTTGGTAAGTCCCATTGTTTTTTATATTCCAAGCCTTTATGAACATATTTTCTTACTTTCAAGTACATCTTCAATTATGTTTAGAATCCGGTGCACTTGTTCTATTGTTGAATGGTTTTCTCTGAAGCCAAATTGAGGAGGAGTGAAGGAATAAGATTTCTTTCTTCTATTATTGGTTTGACTCTCTTTAGTAGTTTCTCAAATATTTTTGAAATTATTGGGAGTAAGGAAATCGGACTATACGAATTTTCAATTGGTTTGGATTTTTGGAACGTGTTTAAATCTGAACACTGCATTAATTATCTGCAGTTGTTTACGCAGTCCTTTTTCAGGCGGAGATTTTACTATTTCACCTGTAATTAAGTCATATCCTCTGGATTTAGGTTATTTCTTTGGATTTAGGTTAAGATTTATTTGCTCTTTTAATTCTTGTGATGTGACAGGAGATTATTGCAGTTACCCATTTTATTTAAGGGTGGTATGTTTTCTTCTGCAGTTTGTCTAGGTAGAGGCTAGATTTCTGATAGTATTTTTATTGAGCCGAAACCATAATTTGAATGAAGTAGAATAATTTAAAACTATAAACTTAAAATTTTATGATCTTAAATAATTGTGTTACTTTCTTTTACGTAATATAATGAAGTATAGTGAAAAACTTTGACTTCGTAATTTTTGCTATTTCGCCGAAGTCAAAACAAGTTGTTTTAAAAAATCTCTTTTGTGTCTATGTGTGGTGCTATGCAGACTGAAAGTTTGTGTTCTATCTACACAAAGAAATCATCGTGATGAAACCACATACTTAAGCATTTTCCATATATTGGGAGTGATGTTCTGCCAAAATCGGATGACCGGAAGTGGTAGCTTCCATAGGAGCTTTTTCGTTTTAAGCAAATATTTTGAAAAGTATATAACATTTACGAAAAAACGATTAAAAACAAAAACATTGTAAATTATGTTTCCAACAAAAATTCGTGAAATGATTTTTTTTTTTAATTTTACTGGAAATGACGAGTGATAAAAAAAAGTTTATTGTACCACAATTTGGCATCTCCACCGTCCAGGCGGATGGCCAATTCGTAATAAAACATCATACTTAAGCTTTTCCAATAATTATAAGATCTTTACGAATTTGCTGAAAATTTGTGTACCGGAAGTGGCAACTTTCATATTAGTTTTTAGAAATTTTTGCAATGATGTATAGCATTTACAAAAACGCCAAAGAACTGAAAGATTGAAATAAAATTTTCATATTTGTCTAATTGTGCAAAATCGAAAATGAACTGTTGGACAAAACTCTAAAGAGCAAATACGAAATATAACTCGCTGGCCGGATTCTGTACAAAATCCGACTTCAAATAATGCAGCAGAGGTATGTTCAGTGCCATTAGAAAAATATAGTGTCTGAATTTGCACTAATCTAGAATTGGCTCATGGAATTGAGCAATAAAATAAATGTTCTTTGAACGATTTTCTGCTATAAAGTGTTCTAAAAAAATTAACTTGACACTTTTGGTTACAGACTCCTATCAGGTATGTTCATTGCCATCCAAAGAATGTAGTGACTGAATTTGTGTTAATCCAGAAAAGGCCTAATTCCATTGAACAACAAATACCATTGAATGGACGATTTTTTGGTATAAGTGTGCTAGAAAAAAATGAACTTAACACTTCCGATTGCATATTCCAACCAGAGATGTCCATTGCCTTTCGAAAAATTCTATTGAACAACATACCGTTGAATGAACGGTTGTAGGCTCCAATGAACTAGACACTTCTGCTTGCATATTCCTATCAGGTAAGTTCATTGACTTTCTAAAGATTTAGTGGATGCATTTGTGTTAATCCAGAATTGGTCCAATTCCATCTTTTCCACAATTTATGAATGAAAATTTACGACAATTATGTTAATGTCTTGTTCTATGAAAAGCCAAAATTTCGTCAGTATAGCCGCCTTTCGAAAATTTTACAGTTGGGCTTAAATCATTTCTTCATTTCGGTTTTATTTTTATCTTCTTTAAGGCGAAATTTTATTTGCCCATTTTCTCGGCTCAGCCGAGCAATAACTAACATAAATGGGGTGTAATTGGTATGCAAAATTTTGCGTTCTGCTGCAGTTAGCCACATCAATTTTATTAGTGAAACTTCCTAACTGGCTCTAATTCATGAAAACAACCCTTGAAATTTAGCTGTTAAACATTTCGTTTAGATAATGATCTGTTGAAACAATGTACCAGCGCATCAGTGCTCTTTGTAGTCCTGTTTGAAACTAGCTAATTTTGACATATCATTATGCAGTCTAATCTAACATTAAAGATGTGTTAAATTTACTGAATTTCGTTACCTGAAAATAGAGGAAAAAAAATATCATTTAGTATTTTTATAATATGTATGGTGCAAATATTACAAAATAATAAAAAAAACATATTTTGAGCAAAAATTATCATTTAACTATAAATAACACGAAATCCAGTCAACGAACTGACTGATAAATTAAAACATGACACAGCGAAACACGTTTTTTAAACATTATTACGATAATAATAAAATGACCTCATGAAATGGAAGTGGTTTGATCACAAACACCCAGCACCGATATACACACGATTTATCGGATCAATTTGGAATTCACCAATTTTTGAACTAATTAAACAGGTCCATTCTCCTTATCAGTAACTTTCTACTAAAAATAGCGAAAGTGCTCATTAACAGCAAAGCATCTAAACCAATCATTCTAAACCGTCTAAATCAAGGGGTGAACTATAAATTGATGTACTATTTATGTACGTAATCTATAATTAACTGTCATTTGCCACATACTAAACATTATTTCCAATTAATATAATTTGTAATTATTCGAAACCACCTCGTTGACCTTTATTAACCCTCGAAACAATCATAATGAAACATTTAGTTCTGTCTAATTGGATTGAATTTTTCTATGGTTTCCGGTTGTCTTATATAAATTTATAAACATTACATACATAAACTAACATAACTTTCATTTATATGTTACTAAATTTATACAATGATAATTATGCTGTATGTATTTGTAGTATAACATATGTACCGTACGAGTATATGGCGTACGTAATATTCCCAAAATTCAACAAGTGATTTATTTATAAAATGCATGTTCAAGTTCGAATAACAATTTGTGAGAACTACACGTATTTATAGTGCACACTTTTTAAAGAGGAAATTGAAGTGTATACTCAGCGCTATTCTCAAATTCGTCTTTCATATTTTTTATTGAACTTCAAAAGCTTTCACTTAATTGAGATTCGGCAATTTTTTTATAATTTGTGCATGCACAACTATTGACGTTTGTTGTACGTGTCTGTTATAGTTTTATTGTTTATAAAGTAATTTTTATTTTGAAAATTTGGGTTAATAAAAAAATTATTTACAACTACAACACGATTTATTATTGTAGTTTATAATAGAAGCGTTATTTATTACAATTTTATACGAATTATCATCGCATTAGAAATCAAAATTCACCTTGACGTATTTTATACTGTAGTGGTTGTTTGTAATGCTTTCGGTAATTTATGTCGGTAAATTACCGATATAACCAACCGCAAAGGTCATGAAATAAGGCAAGGTTAAGAATCAGCTTCTATCCACAATATCTTACTGAGTTTTTATTATTTTTAAGGTCATTTATGGTGGAAAGTGCTTATCACTTATACTGCACCATAATTTTTTTAATTCTGTTTTATATTTTTATCAGTAGGAAATGTTAAAGAAAAAACATTATAGTTTTGTTAATAACTTGTGTTTGTACGGTCCCTGTACATTGAATTATGAACACTATTAATACAGGGTGTTTTTCAGGTGGACGGACGACGTTTTATGGCAAATTGAGGGGGTCGTTGGGAAGCTTTCATCTCATGGAACCGATGTCCTAAGTCTCACGGTAACTGAGAAATGATATTTTTAAGTTTTTTTTTTTAAATTACCGAAAATTTCACCTTTAATTCTTGGCCACACGGTCTCCAGACCTCACACCCTTGGATTTCTACATCTGAGGACCTGCTTAACAATTACTGTACGCAACAAAAGTACCCACAATAGAAATTTTAATTGAAATGATAAGCAGCACATTTAAAAAAATGAAAAATAAATTCAACCTCCCACAACAACCTTGGAGATAAGAAAAATGTACCTTGCATATGCATACGGAGTGGAGGAGGTCATTTTAAACAAAACTTAATAAATGAAGTTGATTAAAAATTTATCAATAACTTAAAATGTATATTCTTAAACTTGGCCCCGGCGAAATAGTATCTCTTATTTTGACCACAAATTGAATGATTTCTATGACATATAGCATACCGTTGGAAAGGACATAAACTTGAAAAGTTCTTAAAACAAAAGTTATTTCAAAACATTCGCTAGTTTTTTTTAAATGCATATAGAAGGTAGACATTTTTTTATACTTTTCTACATATTTTAGGATTTGGAATGCCATAACTCATTTTTCTTAAACCGATTGTATTAAATAATGATTTATTTAGAATAAAACCACATTGCAAAACACAATAAAAATTATTTCGTGTCTTTACGTTTACAAACAAAAAAGTTATGACCATTTAAAGGTGAGATTTTCGGTAATTTAAAAAAAAACTTAAAAATATCATATCTCAGTTACCGTGAAACTTAGGACATCGGTTCCATGGGATGAAAGCTTCCAAACGACCCTCTCAATCTGCCATAAAACGTTGACGGTCCACCTGCAAAACACCCCGTATAGTGAAAAACACCGTTGTGAAGTTTCCCCCAAAAAAAATCCCGTGTACATATACAAATCCAATAAGAAATTTTTAATGCAGAACATGTATTAGTAATTACACTGTTAAATTTTGGAGAAATAACTATATTATAATAGAAAGAGACGAAAATAGGCGCCACATTTTTTTCATATTCGATTTACACTTGGGTGCAAAAAAACCGCACATTGCTCAATTTTCCACAAAAGTTCAAAAATATCAAAAAAAAAATCCAATCATTGTTTAAATGCAGATACGAGTACAAAGTCTATTTCAATATCTATCCAGTGTTACCTTTGTTTTACAAAGCACTCATAAGACCTGTGCTGGCTTTCGGAAGCGAGAGCTGGACCATGACCACTAATGATTGTAGATTGTTATCAACTTTCGAAAGGAAGGTCATTCGCTCCATCTTTGGTCCAATTAAAGTCGCAAACAATGAATATCTGATTCGCATGAACCACGAGATAAAGCAAATTCTTGGAGGTTGCGATATTATCGGGTTCATCAAATCCAATCGAGTAAGATGGCTCGGCCACGTTGCAAGGTCCCCACAACAACGCATGACCAATAAAGTGTTCCATCAACAACCAGCCGGTGTGCGTCGTAGAGGAAGACCCCGACTGCGCTGGCGTGACGACGTCGAACAAGATCTACAGGCACTAGGATGTCGAAACTGGAGGTCGAGAGCGATGGACCGAGACGGCTGGAGGACCATAGTGCGGGCGGCAAAATCCCTTCATGGGATGTGAAGCTAGAGAGAGAGAGGTACCTTTGTTGTATTTATACGTGCCATCAAACTGATTTTTCAGGGTAAACATCTGAGGTACAAGTTTTTGGGAATTTGTCAGCATGAAAATTAGTGGTAAAAATCGAATTAAAACATGGGAATAAACAAAAAAAACAGTTTTATTAATAAGAAGTATTCCCGCCCCTGGCCCGAATGACAGCTTCCATTCGATGCTGGAATGATTTCACAAAAGTTTTCACAAAATCTTGAGGTATCGCCTCCCATTCCTCTACGATTGCCTGTTGCAGCTCCCGGAGACTCGTTGGAGCAACAACTCTGGCCCGAACCCTTCTTTTTAATTCGTCCCATAAATGTTCGATGGGATTGAGGTCCGGCCTTCGAGCTGGCCACTCCATAACAGACACATCCACCTCTTGAAAATACTGGTATACTACACCAGCCGTATACGGCCTCGCATTATCCTGCATAAACAGAAAATGTTCACCAATAAACCCGGCAAAAGGTACGACGTACTCCTCGAGTACTTCCTCAATGTACCGTTGAGAATTCATTCGTCTTGATCGACAGCCAGTATTGGCTCGTGTGATTAATACAAGATCTGCCTTCGTCTCTAATGATATGCCACCCCAGAACATGCACGATCCACCGCCATACGAGACGTTCTTCAATGCAACATGGTGCATATCGCTCTCCTTGTCTTCTGTATACTCTTCCGCGTCCATCGGTGCCATATAATCACATCCTGCACTCGTCAGAGAACAGGACTGTTCTCCATTCTTCTTCGGTCCAATTCAAATGCTCTCGAGCGAACTCACGACACGCTCGTCGGTGGCCTGTGGTCAATTTCGGAACGTTTGCTGGTCTGTGTGCAGTTAGATAGAAGTTAATCTGAAGGAAGTCGTCTTCTAACTGTCCACCGACTGATTTCGACTTCACGAACTTCTTGGAGCCGCCATCCCAATTGAACCGCATTCATACGGCGATTTCGCAACGAAATCGTTACAAGAAAGCGGTCATCACGCTGTGCTGTAGCACGAGGTCGGCCAGATCTTTGTCGCCGTCTAAAGCCACCAGTTTCCTGATATCTCTGCCACACTCGACGAACGGAGAATCGCCTTAAATTTAGTTGTAAAGAAACTTCCTTTTGGTGCTGCCCCGCATAAATTAGTGCAACCACTTGTGCGGTTACCTCTGGTGTGGTATCCATTTCTTTGCTCCGGTTGAAGACGTAATTAGCTGAGTTTTTTAAAACAATCGAGTAGAGTTCGCGATAGCTATTTTCAAATTTTTTCCAATTTAAAATTGAAAATTAATTTTTTTTAAATTACATAATTTATATTTAATAGAAATCTATGTATAACCAAAAAAATCCATCATAAAACTTTTATGGTTTTCTTGTAATATCGTTGTTCTGTATAGTTCTGTATAATAACGGAGTAGTTCAGAACTATACAGAACAACGATATTACAAGAAAACCATACAACTTTTATGATGGATTTTTTTGGTTATACATAGATTTCTATTAAATATAAATTATGTAATTAAAAAAAAATTAAATTTTCAATTTTAAAATGGAAAAAATTTGAAAATAGCTATCGCGAACTCTACTCGATTGTTTTAAAAAAAACGCAGCTATTAATAGAGGATCGTTCAAGCTAAGCGTCGATATGCGAATGATCACAATTCCGAGCGAGATATTTCATGGCATGCTATTGTATTGATCTTGTTGAATTATTTTTAGAATTTAATTCGAAAGCCTGCTATATGCATTTGACAAAAAATCACTTTGTTTGCATGGTACAAGTACAAAAAAGGGACCACTGGATAGGTATTGAAATAGACTTTGAAGCTGCATTAAAAATATTAAACAAATATTGGATTTTTTTGTGTAAGTGTATTTGCAAAACAGTAAGAGAAAGAGTAATGGTAGCAAGAAAGAGTAAAAAATAATCTTGAGATAACAAAATAAAACACATAGTCATTTAATTGAGTTCAATAAATTAATTTAAAACTATATACAATTTAAACATTATGTTAAAACTAAACATTATTTAAGAAGTATTTCGTAATCGTCTGTGATATTAATTTGTTCAAGATTATTTTCGGCTTTTCGGACAAAATATTGCTTTTAATGGCATCCATACAATGTTTATGACTTTTTTAGTTGTAGAAAACGTGTTGACTTAGTTCACATACATAGTGAGAATTTCCTTAAGTTTCTCATTTGGTGATATAATTCGCTAAATCGATAGGTTCTTGTTTAGTACTATCGGTACAGAGCAAGAGATTAATTTTTGCAGCTTGGTCGTTGCAACGTGATGAGTAGACCAAATTTTTATCAGTACGAAACCAAGGTGCCAAGAAGAGAGGTAAGGTCTCATTTTTGGAAGGGTTTGTGGGGTAGTGTAACCCTGGGGTTAAAATGGGATGGGGAGTGCTTTTTCTACTTTTGTGGTGAAAATATTGTGAGTAAATGGCCTCTTTGTTTTCTTCGACTAAAAAAGTCGTAAACATTGTATGGATGGTATTAAAAGTAATATTTTGTCCGAAAAGCCGAAAAAAATCTTGATAAACATTATTTACTACTAAATTGATATTTTTAAAAAATTAACTAAAAATGAAAAATGAACAAGTAAACAAAATGTATTCTTGTAGAACTTTGTATTCTACTCATAACTCAGAACACGAGCTGATGATGTGTGTGGATTTCATTGATATAAACATTTTGGAAAATAAATCGTAGTCTGTCGGAAAATTCGACTACGATGCAACGATAGCCTTAGGGTCACAGTCAAGCTCCCTTTCCAAACGGCAGTAGTGATATTATTTTCGATCTCGTAATTCAAATCGATTTTTATGGTTTGAGTATTTTAGTTCAGATAAATTCCGGATAGCAAAGAGTTTGTCGGAAAATTTCACTATGTTTAACTGTTAGCTTAAGGTTAACAGAATCAAATAAAACAAGAGCCATTTCCATATCTAGGGGAAAGGTATCATTTTAGATTTGCGAGAGCGAAAAATGACACCTATCCGCTAGATATGGAAATGGCTCTGAATTTATTTGATTGTCTTAACCTAAAGCTAACATTTGGACATAGTGAAATTTTCCGATAAATTCTACAATATCCAGAATTTATCTAAATTAAAACTACTCAAACCAATAAGATCGACTAGATTTGCGAGAACAAAAAATTATACCTATTCTCTAGATATGGAAAGTGCCCTAGTAACAGAGGATTGATGAATCCACCGATTAACTCATAAAGGAATTGTAGCTTACCCTTTCAATAAACGATATATTGGCTTGTGATGTAAATTCACTTATTTACTTTTTATATAATTCTATCTTATAATGAACACACCGATGAACAATGTGAGAATTTGAAACAAATGAACTCATTAGGGAATATACAAATGAATTTCATGCTCTATGAAACCAGTGAATTCATAAATGATTTCATAGAGATTTTCATAAAGAATTGCTCTATTACTAATCCGGTGAGCTAATTAAGGAATATATAAATGAATGTCTTGAAGATTAATTGTTTAAATTCATGTATTCAATTCAAAATCGGTACATTTTCATCGAGGTGAGGTTACCAAGATGTTGGGAGTTTATGGTTTTGAACTAGTAAAAACATTTTGACTGCAGACTGCATTGACCCAACTACTAAAATATTGAAAATACTTTGAACTTTCATACAAAGTATAATCACAATGCCTTAGCGAATTATTATGATTAATCGCAAAATTAAATCTTATTTTGTGAGTTGATAACAGTAAAAAAAATACAAGACAAGCGTGTTTCCTGATTATCATAATTAAAATCATTATGGGGATCACCGAACGGCTCATCACATGTTTCCTTTATATATTGCGCTACATAAAATTTTTATTTTATAATTAATTTCATGAAACTCATCAAAAGAATCATCAGAAGTATCATCATAATGTTTAATTGTTTATTATTTATAAAAACACGCAATCAAAGGATTAGCAATACTTTAGCAATCTTGGATAATTGTCTGCGTTTGGTAGCTTTCTTCTAAAATAGTATTTATTTATTTGTTTATTTTTAATTTTCCCTTTTTATTACAACATGACAACTAGGTCATTTTATGTAACTACATTGTAATTATATTGAATAAATAGCAACAAGTTATCTTAAGCTACATTAGTTTGTACAAAATTCAAAAATATATGAATCAATATATGAAAAAATAAACTAAAATTAAAACTAAAACTAAGTCTTCAATTTTTCAATTTTATTGACCCTATTATCAAGGTGATTTATTTGATTCTGTCTTTTGGACATACTGAAATTTTCCGACAAACTCTACGATATCCAGAATTTATCTAAACAAGTTTTATTCAATCCAATAAAATCGTCTTCAATTTCCACAACAAAATATGATATCCCTATTCTCTGTTTGGAAATGACACTTAACTAATTTAATTTTGCCAACTAAGGCTATTATTTTTACATAGTGGATTTTTCCGACAAAGTTTACGATATCCAGAATTTATTTTAACAAGAATTACACAAACTAATTCAATCGACTTAATTTAGCAGAACTAAAAAAGTATTTGGAAACTAGGTTCATTTCATTGTGTTACCTTATAGGCATTTTCGGACAAACTCCACGATTTTAGTAATATATTTAAACTTAACACATACCTAACGAATTGACTTAATTTACCAGAACAAATTTCAGAAGTATCCCGTTTTTTGGAAATGTCCTTTTTCTCACTTGATTGTCTTCTCTGTATCGACGATATCCTTTTATCGTGTAATTTCCACATAGTGGCTTTGTAGAAAAATTGTGTATACCCGGCATTTAGATATATTGAAATATTATCTTTTGTAAAACTACTTACAAATGAGGAAAAATGGACACATACTTCACTACCATTGAAAAACTCTAGTATTTTATCAAAATAAAAATAAAAACAAAATGTTTTATGTTTTAATTCTTTAAAATTAAATAATTTTCAGTATACATAAATTGGAAAACAATTAAAATTTGGTTAAACTGCCTTTATTTTTAATCACAGCTTTTAATCTTTCATGCTTGCTACATATACAAGTATTGATCAAATTGCGAATTTCATCACTATTTCTCCATATTTTTTTTAGGGTGGACACTGTAGGATTGGGGGTTTTATATACGTTGGACTTAAGTAAGTTCCAACAATTCTCGGTAGGGTTTAAATTCGGAGAACTGCCAGGCCAAGAGAGGATGTCAATGTTTTGGTTAAGGAAGACATACTCTATTAATTTTGCGGTATTGCAAGGAGCTCCATCTTGCGTAGAAGTGTAAGAGAATTGGCTTTCAGGTAGCGACCTCATGTAAGGAAATAAGACGTCTGTTAACACCTTTGTATATTGTTCCTAAACCTCTGTCTCCTGGTCTCCTTCTGACGAACTGGGCCGATTCTGTAATGGCAGGCTAGACATTTGTCACTAAATATAACCTATAAATTAAAAAAAAAACTTTAATTTCGGATTTTTTTTTATTTAATTTTTGAAAATTGTATATAATGAGTGCTTAAAAATTCGATTTACCTTCTTCCAATCGTATATTGTCCAGTGCTTATGAAGTTAAGCCCAAATAATACGTTTTCTGGGTTTCTTAGCTGGACGCCTGCATTTCCAATTATTTTCATATATCTTCGTTTCATATATCCTTCATTGCGTTGTCTTCCTGTTACCCTTACCGTTTCTTCTCTTGGTCTCATAAGATTGAAGAATCTTTGCAAAATTACTTAATGATGAGCAAGAAACTTTTTTCTTTTTTGCGATCTCGCACTATTAATGGTCTTTTGTTTTTAATAATGCTCCGATAGCATGTTTTTTTTCACTGCTTAGATACTTTTTTCGACCCATTTTTAAAAATGAATATCTCAGTCTAGACTTTCCAACCGAAAGAAACCTACCGATCAAACTGTACATGCGGTAAATCGAACCTATAGCAGTACGCCCTCAATTTGGCTACTGCATAAGGTACGACGTGTAAAGCAAACTGCGAAAGAGTTGGGAGTGCTTCGGCCCCAGAACAGAATGCAAATATTAAAAACCAATAAACAAACAAAGAGACCTTAAGTTTTGGTAAACACGAGAATTACTACAAATATTTTTATTCTCAATTAGTTTGTTTATGTTTTAGAATTACAACGATCATTTTCTCTAATTGGGAGGAGTGGCAAAGTCGTAGATTCACACCTCCTCGAAGTACTCCTTAGATAACGGAGATGCAGTTAACGCGATGCAGAGGAAATTTTGTTTAAAAACAAGCACACTACATGACACAGCGAGTAATTGGCACCGCAAAACTATTACCACGTTAGAGGCGGCTGAAACGGGATTCTGTCTTGTACCAAGCGACTCGCTATATAAACTGGGGTATCACTGGGTGCCATAAGATCTATCACCAGTACGTGACCTCCATACGCAAAAAGTGGGTTGATCGTCGAGCCAACCACCTACTCTCACAAAAACCTTCATGTGAACTCTATACAAAGATCAAGGATTAATTTATTGGATTCATCACAACAACGTCCTCGGAACATTTACTCGGAGGACGCTATTAAAATGGGCACGTCGAAAGTGCCTAAGCCTTTTTAGAAGTGGAGATCTGCAGAACGTTTCTTTGGCACTATTCTAGTAATTCCACGGGAATAGGGAATTGAGGAAAGAGTTTATATGTAATTTTCGTTCAAATGAGAATAATTTTTCCATAACTAAATTGGCAGGGAAAATTATTCCCAATTTAATTTTGTTATACTCTCTGGTATAATTTACTTAAAGTTGTGACAGGTTTGACACATTGTGTTTGCAAAAGTGTGCATCGTAGTTTAAGACTTGGCCAGCGTACTCAATTGTAAAACCTCAACAAGTCAAGAATAAAAATTTAAAAAAAAAAATAAGAATTTCAACGAAATCAATTGTTTTTCTTTGTTTTTGGAATGTCAAAATCCAACTGTGCAAAAATAATAATTCTTAAGTGACACTTGTTCGGTTACAAACAGCTGTTTTTTATTGTGAAATGTCTTTTAGGGTGTTTCATCTTGAATAAGTCGGTCAAGCTGTTCCCATTGATTCTACCGACTTATTTAAACTTATGGTTGTTAAAATACGTCTGGCAAAACAAATTTATACAAGATTTTTTTATTTTCAAGAAAAAGAAATTAAAATAAAATGGATAAAAAGAAAAATGTTTACTTTTAATTATTTAGTGTTAAAAAAAATATTTTAAATTAGTTAAAATAAATGAATAACTAAATTTATCTGCAGTTATGTATTTTAATTATTTTATAGAATTTAATTTAAAAAATTTACTCAACCAAATAAATTTTCTGTTGGGAAAAAAGAGATAGAAAATAAGTCACCTCGATAGCAGACTTATTTGAATAAGTCGGTATAAAAAAATAAGTCGGTGTTTGGAAAAAACCGTTAGAGGAATTTCATATCTATTTTCAGTAATTTGACAATATTTTTAAACAAATCCAAATAAAATAAAACAGTCAGTTTTTATTGATAAATGGTACAATATACATAGATATTACAAATGAAAATATACACATACACGAAATGATTTTACATTACACTGGAAAAAGGAAATAAACCAAACAAAATTAAAGTATAATCAGTATAAAAATAGCGTTTTCCACAACTGTTATAATACCATACGATTAATAAAATGCACAAAAACACTATTTTTGCGATATCATAAATTATCAAAACATCACAGAATCTGAAAATGTATTAAAATGATTTTAATTAGCAAACAAGAAAAAAATTTAATAAAAATAAAAATGGCTTCCTACCGTATCAAAAATGTATCTTCTTCTGCTGTACATAAAAACAACAACAAATCGTATTTTTAAGTTTTTCTTATTTTTGAGTGAGAAATAGCGCGCACTTTTTTTTTCTTAAGTGACAGCTAACATTTAACGAAGGTTTCGTTGGATATCTTAAGTAAAAATTAAGTTTGGCTGGGTAATAACACTGACATGCCATTTATCGCATTCTTATTTTTTTATTAAGTTAAGTTTTTATTCCTGACTGGTTCCCACTTAAGATTCTTGATGTTGACAGCGAACAAGAAACACGCGGAAATAGTTTTGCTTATTAGAAATAAACTTTTGGATGGTGATTTGAAACGCGACTGTACACGGAAAAATAGAAAAATAATTCAAATAATAAGAAATATAAAAATGTTTAAGACGATGCATTCCTCTGTCATGACTTCACATCAAGCGGAGACAAAAATTCTTTAGTGTTGGACTCGGGAGCTAGTGACCATATGTGGCATCGATGTGAAAGGTTTGAGAATTCTGTGGGGATATCATCACACAAAACGGTGAAAAATGGTGAAAAAGTCATGGCTCGAGGAGGAAAAGCGATATCAACATTATTACGATCGACGGTGTTTCATGAATCCGTAGATGTATAGTGGATTTTCATCGGAAAAAAATTTGGATTGTCGCTGTCGATTGCAATCGAAAACCAAGCACTGCGAACTTGGTGGATGAGACTTTCGCAAATGTCAAGATTACGAAAATTTCACTTTATACAACTCGGATACCAGAACGTCGCGAAAATTTTTTTTACGAATTCGACTTCGTGAGCGAGAATGTTGCATGCGAAGCGTGCATCTACGCAAATCATCATCGTGGAAGTGATAAGCTTCGTAAAGAGAAATCAAAGGAATGTGGTAAAGTTATTCATGCTGACGTTTGTGGACCAATGCTGGCGCGATTTTTTATATCTGCGTTTCGTATATTTATTTATTTATTTTATTTTTTTTATTTAAATTATTACAACTGAATACAATTCATCTAGTAATTTATCTTTCTTAATTTAGTCACTTGTGAATGAGAAGACGCGCATTGGCCATTTATAGGTTATTTACTGAAGTAGTCTTTGCTTTGGTGTCCCTAATTCATTAAATCAATTGGTTTCGTTCTCTGCAATCGTCTTACTGCATGGGAAGTGTCCAACATACCACGAAGCTCTTCATTTACGTGTTGATAAATACGTTGTCCATGTATTACTGCAAGTTTTTTTATTTCTTCTCGGGATATTTAGATCCATATGAAGGTCATCATTCCTAATGTACCACGGAGTGTTAACTATACCACGTAGCACTTTGTTTTGAAAAGTTTGTATTATTTTAGTGTTGGTTTTCTTTGTACAGCCCCAGAGCTGTATTCCGTAAGTCCATACAGGCGTTAGCACCTGTTGATATAATAGCAATTTATTTTCGGTTGACAATTTTGAGTTTTTCCCGAGCAGCCAATACATTTTTGAATATTTTATATTAAGGAGGTGAATTATGTAAACATTACGAGTTACGAGTTACGACAAATGACGTCAAAAGGCCTTTTCATTTAAAGCATTTTGAGTTGTCGTAATTACGACTTTTTGTTGTTGTTTTAGTCGTACACATTTATAAATACGACACAAAAGTCGTACTATATTTTTTTTTCTTGTTTTCATTGACAATTTTTCAAAATTAGTTTCAGTCGTAATTCGTAAGTCGTACTCGTAATGCTTACATAATAACCCCCAAGTTCTTCTTTTTTCTTTTTAACGTGCTTTTTCCATCTGAGCCTTGTATCTAAGGTCATCCCTAGATATTTAGCCGTCTATTTATTGAAGCAAAATTGGGAAGTTGCAGCAAAGTTAAAATTCGTGGCTATGCGAATGTAGCAAGAGACTGGCTGCGAACAATAATTCATGCGAAGCAGATAGACAACAAACTGTGGGTGATGGTTTTCAATTAGGCAGTGTATGAATCGAACGGAAACGAGTACAGTGCCCAACAAATCACCGTATGATTTATAGCACGGTAAAAAAACGAAAATCCATCGGGAAAACTGGATCCCCAGGCAGTCAAATGTAAGTTTCGGAGAGAAACAAAATTGAGATAGCTCATATACCAGAACACAAACATAATTTGGGTTTTGACAATAGGCTTTGAATCACATTCAACGAATTTGATTGATTTGATTCATGGTTATCTATGAATGCGGCACAGCGCCTCCACCCAGTTTCTACGTACCGTTTTTAGCAAAAATTATCTCGATGGAACAACTTAAATTTATTGAACATCGGCAATCGCAAATATAAATCGCGGGCGTGGTTGAGAGAAATCTCTTGTACGAAAGGTTAATTAACAATAGTTTTCATTAGTTTTCATTTTTCTGTTTGGTTTGAAGTTCGGTTGTCCCAGAAACCAGATTATATATGATAAATTTACTTACTTGTTCTAAATACGGAACAAAACAAAAAGGAAATAAGCAAAGAAGTAACAAACAGTAGTATCGCCTTATCGGAGACTAACAATCTTACACGCAATTTATGTGCTTTCAAATTTCCATATTTTGTTTGATTATGTGAAATGTTGCGACATAGCTTGTTTGAGCTGTGATATCATTAAATCGAGAGGGATGATTTAATTTTAATTTATTTAAAATTACAAACTTAAGTTTTGACATTTAATTTTAGGAAAAATTTCGTTAGATTTATAAAGTTTTTCGTGTATATTTATTTTAACAATGCCATGTTGCTATAGAACGTAATTATCGAACACTAATCATATTTACTTAGTTTGTTTCTTCATAAAGAAATATTTTGTACTTTAATGAATTTAATTACAAAACACATGCAACCGAAGAAACATAATAGTCATATGTGTAGCTGAACTGATAAAAGAAACTAGGTTATGCTATAGTAGTGTACTCGTATAATCTATTGTCATTTGGGAAATTCTTACAAAAGTAGATATTTTTGGTGCAAAATTGTCATTGTTTATAATGCGCTCTCTCTGGAATGGAAGGTGCTATGAACCAATAATCTAATTATTTGATTTAGGTTATCGATACTATTTCCCAAACTCTAAAATTGGCAGCATCCTCCCAAAAGACGATTCTCAATTATTAGTGGCATCACAACAAAGTGGGGAGTGAACACCCTTTATCAGCGATACATTTCATGTAAAACAAATAGCTACAGACCCATGAAGAAATGGATAAGTATCAAATCGACACTGACAAGCACGTGACAGAAACACATTTCCTTACTTTTGAATACATCTGCACTGTCTTGTAGAGGCCTTTATTTCATACTTGCATAGCGAAACTGGCAATGTAATATACATACATACTAATATCAGGAAAAAACAATACAATTTGCTCATTGTCAGCCAAGCCATGCCACACTTAAGACGCTTCCTACAAGCACTGGCAACTATGGTGGTATTCTAAAAGTGCTATGCTTTTCTTGTGATACTTCAGTAACCCACCCAAAAATAATTGAAACCTAGTAACAGTAGATACTAAGATTTTGACAGACCTCAAATTTGAAAACGGAGGTTGAGAACGCGTATAACCCAGTATGCAATTTTTCCACTGTGTGGAAAAAATTGGTTTAGTTCCATACTGAATTCCGTACTGCAAAATAGCAAAGACACAAAAATTTTGATTTTGGACAAAAAATATTTTCTTCCTCTTTCTAATTCACGTTTTTCTTTTATTTTTATAAATTTTTATTTTGTATCTCCAGTTTCTTATAACAAGTTGGCGGAGAAATAAATAAAATGTAAATATATTTGAGACGATGTAAATTGGTGATGAAATTTTCTTCTTATTTTTTAAGATGTTCAGATATCAAATCGAGTGGTGGATGGCAAAAATAGTACATATAACCAAATATTTAATGTATTGATTTAAATAAAATAAAATTTTTTTTAATTTTTATTTTCGAAAAAAAATATTACTACTTAGTTCCATATGAAAAATACTAAAGAAACCGGCTTAATTTTTCGTAGAAAAGTGTTTAAAATTACTATGGAAAAGTGTATAGAAAAAACCGAGTTTCCAACGAAATTCCACCTTCTTTCCTATTTGATTTTTTCTCTTTTTAGTTGGGATGCACTCCGACACCGGTGTTTTGTGACACTTTTCTTTGGCGAGTAGTACGGATTTCCGTGTACATAACATGGTTCTTTCCCTAGAAAGAGTTTAGTTTATGAACGCGAATGTAAACGGAATTCCGTCGGCATTGCATATTGGGAAGTAACGGATTTAAATTCAATAAACGAATGAATATTGATACATATTAAGGTATATTTGAGAAGATTGTCTTAAACTTGGCAATTAACAATCCGAAGAGATGGCAGCACATACTTATATTGAATTTATTTCCTAAAGCCTACATGTTCCAAACCATAATTATCTCAGTAAACCAACGTGGAATTTTATCCCGGCTCAGAACAGATTGCAAAGATTAAAAATAAATAAACAACTCAAATGTGATATTCTTCCTTTAAAATGAAGATTGTCAAATTTGACGAATTTCGTTACTAAGCCGTTTGGAAGTTTGATTCCAAACTAATGTAAAATTAAACATTTCGATCGTGTCCTATGGCTATGGCGCTAACCAAACTACAAAAATTTGGCAAATAAATTTGAACTTATATTTAAAATATAATCACAATGCCCTAGCGAATTATTATAAAGTATAACCCAAAATTACATTTAGTATCGTACGCGCAATTTAATTTTGAATGGGGAATCAAATTTGCCACTGATGGAATTGTAGGGCGCTAACAGCTCTCATGTAAACCAACTGTCGCTGTGCTGTGTGATTAGTATTTTCATTTATTTTTAATTTGGATAATTGAAAAGGTTTTGGGACCTACAGGCCAAGAGGATCGAGTACTTGTAATACAAAATCATCCAAAAACATACAACAAAATGTGGCTTTACAGATTTTAATATTATTCCAATATACTCGTGTAATCTATCGTTTGAAAGGTCTTGGTCAGACTACAATTTGATTATACCAATTTAGTTCATAAATGCACCGTTTCGGCGCTAGTGGCACATTATTCGTTTATCTTACGTATATATTTGTGTCGCAAACATTGATTAGGTTAGTCATAAAATTAGTCATGGACATCGTTTAAAATGGCTTGAACCAAGCATCAATCCTTTAGATCTCAAATCCACCGTTCTGGGAAGTGACCTTTGGACTAATGATGGGTTGGTATGGCATAAATCGGTCAGATAGTAATTCGGAGAGGGGTTTTGATCAGGAGTAAAATCCTAAACAAGTTGTTTTGGAAAAATCTGGAATAACTTTTAAATGGACATTTCATATTTTTGTATAAGTTTTAAATGATCGATTAATGAATAAATTTATAATACACCAATCCCATTATGATCAAAACGCGTCTTTATATCTTCTTTATCGCCTTATTTACCTAAGATTACATAATCAGTTTATAATTTCAGATTAATGAAAATATCGGTCTATTAAAATCCTGGCCTGGTCTGTGGCTGTGAAAGTTGCATGGTGGGGATGCTATCGTTTTGATTCATTTTTAAAATATTTTTATGCTGATCCCATACTGCGGTCACCCAAATTTCTACTAATCCAAGCAATGGTTGCTTGACGTTTTGGTAAAATGTTGGGAAAGGATAATTACCTGGGTTGAAATAGACGGAGGATAATGACCGCGGGGTAATGACCGGAGGTGGTAATGTAGGGAGGCTTGCAATCTAATCATTCAATCAGTAACTCTGGAAAAACACTTTACAAGTCTTCACTCTGTGATTTGCCTAAGTGTTTATTGTTAAATTATTGTTGGAGCAATGTTGCACACTACCTTCCCATGAGGTGGCAGAAAGATCATCCATCGGGGATCTATCGGGGAAACATATAAGAGATGCTATTTAGAAGTTGATACGATCAATTAACAGGTTAAAAAGGCGCAGCATGCGGAAGATTAAAACATTTCAATATAGACAGGGAAAGAAATAATTTTTATTTAGTTATATTTAAAGTGTCAACCTTCTGTGCAATTTAAATAAATATTCTATTTAGCTTCAATTTAATAGCAACATACAATTTTATCAGTCGTGCAAAAAATACAAAAAACGTTGAGCGGAAATTTAATAATTTGTCGTGCTGACCACAAATTCTAATTACATTACTATTATTAATACATGTTAGTTGTGTTACAACGATCGCGTTTTATTATGTACAATCCCAATATTTACATAATATTGTTAATATGTACATGCTTAGTTAGTATAAATATCCATGCATGGTATGCGCTAGTTGTAATTGTGAAATGAAAATTTGTTTTTCAATTTGCCCAAATTAAAATCTTTCAGAAGGACCCTCGTAACCACACATGCAAAAAATTACATCCAAATTTACATTTAAATCTACTTACACAATTTTAATTAAAGTAAAATGGGTAATTAAACGCAAGTCATTCATTAATATGCAAATAAGGCACACCTACATACATAAAATGCCAGTGGCATGTTTATAAAGAGAAGGCGAGTCATTTAATGTGGGGTAAGGACACGTTTACAGTAAATTTGTTTGAAATACATAATGTGAATATGACCAATTTTGGTTTATGTACGTACCGTAACAAATTAGATTAACTTTGCAAACTTTGAGATTGATTAGGTATTTCAGTTATTACTTTAACAAAGTAAAAGTGTTATGTTTTTTGATTTTTTGGTAAATAATTGTTTTATTTTTCAATTTATCTCGTACAGTCATGGTAATCCTGAATCATCTGTTCGTGTTTTTTTTTTCAATTATTACAAATTCCAAAGAGGAAATTTAAATGTTACAGCTATCTCAATTAGCCGTTGCTAATTGCGTTACTAGTCCGTTTGTAGTTTTATTAAAAATATATTCAAATTTTCACTAGTTAGAAATCTATCACGGTTCTAAACTAGTTGCAGTCCAGTTAGCCACATTCCAAAAATCATTTTAGAACTCCAAGTCCATCCAACATATAGAAAATTTTATCTTTCTAGCTCGGTCGAAGAAGGCCGTATGCCATAACTTCACCAAAAAGCACCATTTCATTATGATCGATTAAGGAATGATTTAATACTGTCGCGGTTGGCCAAATCCTGAACTATTCAAAAATTTATTTTACATTTCTAAAAATGAGTTTCCACCAATTTCTTTACGAAGCTAAATCCGCTGAATATACTGGATCTGACAACAATTCTAACTTATCTCGTAATTTTCCCATTGCCCAGACATTCTTGGTTGAGGCACTAACGGAACAAGTTTTTGTTTAACCTGGACCCGTGTACTAGATAGTTTCTTAATTATCGTGTACTGGGGTACTCAGTGCCCCTATGTAATTTATATATAAATTTTCTATTGAACGGACATATTATAATAATGGTAAAAAAAACTAAGTTTAATAAGTTTTGAGATGAAATTCGTTTATTTGAAGGAAAACAAAAATATACAGAATTATTTCATTGCTTACATTTCAAAAAAGTAGAAAAGGAATTACGCTGGAGAGTGGGCTCTTGTGCGTTTTACCGAAGGCTCAGATGATGTTGACGGAATACTCATACAAATGTCGTCGTAATTTTCTTTGTTGTCTCCTGTACTGCATTCGTGATATAACACTTCTCGCAAATTCGAATGAACATCTGCCTCGTGTCGTACCTAATTGCTCAATAGTAAGTTCCTTTGATGGTTGGTAAACTTCAGTCAGGTTTTGTTGAAAGATATTCCAAACGTATCTAAACGCTGCCAATTTGTACGTTTCAAGGCGCAGTGCTCTAGTACGGGAATCATCAAATCGAATAAACCGGCTTAGTTGTTCGAGTCTTTCTAAAGATATAACGGCACGGTAAAATGACATGTTAGTTATATGGAACAGATCCTTCGCTTCTACTTTGTTCGATTTTTCTGCACTACCATACATATACAACAATACAGCTATGTACGCGTAAATTTCGACTTCGCCTGTGTTATACTAATGACGCAATTGTTTTGGACTTTGAGATAATCGATGATTCTCATAATACCGTTTCGATTTTCTGTTCGTTTCGAGCACGATAGTACGAATAAGGGCTGCTGGAAACAAACGTTTGAATGCATCACTCTTTTTTGGAATGTTATCAGAATTGTCGCTTTGTATTTCAAACGGTCATTCCGATCTCTAATTGATTTTTGCTTTTGAACTGCATCTGGAAATGACCACCAAATATCTGAATGCTTGCTGTTTCTCACAATATACCGCATTCTACGGTTATTCTACGGTCATTCTACGGGGCTATGGATTCCTCCTCAGCCACTTTTCGTTAGCGCAATTCTTCATTAGATTGTTGTATCTGAACCTCTTCTTCTTCCGCAATATCATCACCCACTTGTTCGACACGTAAGTCCTGAATGACTGGTATAAAATCGTGAGAGTTATCGACGTCTGAGACATCGCTTTCTGCACCATCATCATCATCAACTACATCGCTTTTATGTCCGCGCGAATGCTCTATACCATCGATATATATGGGCGCATCATCAACCTGGTTCATGTACCTGTCAAAATGCTCATCGAAAAATTTTTCTATCACCATACTTACCAACAAAAATATTTTATACACTCTATTATTAGTACACGATAATTCAGTAAAACTTCCCACAAAATAACAGCATAGATATTCGTACTCGTATATATATAGAAACTTACCGTAAATGGAAATTTCCATTACTGAAAAACAAAATTGTAAGCCAAATTATTTTCATATTTAGGAAAAGAACCAAATTAAACATTTTTTCCGAATAAAACAACACTGTTTCTATCGTATTCTTACATGGGGGCACTTAGTGCCCTAGTACACGATAACACGTGAGAAACTTCAAATCATCGACAGCCATTAAAACAGCTCTGAACTGGAAACCGTTTCTTACTTTTGTGATCATTGTGAGCACATTGGGGGGTAAGGGGCATCGGCCTAGAAGGTCAATACACCAGCCCAAATGTCAACCTCACCTGCACGTGGTGCTCCCTGCTAATTAACCAACGAGGCTCTGGCGACCGAGTAACGGCGGGATAACCGAACACCGAGAACCTAGTAAATGATGTTCTCTCCACTGACCCACTGCCAATTTCACTGGTTAGATTGGTAGCTGCTTCAATAACCAGTCATTATAATGCAATGAGTTTTCAACAAAAAGGAATTTTTACCCCAGGTGGTACACCAACTGCTCAGTTGGCTAATCCACCCTCTAACGAGGCCGGCTCAAAGGATTCTGGGGTGAGCCAACCATTGCTATTCCCATTCGATCGAAGTTCAAAATTAGCTAGGTCACCACCTAGACAAATAGAGTTCGCAACTCAGCAGGAAATCGAAAATGCTGAACTACGCAGAAGACTGAGTGAAATAGAAAAAGTCGCATCGCAACTTAGCAATGAAATCGCTAAGTTAAAGAAAGAAAACGAGGAGCTAAAGAAGCCCAATCTGATAGAGGTTGTGGAAACTCCTCTTACTTGTTATAACGAAACCAGTACCCTTGCCCGTACTGAAGCTGAGTTCCACACAGATGAGGAGGAACTTGCAAGAGAAACTGATTGGATACACAAACAGAAGAAAAGACCAAGGAAAAAACGAAGAGCAGAATTCTCGCCAGAAGTTGAGGAGCTCTCGCAAGCAAAAGTTAATGAAACTGTCAATCCAGTGCCTGTACCCCAACTTCACCAGCGACAAGAACAACGAAAGGTTGCAATGAAGACCAAAGCACCACCGCCAATTAATGTGATAGGCATTACTGAGTTTGCGAATATCCAAGCTCTAATGAAATCAGTGTCCACAAACGACTATAAAGTGGTTGCACTAAACAATAATGTTTGGAAGATAAACACAAGAGATCCCGATGCATACAGAGCTTTAGCCACAAAGCTCACTGAAGAAGGTAAAGAGTGGTATACATATGAAGACAAAAATAACCGAAACATCAAGGTTATGGCCAGAGGTCTACATCCCACCTGCAGGAAGGAGGATATAATAGAAGATCTCAAAATGAAAGAACTGCAAATTGAAGACGCAGTCAATATCCTTAAACGATCCTTAAACCAAGATCGTTAAAAGAGGGCTCCCGCTATTCATGCTCACATTCAACAAAAGCGAAAAAATTGAAAATATATTTAATATCAAAGCAATACTTAATATGAGGGTTAAAATAGAACCACTGAAAAAGAACACGAGATTAATACCTCAATGCAAGAAATGTCAAGCTTATAACCACACCCAAAGATATTGCGGGAGAGATGTTAGGTGTGTAAAATGTGCCAGTAGGCACAACGCGAAAGACTGTTCTCTTAGTCGAACCGAACCTGCAATGTGTATAAACTGTAAAGGACAACACCCAGCCAACTATAGAGGATGCGAAGTAGCGGTACAACTGCAAAGGTTAAGAAATAAAACAAGCCAATCGACTCAAAACAGTTAGACAATGTTAGAAGAGAAAGGATTCCAACTACAACTAGAGCGCCGACACAACCAGAGCCCATAGGACCAGAGAGGAGATCCTACTCTCAGATAACGCAACAGAATACTATTGAAGAAAATCCACTAGAAAGGATATTTCGAAGTATAGAAACGATAAATGCACGCCTAGCAAAACAAGAACGTGGTCTAGAAGCTATATATAAGCGGCTAGATAGACAAGAAGCTACCAATGAGCTTACATCAATGCTATACTAATCAAATGAATAGATCATTTAGAATTGTTATTTGGAACGCGAATGGATTACCACAGCATGTTCCAGAACTAGAAATTTTTCTAAACTTAGAAAAAATAGATATATGTCTTGTCTCGGAAACTCATTTAACAGAAACTTCATTTATTAAAATACGTGACTATCAATGCTACCATGCTATTCATCCAGGAGGAAACGCTAGAGGCGGGTCTACCGTAATTGTTAAAAATAATATTAAACATTATGAAGTGCCCGGCATTGAGGAAGAAATTATGCAGGTTAAAACAATAATAGTTAAATCAATAAATAATAGGGAACTCAGTATCTCCTCTATTTACTGTCCCCCACGCCATCAATTAAAAAAAGAAGACTACAGTCGACTTTTTAAATCACTAGGATCAAATTTTATCATAGGCGGTGATTTTAATGCAAAGAACACCTATTGGGGATCTAGACTTACAACCTCTAAAGGGAAAGAGTTATTTAATGCAGCTCGCGAGAACAACTGTGAATTCCTCTCTGGCGATAAACCAACATATTGGCCTGCTGACATACATAAAATTCCAGATCTTCTTGACTTCTTTGTAACAAAAGGAGTTTTAGAGGACTACACATGCATTGAAAATAGTGAAGGACTATCATCTGACCACTCACCTGTGATCATGACACTGAGTACAATGATAATAAAAAAAGATAATTCACCTAAGTTAACAAACAATAAAACCAATTGGGATCTATTCAAGAAATTAATAGAAGATCGAACAAATCTCGGCGAACCAATTAGAACGAAGGTGCAGTTGGAAGATGAACTAGAAATATTTAATAACAACATCCAACAAGCGGCTTGGGAAAGTTCACCGATTTCTCATACCAACGCTATAATGAAACATAACTATCCTCTTGAAGTCAGAGAGCTACTTAGGGAGAAACGGAAAGCTCGCAAAATCTGGCAGCACTCTCGTGCACCGCAACACAAAACTATTCTAAATTTTTTGTGCAACAAATTAAAACAACTAATAAAAGAAATAAAGAACGAAAGCATAACTAAGCGACTACGAGGTCTTTCTGAATTAAAGGATGACGATTACTCGCTTTGGAAAGCAACGAAGGGACTAAAAAGATCCAAAATGCATGTGCCGCCTATCAAATGCGATGACGGTTCATGGGCTAAAAGTGACAAACAGAAAGTCTCTCTATTTGCTGCTTATTTAGAAGAGACTTTTCAACCGTTGCCGAGGCAAACAGCAAATGAAAATACAACAGTCGTAAACAAAGCAGATGATCTTGACATAAGGCATGTGACTTTATTGGAGCTTAAAACTGAAATCAATAGTAACTTAAGTATTAGAAAAGCTCCAGGTTATGATTTAATAACTGGGCAAATTGTGAAAGCCATTCCCGAGAAAGGTTTGCGTAAATTAAATCAAATAATTAATGCAGCTTTCAGATTGAAATATGTTCCACGACAATGGAAGGTGGCCGAAGTAATAATGATTCCTAAACCAGGCAAACCAGGAAACGATAAAAAATCATATAGGCCGATATCACTACTTCCAATCATATCAAAAATATTTGAAAAACTGTTGCTGAAAAGACTCAAACCTATAATAGAAGAGAGATGCCTAATTCCACCACACCAATTTGGGTTTAGAGAAAATCACTCTACAGTTGAACAAGTTCACAGAATAACGGATGTCATTGAGGATGCACTCGAGAATAAGAAAATATGCTCCAGTATTTTCTTAGATGTAGCTCAAGCTTTCGACAAAGTTTGGCACCAAGGGCTTGAATTTAAACTGCATCGAGACCTGCCTCAGCAATTTTATCAAATTCTTAAATCGTACATAGCTGATCGACACTTTAGAGTCAAATTTGAAAATGAGTACTCTGAAATAAAAAGAATATCAGCAGGTATACCACAAGGTAGCGTACTTGGACCTATTCTGTTTATTCTTTATACGAGGGACTTACCGAATATTGAAGGTACCACAGTAGCAACATTTGCAGACGATACATTCTAGCAGTTGGAAAACATATTTCGGAAGCAACAAGCAAACTTCAAAGTGCAGTTAACACGGTGAGCAACTGGACTAAAAAATGGCGCATCTCATTAAATGAAGCCAAATCAGTACACGTCAACTTTACAAATCAAAATGTAAACTGTATTCCCGTGGTTCTCAACTCAAACCAAATTCCATATGCAAATACAGCTAAATACCTTGGCATGACCCTCGATGCTAAGCTAAGATGGAAAGAACACATCAAGAAGAAAAAAGAAGAGTTAAACATCAAATATAGAAAAATGTATTGGCTCATGGGTAGAAACTCTGAGCTCTCAATACACAACAAATTGCTTCTATACAGGCAAATGCTAAAACCAGTATGGACCTATGGTATCTAGCTTTGGGGTTGTGCCAAGAAAACCAATGTACAAATGATACAATGCTTCAAAAATAAAGTGCTACGAGGGATTGTGAACGCCCCATGGTACATTAGGAATGACAACATCCATAGAGACTTGAAGATGGAATACGTCACCGATGAAATAAAGAATCATGCAAGGAAACACGTACAGCGCTTATCTCTACACGAAAATGCAGATATCCGTCGTATGTTGGACACCACTAACGGCGTGAGGAGACTCCAAAGGCAGAAACCTCTGGAGCTGGGCAGTTTGTTTTAGAAGAAAGTATTATAAAATGAGTAACCAATAGGTTACTCATCTTAACCCGAGAACTTAATTTAAGAAAGATAAATTACTAGATGATCTCTGAATCAGTTGTAATATTGTATAAATAAATAAATTTATTAAATAAAAAAAAATAAAAAAAAAAAAAAAAAAAAAATTGTGAGCACATCTTTCTGAAAATCATGAATAGTAAAATGAACCAAATGAAAACTAAGACGAAATTTCAGTTTGGAAATTCTTTGGGGCACTCAATACCAACTACACGGGTCTAGGGTTAATAAAAATAACCAAAGGATTAAAACAAATGAAATATAAAAATTACCGAAATATAAATAAAAATCAACAATCAATCTTAGCGGTCGGTACTCTAATATCGAGTATTTCCTCCACTAGCTCTAGCATTCTTTTTGGCATACTGTGCACCAGGTTTGCCATGTACTCTTGAGGTATCATTTCGTATTCTTCCTGCAGAGCTAATTTTCATAATTCGAGATGCCATAAATCTCATGTACCCGACATGCCATAAATCTCATGTGCGTACAAGAGTATTCTTTTTATTGCAATTATTCAGTTCATACAATATTTTATAACAATATATCAAGGCATTACAGTTTCAGTTCATACAATATTTTATAACAATATATCAAGGCATTACCCGTTGTAATCCGGTTTAAAACTAACCAATATGAGGTATAGTGTCAATTTGAGCAGTCAAAAGGTATCCCAAAGAGGTACAGATTACAGTCGTGCACTCTCTGTCCGAAAATTAAAACATCAGGTGGCTTATCTAACATTATTGATGAGTTTTAATTTTCTGATTTGCTTTACCTGAAAATAAAAAGAAAAATATCATTTAGCATTTCTATAACTTTGAGCAAAAATAAAATTCTCGTTCTACTCAAACCTACAATATATGTACATAGAATAAATCGCTTATAGTAAAACAATGGTAGTTTCGTGAATCAAATGTTAGATAACGCATGAATTTTTTATTTTTTTTTTATAATGCCCATACCAACCACTCAAACTTTGTTTTTTCTGTTACACGTATATGCAACAACATAAAACAGATATTACTAAACTACAGACAAACTACTGGTTTCATAACTACAATTTCGAGTTAAGCACGAGTCACTGACGACACACTAATAACACATCAGCAATAGTCAATCATGGCAAGCTAAAAGAAATTTATCAACAAATTAATTTTCATTTGTTGCAAGTCTGAGATGAGACGTATGTGAGATTTCATAGTCGAATGGTATAGTGTGATACGTCTGAGATAAATTTTGATATTTATATGGATATAAGTATGTAATAAAAATATTTATTTCAAGAATAATATTTATAATTTATTTAAATAAGCAAAAACCCGGTTGGCAATTTGTCAATATGTATGTGAATATTTTGTTGCGAAAGACGTTCGTTTGAAAAAAAAAATATAGATTTTGTCGATTTTTGATGGTAATGTTTGTTTCTCAAATGATACGTTCAATGACTGTCAACTGTCAGACGACTAGTGTGCGACATGTCATATACATTTCTTCCCTCATGACAATGTCCTAAGTGAAACATGTATGACAAGTCTCCGATCGTTCTCATTCTGTCACGTACTTTTTAATATGTGTGTAAACGATATGAAACAATTTTCATTCCGTTTCATTTTCTCTCGTTGTGACGACATCGATATTATCTTTATTTTTTGGATTGGGGTATGTTTATTTAACGTTTTACAATTTCGGAAAATTTTGACATAACCAAACTTTTTTTTATTTTACTTATATGTTCGACAAAAGTTCGTAAATTTTGAATACTAAGACGTGAACGGAGAAATGATTAATTGAAATAAAATATTTTTATTATATATGCGCCACATAAATTAATGCCTGATAAATCATAAACGATTGATGCCTGGAATTATTAGTTTATGACTTCTCATATAAGACTAATCTCACACATGTCAAACACGATTCATCTCAAACGTGTCACAAACGAAAATTAGTCCCTTTTGCTGATAAAAGTTTCTATACGATACACTAATAACAGGTCAGCTGCAATCAAGCATGAAATGAATATAGACATTTATCAGCACATGAGATGAATCGTATGTGAGAAGTCATTGCCGAGTCTTGTGTGACATGTCTGAGATGAATTGTACTTGATATATCTTAGATGAATAGTAAATGAGTGGTCTGGGATAAATTTATAAATGTATATGTACAAAAATGTATCTAAGGCATGTTTAATTATGTGTTATAAATGCCCGTATAACATAACCAAAGAAAAGATTTTAGTTAGGTAAATGACTAATAATCAGCCTTATTGTGGTTGTCGTTTCGACATAAATTTGGGAACGACTGTGAAAATTTGCATTGTGAATGTCGTTTGCAACATGACGTTTGTCGTAAATCCGCCATGTTTTAGTCGATGACATTTTAGTATGCGACTCTTGTGTAATCGTATACGACTTGCAAGCATAAAAAAAGCACAGAAATGTTTAACATTTTCTGAAATACGTATTTTATTGTTAGGAAAATATAAATCAGTTTGAGAGGTTAATGGAATGGACGCAAGAAAACGCTGATATTGCAGTATCATTACAGTGTCCATGGTCTTGCCATGAAATTCAAAGTCCACTTCATTTCCTACCAGCGGTGATTGCATCGTGCCGGTTACACTCGTCGAGTTGTCATTTGACTTTGAAAATTACTCAAATCCAGGAAAACTCCTTCAACGATTGAATGTACAAAGTTCTAATCGATCCAACAATATGGACAATTTGTGGGCGAACAGTTGGAGTAATCTCAATGCAAGACATTAAACATCAACAAATAACACTTGAAATATTCCGCTTAGCGCTGGATTTCTGCCACTGCCCATTACTCGACTATCGAAATATATTTCAGCCGATAAATCAAAATCGAAAATTAATTCAAAATTACAACCATTTCCAACGGGTCAAGTTTTTAATTCGACCAAGAGTATGCAAATTCACGTACTGGCTAATAATAATTTAGAATGAATTTTATGTATGTATTTATAAATAAACGGAATTATATATTTAAAATTCACTGAAAATAATTTGACATGACGCGATATTTATTTTGACAGATTATATGTAATATATTACAATTCACAATAGATAATTTAAACGCGAAAACTCACAAATTTTTTTACGCTATCGTGTCGTTTTTCACTCGTCATGACAACCACAATAAGGCTGAATATTCCAAATTTAAAAGTATTGCGATGAGGAGTAAACATGAAATGAAATGTGATTTTTTCGTTTTTCCCGATTATTTACCCACGCCATTTTTAAAAGTAATTGACCAATGTCTCACACTTGTCGTCTAACGTTGACAATTATTGGTTTAGTCATTTGAGAGACTATAGTGATATGTCCTTACTTAGTCATTTAGTCAACATTTTTCATGCATATTTAGAAAAAGGTAATAAATAAAAAACGGATGTCTTTCGTAAAAATTAATTCACATGCATAAAATTTTCCAACTGGAGGCCGCCTTAAACATATTACGCCATTTTATGAAGTGCGAGACAGCAGGAGAAATATCGAAGACTTGTCATGCATGTTTCGCTTAAGATATTGCCATGAAAGAAGTGGCATGTATCATATATGTATCAAATATGACATACTTCACACTTGTCCACGAAAGTGGACAGTCATTGTACGAGTTATTTGAGAAAATAATGTGACTGTCATAAATTAGTCATTTAGTCACCATAACATCAAAAATTGACAAAAATATTTATGTTGTTTTTCCTTTAAAAAAAAGTTAAGAAATAGAAATGTATGTCTTTGATATAAAATTATTCACATGCATGTTGACTAATTTCCAACCAGGGTGTCATGCCTAACCATGATTTACAACTCAATAGGCAGATTTTTCTTGGTTATGTAACAGCCAATAATTCCTCAAATTAATTAAAATTCATATTTATCGAATTTTAACAATTTATTTTGTCATCGATATTTCGGGCTAAATGCCCATTTTCAAGATAATCATAATATAAATTTAAAATTTGGTAAATATTATTGTTGCTATATTTTTATCACTAAAAAACACAACACAATACATAATTATGAGTTATTAGAAAATTTAAAAAAAAAATTAAAAAAAGTTATTTAAAAATCTTTATAAATTTTTTTTGCTAGAAAAAAAAATCTACCTATAGATTTATCACCAGCCATTCTATATAATGAATTATTGAAATGAGATATTTTTCCACATCCTGACGAGTTGTTAGTACTAACAGCAACGAGCGAATCCTGGCACGGGATGCTGTATACCACCACAATTTTCGACTTTCGACTTGTCTCACTTGTTAGAGTCAAATGATATAGTGTTTCATCTTTCTAATTATTATTTTTCTATTGTGGTCTCAGCAAGCTCGAATAAAACATCATTCTATTTTTAGTTTACGACGTCTACGGTTACTCGATTTATTTATAGATCTCTTAAAATTTTTGGTTGGTGATACGTTTGTGTGGAAAAAGAACCGAGATCCTTTAGTGCAATTTGGGTGAAAGCTCATATCATTTTGCTTTAGAAAAATGAGACATAAACTAACACCCCGGTTCTAAAGCACAGTCAGTAACTGAAAAATGGTCTTAGGTAAGATTTTTTGACTTTGTTTTGAGTTTAGTCTTTATTATGACACTTTTCGTATTCTGCGCAGGACCATGCCAAGTTGGTCTTAAAAAATAGTTTTTAAATATTTTTTGTCCCAAATTGATTATATGTTGACTAATGGACAAATTGATGACTGGTCATATATTCTCTTCAAATGACAAATCGTCTTATTTTATAAGAAGTATGCCAGATATTAAACATGTATCAGACAAGAATCTACAAAATAACTGGAGATGGAATACTCGCAAAAAACGATAAACAGAACGGTGCTAGTAGAAGCAATAGAACTCGGACAAAGGTGGATAAACTCAAATTTCTAAGTCGTGTATGGCACAGTAAATATCATCATAACCGAACCCTGTCCGAAATTATCGAAAGCCGAATCTTTGAAAAGCATAAACGTGACCCTGTGAACATCTCTAGGATTTGATAGTTTTTAAAATAAATCGGGTTTGTAGCTTATTTGGGAAGGTCAATAAGGTAAAAATCCTATTGGAGAAAATGGGAAGGTCAATAGGTAAAAATCCTATTGGAGTTCCCCGCTCCAAACCATTTAAGGACAGATGGTAACAAATCTCGTGAATAACTTTTTTTCATAAAAGGTGCATTTAGGCTCCGTGTGGAAACGATTAGTTTACCAAAACCTTGCTTGGTGAAGCATCCCGATTCATGGAGCTAAGGCGAGTGCTTCACAGTTCGGACAATTCTTGTTTTTGCTTAGTTGACCAACCACGCCTTTGGGTTGTGGATAGGGTGTTTTAAAAAACATCATCTTCTTCACTGTTGCGACTACATTTTATTTATTAAAATTAACTTCACATTATAGTTACACTTAAAATAATTTTTGTTGATTACTGGTCTGACTAATACTTATAACTATCATTTATAACTATATCTATAACTTAAAACTAAAATGTCTTATATACTAAAATTTTGAGGAAATGAAAATGCATAAGCACTACGGAAAACAAATGTACATTTTCCGATGTTGCAAGATTGCATTTTCATTTCTTGTACGCAAATGTTTTTATTTTGTTAAAATTGAACGACCTTACTATTTTATTAACAATGCGGAAAACAAATAAATGAATCGACTTTTCCGGTATAAAACACAAACACAACATTCCTCCCCGTTTGAGAGAAGAAAAATCTTCTGGAAGAAGGTTTTTCTTTATGGAATATGGTTAATAGTATATCGGAATACGGTTCATTTAAATGTTTTTATGGATTGTTTGGGTGTCTTTTAATATTATAGTTCAATTTTAACCTAGATTACTTATAATGTACATATAATTTTTTTTTCAAATATTGTTGTTTTTGTTTATGTACATTGACATTGCTACATGTTACACTTCATAATTGTTAAAGGTTAAGGTTTTCAATGTTATATTTTGATTTGGATTCTATCGAAAATATATTTTGTATGATATGCAGAAATTTAGTAGTTTTAAATATTAAGTAAAATTACGTTACGTCAAAAAAGTTGTTTATGAACAAAATTGTTTTGTGATTAATATTTTAATTATTGTCTATGTAATGTTAAATTTAAACTTTTTAAAAAATTATTTCTATATAATTTATCGTCTTTAAACAAAATGATCTTAAATTTAATTTAATATGCCTAATTATTATTTTTGTTTGACTAGAAAATAATTAAATAAATTAGTTAGGTTTTGATAACGTCATTTGAAAGAAGAAGAGTGTTATTGAATAATCTAATATCTGATTTAGGTAAATTGCATAAATATAATTTTGTTTTATGGCAAATTGTAGTGAATTATGTAATATTGTTTGTCTATCCTATTCCTCTTCTTGTCACTCTCCTTTCGATATAAGATTTCTTTATGCTATTGCAGTTAAAATTTCTAATTTTCTTGACGTTTACCATTCGATGAGTGTATGTGCTTATTTCTATTGGACTGTTAACTGAATCTTGTGATGGAGCATCCTGGCTCGTATGATTGTTTGTTGAATTTGATAGCTGATTAATTTGTGTATTTATTGGGTTAGAAAAGTTTGGGCTCATAAGATTTTTTGATGATTGATTTGATAAATGTTTGATTTTCGTATTATAAATTAGATTACGACTATTTGGACTTCTTTGTTTATTAACTAAATTGGTTGAGGTGGTATCTGGGTTCGTAAGATTGTATGTTTGATTTGAAAATTCATTGATTTGTTTAATATAAAATTGTTTTTGGGCGTCTGGGCTCGTTTGCTTATTAACTAAAAGGTTTTCTGGGTTTGAATAACTGTTATGTAACTTATTTGATGATTGATTGGTTGTAATTTGAGCATTTGGGCTCGTTGGCTTAATATCTAAATATGTTGAAAAGGTTTCTAAGTTTGGATAATTGTTATGTGACTTATTTGTAATTTGAGCGTCTGGGCTCGTTGGCTTATTTACTAAAAGGGGTTCTGAGTTTGAATGATTGTTTTGCGGTAGATTTGATAATTGATTGGTTATATTATGAGCGTCTGGGCTCTTTTGCTTATGATCTAAATATGTTGAAGGGATATCTGAATTTGGTTGATTGATTTGCGTGTTATAGATTAGATTTTGAACGTCTTGGCTCGTTTGCTTATGAACTAAATATGTTGATTTAACGTCTTGAACGATTTGGTTTAGTTTGGTTGATTCATGAATAAATGGATTCGTTGGCTTCTTAATTATATCTGATGAATGATATTCTGAATTTGATCGGTTTATGTCGTTGGTTTGGATTTGTGTTTGTTTTAAATTGTTCGTTTTCAATGGTTTAGTTCTCGTCTGTAAATTTTGATCCTCGTTGTCACTGTAATGTTGTGATGACTGGATTTGAGATACAACAGTGTGGTGAATGTCAGGAATTGCTTGATTTGTGTTTATGTTGTATAAATGTTTGAACTGGGTGTTTCCGTTTATTTGGTGAGTATCTTCGCTCAGTTTCTTAATTAACAGGATTGATGGTTGGTTGTTATTGCTGATTTGTGTGTCAATATTGGTTTTTTTGCTGATTGGAAATCTATTACTTCTTTCTGGAATAACAATTTGGGTTTCTTTGGACTTGTATGTGTAACTTTCTGGCTCGTACTTGTAGTTTCGCGGTTGTGTTGTAAAGTTACTGTTGGCTATTGTTTGAAATTTATTTAATTTTAAGTTTGAGTGTTGATGTTGGTTAAAATTTGGCGTTTCGTTGTAACATCTTCGTTGCTCTGATATAGCAGGATTGCTAAAATGGCTCCAGGTATATGGAGGTTGTTGATATATTTGTTTTCTTCTCTCTGTGTTTATTCTTGTACGGCAAATGTCCCAAGTATGATTAAATTTTCGACAGTAGTTACATCTGATTTGATATGATCTTCGATATGGTTGTTGACTTTCGATCGCTAGTAGAGCGAGTGCTGATGATTCATTTAGCTGTGTTGTTGGTATGCCTATTACCGAGTTAAACATGTGCTCAGTTTCTTCTGTTTCGTTTATAATTTCGGTGATACTTTCGGCTTTGCTAGTTATTATTTTATTTTTGATTATGGTATTGTATAGTCCTCGTTTGAATGTTTCCACAGCTTGTAATTCTAGATGTTTGTTGTAAATCTGGTCAATATATCCGTATTTGTTTTTAAAACTGGCCTTGTATTGATCGAGTGCATCATAAAGTCTATACCCATAATTTCTGGTTGTTTCTCCATAATTTTGTTTCGTTGTCAAAAAATTTCGTTCCAGTTCCGTCATACAATAGTTTGGTGAATAAATTTCAATAAGTATTTTTCGCAATGTTGGATAGTCGTGTATCTCTCTGTGATAAATTCGCGTGAATGCTTCTTCTGTTAATCGGAGTTTTATTAATTTGTCGAATAATTGCTTTTCTATATTGCTAAGTGTTTTATAAATACTGTCTGATATGGCCACAAAACGGTTGAGTTCAATTGGTCTGTCTTTTGTGTCAGCTCCGCTGAATTCTGGAATATGAGCGATCCATTTTAATATTTGTAGCTGGTCCATTTTGTAGGATTTTGCGGCGTGTCGAAGTTCGGTTTTGATAAGAATGCGCGTTATGCTAGCGATGGTTCTGTTTTCATTTTATTATGTTTGGTTGAAGTTGATATGACGTTGATTATATTTTAAAATGATGTACATTTGAAAATTTTAATATTTTTCACTGTTGAAGAGTTGATATTGATTTTTTGATGTTGAAAGTTGGTAAGGCTCATTGTGCATTGTTGACATCTTAGTTTTTCTACAGCGTGGTTGGATTGTGAAAGAACGATTGCGAAGATATGTTTTCGCCCGCAGGATCCTGTCTACAGCGCCAATGTTGTGCGGAGCGGGTTGTGGATAGGGTGTTTTAAAAAACATCATCTTCTTCACTGTTGCGACTACATTTTATTTATTAAAATTAACTTCACATTATAGTTACACTTAAAATAATTTTTGTTGATTACTGGTCTGACTAATACTTATAACTATCATTTATAACTATATCTATAACTTAAAACTAAAATGTCTTATATACTAAAATTTTGAGGAAATGAAAATGCATAAGCACTACGGAAAACAAATGTACATTTTCCGATGTTGCAAGATTGCATTTTCATTTCTTGTACGCAAATGTTTTTATTTTGTTAAAATTGAACGACCTTACTATTTTATTAACAATGCGGAAAACAAATAAATGAATCGACTTTTCCGGTATAAAACACAAACACAACACCTTAAAAGGATGACTCATCAGTAAACACAATATTCGTAAAGTCTTTGTTTTTATGTTCATTCACCCACTGTAGGCGCTTTTCCATGTATTTTTGTATTACCAGTGGTTTGGCCAAAGTATTTCCATATGCATAACCATATTTCATAATTCTTTTTCGTATTGTTGCTTTTGGTATAACAGTATTCTTTTTCGCCAATTTTACAAGAGCTGCATCCAGAGTTAACGAAGAATTTACATCAAATAACTGTATGATGGCTTCATCCTCCTTTTTTGTAGTGGTTCGAATTTTGCCTCTAACTGGCAAATTGTCAACATTTTTATACATTGAATAATGTGTAATCCACTTTTGCACAAATGTTTCCGATTCTTTTATATATTTTGCTGCACTTGCAACCGACATTTTTGGTCCTTTCGGATGTGCACTTAAAAACATCGCTTCAAATCGTTTTTTATAAATCGCACTCATTTCTTTTATACCTGCTATCCGCTAAGCAGTTGCAGTTAAACTAATTTTTGTTTTAGAGCACCCAAGAGGAATCAATATATAACCGATTAAAGCCCCGCCCAAATTTGTTCCTATAGTTTTAAGTACAGTTATGCCTTACACCCTCTTGTTGCACATACTGTAGATTGAAATCAAAAACCACAAATGTTTAAAAATACGCTGGACTAGTTAAAAATCATAAGTAATTAAATCTTGTTCAAGACTCACGTGGGGTTTTGATTTAGCTATTCGGTCATATAGATGAGACCCCGTGAATATCACTAGGATCAAAGATATAAAAGTAGAAACATTGTCTAAAATAGCCTTCTTTAGAATTAAAAAAAACTTTAGTAGTTCTTCACCAAATTATAATTTGCATATTTTAACTCAAGTCGATCAATGGTTAACAATGGTTGCGGTTATTAGTGGTTAACCGAAATAGGCACATATTACATGCTACTTACTTACAGTTATGGACTAATATCCGGCAAATCGAAAATGCATGACGATTATATGACCCTTTATGATTAATAGCAAAAAATGGTGGCACCAACACAAATCGCCTGCGTACCAAAGTCGTAAATGGAAAATGCACACACATCAAAATACTTCCCCATTATTTTCAACTTATAATACAAGAACATTAGAAAAGTCAAACTGTGATATCCTGTAAAATATGTTTCCCCTTTAGTATAAAATTAATAAACCTTAAAATGAGTCAACCCCACCTTCAGCGCACGCAAACAACCAATTCGTCATCGTAAAATACAAATAACACTTACACAATACACAAACGGTTTTTTGTGTCTTGATGTTGAATTTATTGGGTATACTAGTCTAAGCTGTGCGTGTTCAACAGTTTAAAAAGGGTTCAAATATGTATGTGCATATACATATGAGTTTAGTGTCCGACTTGTATAACACCATGGTGTAAATTTCACTGTTTAAAGTTTCTGGGTTTGGCTGCTTATAAGCAGCCAAAATAAATTTACGTTGGCCGTCTGACAGATGATATTCATAATCATAACAATCAAACACGTTTACTACTTTTGTTATGTTTATGTAACAAACAGAACTCAATATTATAATTAATGGTCCCACGCCCTAATAAATAGGTTAAAAAACAAAAATGTAATTTAATCGAATCTCAAAAACCGATGATTAAAAAGTCAGACGCATTATCTCTAGCTACACGATCAAAATCACCAACTGTACAACACATCAGACTGAACCAACGAGCATCGAAAGCAGAGAACGAATAACCATGATGAAATGTAGTATAATGTCTGAGGAAAACGGATGTTTAACTATTACAAAGGTTAAGCTTTAAAAACATGTAATGTACTATGAAATCTCGAACGTCTTAAAAATTATTATGCAAACCGCAGGCTGCGGATGCACTACAATTTGACAGTTGTAGGCAAAATGTGGGTAGACGTATTGAACAAGCAATCTAATTCAGGTTCAGAAGAGCAAATACCAAAATGTATTGGTAAAGAAAAGGACGTAGACGCCACTGGTGAAATTTTTTTATCAGTAATTTTGACAAGCTTAAGAATGGCTATAAATGAATGTAGTAAAGGGTTTTCCAATAGGAATTATACAATTTAAAAATAAAAAATAATAATAATTATTCAGTGGGAACAAATTTTTTTTTATTTGAAAGGTTATATAGTAAATATCCCAATTATGGATCGTTATTTTACACTTAAGGATTTAACAAAGTATTTCTTGAGTTTTTTATTTTAAAATATACATATATTTGGCGTCATTTTAAAAATTGATTGTTTGTTTTTTGTCCAATTTTAGTCATAAAAACACCTAATCTAAAACTAAATGTATCTCATTGTATGTTTAGATATTTTATACAAAATTTTAATGAAAAAGGTCTCACTTTAAATAATAAACCATATAAAAAGATTGCGGAAAATATTTAGTTTTATTAAGTTAATATAATAAAAAACTTCAGATATACTTCCGTATCAATTGATTTAAAATAAAAAATTAAATAAATGTTTACAGTACAAAATAAATATATAATTCAGATAATTTAATTAAATATTAAAATTTTTAATCACAATTATAATTCAATTGTTATTACGAACAGATTTAAGCTCAGGGATTGAATAAACACCTCTTGCGTTCATTAACTCTGGCTCTTTTATTGTGTTTATAATATCCTTCTTATTATACCAGCATAGATCCTCTTTCTCAGGTCACTTCCAGTGCTCTATACTGCTCTAAATGCTGCAAGTATTTTTCTAGATGAAGTGATTGGTGATTATTCTCATTTCTTTTTAATTCACCTAACAACTCATCTTTATTTCCAATGAGTTCATTATAGTTAATGACATTGGCATCGAAAGGACATAATCCGCAAGCTCGAAAGCTATTTCTTAAATTTGTTTCAAAATTTGAATTTTTTAAAATTGAGTTTAGCAGCGGTGCAAAGCAGCGTATCCGTTCTCCGGAGCATGCATGCGCCATTCCTTGACTTGTCGCCGCCACTCTGGATTTAACGGATGGAAATACGCTACATCGATTGGCTGCAAAATTGAGGTCGAGTTAGGGAGCAATGCAATTAGGACGATTTCTTTTTCTCTACAAAATTGACTTAAATTTAGAGTCATATGTGAAGTATGCCCGTCCAAAAAAAGTATAATAGGCATTTTAATGTTTTGAGCTACTAACCACGGATAAAATATATTAGCTATATATTCGTAGAATAACTCGCCTGTCATCCAACCAGAATCGCTTCTACATATACCCCAAGTATTTGGCATGCTTTTGGCAACATTAATGGGTATTCTTTTGTATGGAAGAACAACCATTGGTGGACCGAGATTTCCTTGTGCGTTCCCTATTACAAGAGTGGTTATATTTTCCTTTTCGTCATTGGGCACCATAGAATATACTGACTTGTGTCCCTTTTTAACTAAAACCGAATTTTCTTTTGGTCTTGCTGTTTCATCGCAATTAAATACTCGCTCGGGGTGATCGAAAAAAGGCATGTATTCATTTTCTTGCATGTAAGTTTTAATTTCTTCAAACCATGTTCTTATATGAGTTTCTGTAACCTGTGCTCTATTCTTAGTATTGAGCAACTCTTTTGGAAACGGATGGGTTTCTTTTCAAAAAACCCTCATACCAATGGCGACTTAGTAAGAAAATATAACTGAGTAAGTATACTAAAGATATAAATAAGTATAGATGAGAGATTGACATACCAGGTCTACCCTCTTGGAATTTGTGTGGTAACTTTAATTCTTTGACAAGATTTTCCACTGAATTCAATAAAATATCTTTTGAAATAGTAAATCCAATTTGAGCCATATGGTCAATCCACATGCATAAATCTCCTTCTTATTCTTTAGTTAAAATGCTTTGAGGTCCTGGTTTCGTATCGGTATTTAAGGTTTTTTTAAAATGATTGTATAATGTGGTTTTCGGCACTTTAAACCTTTTTCCAGCCGTATGAACAGTCATGCCAGATCGAACAGCTTCTAGAGCACTTTTCAAATTGGCCTTTGAATATTCCTTAGGTGTAGTGGGACTTTGAGGAACCATTTTATTATTTTATTTAGTTGTTGCTTTAAGTAAAACAAAATTATATAGCACGATCACAATTAGGGACAAAATTATTCTAATGGGGTTCTTAATTCGGATCGATTGTTCCACATTATGGACAAGGAAGCAATTTTATTAAGCTCTGTATTTCGAATTAAATAACATTGTTATCAACTATTCTTAACATGATATTTAATTTACACATGCAGCCGGTTTAGTTAAACTAAATCTAGGATCTATACTTTGGTTCAAATTTTAGCCCTAATTTTACAAATATAATTAAACAAGTTTAACTATTTTTTAACCATGTTCAATAAGGTTTGTCCTTAAAAAATAAGAAAACTAATAAAAATGCACTAGGACGCGATCTACAATTGGGCAAGCAATAATATTTATTGTACATAATGTGGACCTACTCAAATTATAATTATTTGGTATTTTTTTTTAAATAATCGTTTTATTATTAAGTAACAACTATCTACTTACCTATAATTACAATAAAATCACTGCATAAAACTAAATTTGAATTAAAACACCTATTTTAGAATGGCGCGTCTCTTAATAAATTTTTAAGCAAAAATAATTTTTAGTGTGAGATGTTGAACACCTGCGATGTGACGACCTACTAGATTTTAAAATTAGCACTAAAAACAATTAAAAAAAGGTGGGGGATGTAATATATGCAATAAAATATCAGATCTATATATTTTTTCTCTTTCTACGTGTAAACAAAAAATATTTCTCTTATTTTAAACGTTTTTTCGTTAGACGATCCACAATTGGTACAACGATCCGTATGGACATTTACTTATTAAACAAATTATTTGGAAAATAACATCGTTCAAATGACCACCACGACCTCTCCGTAAGTACTGCATTTTGTCAGCCCAACTTATTGTATTATCACTTTTTCACATAAATTTGCGTGTATTTCACCAATAGCACGTTCAATGTTTTTAATTGCTCAATTGTCGTTGCATTATCAGCATTGTGACTTAACATATCCCCAAAGAAAGAAATCAAAAAGTATTAAATCACACGACCTGGGAGCATAATTAACTGGACCAAATCTTGAGATAATTTCATCACTAAATTTTGTTTCCAATAAATCGATTGTTAAACTGGCTGTGTGGCAGATGGCACCGTCTTGTTAAAACCACATATATTCCACAATATTCTCAACAACAACAGGAAAAAAAAATCATTTATCATTGTTAATATGTATCGTTCTCCATTGACTGTTACTCTTCAACCATTTTCTTCAAAGAAATATGGACCAATCACGCCACCAGCATGATTTGCACACACCACACAGTGACTTTATCTGGATATAATGGTGTCTGAACAGTTTCGTGTAGATTTTCATCACTCCAAATTCTGCAATTCTGTTTGTTTACATAACCATTTAACCACAAATGAGCTTCAAATAAACGACGTTTATGGTGGTCTAATGGCCTCAGTTCTTGAACCAGTTGAATTTTGTAAGGATGTAAACCCAAATCTTTTCTTAAAATTCACCATGTTGTTGTTTGAGAAAGGTTTTATTGTTGAGAATGACGTGGTACTCTTGTGTCGTGTAACGAAAATTCACTTTCAAATTTGTCTACAATACGACGAATAATGAGTCGATTAACTGAATAATGTCGTCCATAAATTATTTCTCTCTTTGTATTCACAAATGAGCACCGATTTTGATAAAACAATTTAACAATTTCTAAACGTTGTTGAAACTTGTATCTTTTCATGATTAAATGACATAACCTGCTGAACACAAATGACATAAGAAATGTCAAAAAATAATACGCAGTGTTGCCATTATAATCATTTTAAATTGTATCATTCATATTGGAAAACCCGTTATTTCATCTTCATTTGAGAAATTGGTAGAATCAAATCAATCGTGAGATAAAGAGTTGTGAAAAATTAATTAGGAACCGTTCCAGTATAATTTTAATTTACCAATATACAGGTAAAAATATTTTATTTAATTTCATTAATCGAAACAATTCATTATATGACTTAGATTCAAGCGTTCATTGTCGCCATAATTGGTCCTATACGTTATTCAGTTCTCAAAATGGAATGAAATATTAAACTCTTTACAGGGGCATATAACCTAAGGTTCATTAAAAAGAATGATCTCTGGCTATTGCCATTTAGTAGTTCGGAAATGAGAACAGCACGAGCATGCCAACGACGAATTACAGGTGGCTCAACTTTAATGTTTTGCATCTATCGACATAAGAAAGCAGATTAATAACGTTCTCCCAGCGTGCCTTTCGATGGTTGGAAAATGGTGGGATTGTTGGGCTGCATCCACATTCGTAAAATATTTTTTCTTTTCTTTCCTTTGTTATTGTCATTTCACCGACCAAATGGCACAATGGTTAAAAATTTGGCGTTTGGATCGAGAGGTTCCAGGTTCGAATCCCGTCCCGATAGGATGTGTTTACGATCGGTGATGAAAATAATATTGTCGAAGCGAAGCTGAATTATTTTACAACACGTTACTTGCTTGTCCAAAATTTATTTAACCTAAATATTTGAACTTTATTTTAACGAGGATTTTTAATTTATAAATTAAAAGTTGCTCGTCTGCAATTGGAAGTGCACACAAAAAATATGTTATTGTTCGATGTAGCCACCTTTAGCGCGGATAATAGTCTCAAGTCTGTTCGAGAGGGCTTAACAATTTGTTGCAAAAAATCATTACGGGTGAAGAAAAGCTGATTTAGTACGGTAACCTTAAACACAGAAAACCATGGGTTGATCCAGGTCCGTCAACATCAGTTGCGAAAATGATTATTCATGCCAAGAAAGTGTTACTGTGTATCTGGTGGGATTGGAAAAGAGTCATTTACTAAGGGCTTCTGGAACCTGGTCAAACTGTTACAGCTGAACATTACCAGGCCCAATTGATTAAATTAAGTGACGGACCAATGAAGGCAGAAGGTGATATTGATGCATGACAATGCTAGTCCACATACAGCAAAATACACCCAAAGAACTCATTTTCTCCTTAGAAGTTTTACTATACATGCGGCGTATTCTCCAAACAAGTTTGGACCAGCGGTTCACGAAAGTTGAAGATGTACAAAGTTTCGCGAAGGCATTCATCGTCTAAATTGAATTTGACCAAAAAAGGCAGTTTCTACTTGCACACATAATACAACAGGAGCTATAGAAGTCTACACTCCATAGCTGCTAACGAGAAGATTTGCGGTCACACCGTTACAATTCCATTTTAAAGATATGGCTGATTAGACGAACATCAGAGCAGTTGCTGGCAAACTGCATGAGGTTGGCCCAGATCAGCAATGAGACGTGACCTAAATTCAAAGATCTGTAGGTGAGAAACTGGGACCAAGCTACCTCATGGCCAAATTATATCGGCATATGAAATGGTCCAATTATCAGACTTGATCATCAAGACTTGATCAAGTTTCCCGAACGAGATCAAGTTGAGACCATTATACCCTCCCTTCCCATCATTCATACGGTATATTGTAGTATCAAAATCAAATACGGGACTCCCCAATCGTATTCCCTGTGCAAGGAAGGATGCAGATACCACTTTCAATGACCCAAAATCAGCATTTCCTATTCCAAGAGCCATTTAATTAGAATAATTTTAGATTGGGATAATAATGCCATCAAAACAGGGCCCCTATTTGGGAATTCGAATTCGAATAAACGAAAGACGTTTTCGAATGATCGGTATTTGTGAATTCGAAAACGTATTGATGTAATCGAACGTCACAACGAAAACGAGTGCCATGAAACGAACGAAAATTACCCTTATCGCGCAATTCGTTTTCGAACAAGAATTGTTCGTTCATGAACGAATTTTTCTTCGTTGACAATTTTATTGACGAATCCAAAGAATAATAAATACGTAATGTTTTTTAGTGGTGTACAAATTATTTCGGTAGGTTGTTAGGACAAGTTTCAAACAATTTTTTTATTAATTTAGTATAATTTTTATTAAATGAAAAAAGTATATGTAAAAAAATTTCGGAATTGTATTGACAATTTGACATACACTAAACGAAAATTACAATACAAAAGTAAAAAATTCGGCTGAGATATAAAACTTTTCACACAGTAAAACACTCCGAAATAATTTTTTTGTTGTGATTTAATATTTTTTACTTAATGTATTAATATTGAAAATATGTACTAACTACAAATCAAACTGAAATTAATGTGTGTTTGCAAAAAAATAAAATTTTGGTTTTGGTTGTCAAACGTCAAAATTCCATGACCAAGGCGCAAATTTTTCGTACAGGTATAACCATAAATTAAAATTTCCCTGCTGATTACTTTACAGTGTACATTTTTATTTTCGTTCGAATTCACAAATACCAAATCATGTTCGAATCGAATTTATCGTTCGAATTGAATTGTCGTTCGAAACGGATTCGCAAATAGGGCTCCAGTATTCAAATTAAACCAATCAATGAATGAGAAATGTGCATCCATCCCAAGTGGAATTTATTAAGGAACTAAATCCTCCCTTCACGTGGTAGTTTAAAAGGAATGCACAGTACTTGAACTAAAGGTCGCAGTGCACAGTGATCTTCGCAAAATCCGCTCTTATTTAAAAAATAATAAAGATTCCCAAACTGCGGATATTTTGCACTGGCTTCGGTGCATTTTCAATTTAATTTTATTTAAAATTTAACTTTTAGGCGATGTTTAGCATTTAGAATCATAGACAGATGGGATGCTACACCGGAGCGACAGCTAACCCAACGGCATAGAGTCCGTGGAATAGGTCAGGGAATTTGTGCAATGCGGAGAGAATCCCGCGCCGAATAGAAGGCAGTCCAAGGAATAGAAGTGAAACAGAGGTCATCGCCAGCAAGCGTGCCAGGTTATAAAGGAACTAAGAGATAATTCTGGAACTCCCCCACATAAAGAGATGCAGGAAGGTATCAAGTTAACAGGTTCTTCTTCTGCAACTCCTTGTGGAAAATGAAAAAAATTAATTAATTAAAACATTTTACGCAAGATGTCGGAGCAAATTGTTTATTATTTTCAGTTCAGTGTTTGCTTTCGATTTACTTTGAGAAACGTCGTTCTTCCAAAAATTGGACCAAATGTAATTTATGGGCATTATTCGGCCGCGTTGCCATACTATGCTTTAAATTGTCCATTTAAATTAGTTCTATAATTTATAGATTACTTAAAATCAGTTTAAAATAACACAAATTTCAAAAAACTGACATAAGAACACAAAAAAACAATTTTTAATACCGTGATAAATATTTCTCATCGACAAAATGTGTATGATAAAATATTTAGTTTTTTCACTAAATTTGACATTTATTTATCATATATCACCAACTAGGAATCGCAATTTATATTTTATCGATGATAATTTTATCATTTATCATTATCACCGACACAGAATCGAGTTCCTGGACAGACAGCGGATTAGTTAAACTGTTTTAGCAACAAAATTCAATCAAGCACCCTATTGAAAAACTTGATTTTGCTAGTAGATTTTTGAATTTTTCGTAGTGTGTCGAACTGAATTGAATTTTATTTCCAAGAGTATTTGACCGAATTTTGCTAAACCAAATGAACTAATCCTCAGTCTGTTCAGGTTATTAGAGGCTATATGAATGGGTGAAGCCAACAAGGATACAGAATTCAAATCTGGGGAAGTGTAAACCTAGCCGATTAAGAAGAGGTGGTACCGTCAGTGGATAACGCTTATCGGTCTAATGAAAATAATACCTTCAGATAAACAGCCTTCACGTCCAGGCTTCTGACGGACAACACTTGTCGGATTCAAAGAGCGAGAGAGAGAGAACCGGAAAATAAGTCTGGTATTAGCGGAAGTAAGTGGAGCTAGCGGATTACAGCTGCAACGGCCGGACTAATAATATTTTAACATAAAAATAAGATATTTTGTCCAAAAATTTACTAGAAAAAACTAAGACTGCGATTAGTTTTTTTGATCGGAGTCGGAGTCGGAAAAACTGAAATCCCATTTTTTTTTGCCAAATTACAACAACAGCGCCATATATTGACACCCACTCTAGAATTAATCGAATCCCTATTTTTTGATGGTTTTACAAGATTAATAAAAAAGTAATATTTTGTTTATGCAACATTTTGAAATGCAATATTTTATATCGATCCCACAAAAACTATTTCACGTATCGAATTTCAACAAAATCTCTTAAGAAATGGCGAAATTCCATCCTTATTAGCCATTTTCTAAAATTTTTAAAGCCACTTCTAAAAGACGGGATTTTTTTTATACAAAACCGGGATTTTGAAAACCAGGATTTTAAAAATCAGGATTTTGAGGTTGATGGCAACGATTGTCGGGCAAAGCGTAATATTTTTTCTCCTTGGGTTTATCGTAGAAGATCTACTTCTCGTCATCAGTCACTATTCGATGAAAAACCCCTTTCTTGTTCACCTTTGAAGCAGGTGCTCACAAAAAAAATCGCCTTTCCCCGTCTCTTCGTTTCAATTCACAAGAGATCCGACTGACTTGCTTTTGTATCACGCCCATACATTTCAATCGCACGCAAACTATTTATTGGGTCCCTCTCAATGTACCGGCAAGCTCCTGTTGCGTTTGAGTGAGACTCAATCGAGCAATGCCTCTAACTCATCGTCTACGAATTTTTTTGGCTTTCCTAAGCAAGGCTTATCTTCAACACTGAAATCATCATTTTTCGTCGAAACCACTCTACATTTATTTATATACTAGCTGTCCCGGTAAACGTTGTTCTGAAATATAAATTATTTTTAGTGAATATTTTGGTTGTTAAATAAAAAATAACGAATGTATTGTAAGTGTTTGGGGATGGGATCTATGACAGAAAGAGGAATGGAGCGCTGTAGACGATGACCTCCAATAAAAACAAAAAAACACCAACCATTAATTTCCTCAATTCAATGTTTTGTTTGTAATGTATTTCAGTGAAATAAAGAAAATCCGTGTGAAAAACATGGTGTGCCCAAATCTAATCTCTAGCGGTCAATGAGAGCATTTTGCGAATCAACGATTGTGCAGAACTTAGTGGGCAATTTTATGCATCCAATATTTTCATAGACAGGAACTTTTGCATATCCGATATCTAACAATTGGTTCGAGAATGTGTCAGCGGATGGATCTTGTAGCATTTGGACATGTTGATTTGATTTCAAGCAAGCGTTGATCTCATCGCGTCCGTTGAACGTGGAATGACGGGAAGCGTTTGTCTGAAATCACCTGAAAGAAGTAACAGAGTGCCACCAAACAGTTTGTCATTGTTTTTTGTTGCTTTGAGTGTGTTCAACGCCTCAAGAGAATGTTTTTGTAGTGCATTCATCCCAGATGAAAATTTCGCATTTTTTCTGCACTGGGGTCATGGACGATTGTTTTTTTTTATGTTGCACACTGCGTCTGGGTTATTTTGAATATTCAGTGACAGTTTAAATGCTGAATGAGCTGTTCTGCCTCCGTCCAATAACATTGCTGCAATGACAGATGATGCAACGACCGATGCGATGCCAATATTTGATCGAATTTCGGCAAGAATTAGCGAAATGAGAAATGTTTTGCCAGTTCCACCTGGTTCATCCAAAAAAATAATCAACCTTGTCCCTCCGAAACTGCCAGTATAATTCGGTCGCAAACGATTTTTTTTCATGATTCAGTAGTGGGACATTGCGAGTAACAATCGCTACCATTTCTGCTGTATCACACTGCAGTTCACGATTCAGTTCGGTGCCCATTAAATCAGATGCACTTCGATTTGGCGAACTCATACTGAAATGACTGAGTGGTGAATTGGCAATGACAACGCAAAGATTCTCGATAGCAATCAATACTTCATTGTACATAGCGTCGCTGAATGTAATCGTTAGATCGTTGCACCGTGTACGAATTCATGTAGTTAACACTATAGCGAATAGTAGACGAATTTGTGTTGCTGTACAGCCCAATCGCAAGCATATCGTCCCAGTGATTGTCGTTTTCGAGCAAGCCGAGTGCAAGGCATGCATCTTTATATTTTGGATACTGTTGTCGATTCACTTTGCGTATATCTTTAAATGACAATAGGCCGTAACAAACAACAGTCGCAGATAGAAGCACTCAATCTGCCTTGGCATGACTGTATACACTCGGCCCAAAGCATTTGATTTGAATAGGCCGGGGCACGCATCAATTGGTGCGCCTTGCTTGCGGGGCATCCATTTTTTTACGTATTATTTTTTAGTTTTTATTTATTTTTTCTTCTCCGAATCACGACTTCTCGCGTCGATGTGCGGTCGTCAACCATGATTCCTGCAACGGCGTCAACAACAGGCACATTGAATCTACGGACGTGCTCTCCAGCTGGTGCTTTATCAGGATTGATGACAATAGCGGGCTGTCACTTAGCAATTCGTGTAAGTATGTGTGATTTGAAGATTTTCATTAATTCATTGTGCTCTTTCAATTGTGCAACCAGTTTGCCGACAATGCTCCTGGCTTTAGGCGAATTGAGGTTATTGTAGAGCATTAACACAATTGATGTCCTCACCGCCCATGAAATAGATTTGTAAAAATGAATGTGGTTAAATTGAATTGTTGACCATTTGCCGAAGTGTTGTGAACTAATTCTGTTGCTCATAACGAAGTCATTTGGAAGCATGACTTGAATGTGCGAATGTACTTCAGGAACAGGTTTGAATCTGGATCCGTGCTGATGAGCAAGCCGTTCAATGGTTCTGGTGGTCTCAATTTCTGGTAATTGCACTTTTCCTGATGCATAACACATCCCGGCTGACTCATGTTTGAATTTGAGCGCATGACAATGGAGACATTCTATGTCCATAGCATCAATCAGCACTTTCGGTTGAGCGGAATATTCAATATCTATAGATGTGGATGAAAGTTTAATAAGGCAGATCCAGATAGAGCGCCTTCTGTCACTCAACAACATAAATAATTTCGTTCTGTTTGAAATACGAACGACGGTTAAATTATTTGGATATTGTTCATACAAAAATACTAAAATTGCGATTTAAAAATGGGAGGGTGGAGGTAGAAAGAACATTTTTTCCTGGATAGCAACACCCTAATCTCCTAGCGGTATGAAATATACTTTACAACCTTTTATCATACCTACCAAATATACATAAAAATTTCATAAAAATCGGTCGAGCCATTTCGGAGGAGTGCGACCACAAACACCGTAACACGAGATTTTTATATACTTTTATGTATTTTTAAAATTACGAGTAGCTTAATAATTGTTTTTGAAATTATTATGATAAAATCTATAAAGTATCTAGTTCTCACTGAAATACACATGCATTAAAAAAATAATACCGTTAGTTTTGTTGAATTCGAGTTTAGCACAAATTTGAGCATTTTGGCTGCGTTCAGTCTAAAAGTTTATTTGCAATAAATTGTTATTTAAATTATACAATTAAGTGTAAGAGTAAGGTTTTTTATTAAAACCAAATAAAAATGAATAACTTGTCGGCCGGAAGAAATCATTTGAGTGTTGAGGATTGCGTGAGGGCCATTTCATTAGTTGAAGAAGGAAGAACTCAGTCTTACGTTGTACAACTGTTAAGAGTGGACCAATCCACAATATCAAGAGAGATCAAACGATTCCAGGATAATGGACAGTATCATCGTCGTGCTGGTAGTGAGAGAAATCAATGTACAACACTCGCTGAGGAAAGGTATATTAAATTAATTTGCTTGAGAAAACGGTTCGTAACTGGACGTAGCATCATATCAGACCTAATCGGAATTTGACTGCAAGAAGGCCAGCCTTATGTCCAGAGTTGTCTACAGCACATCACAGAGCTCGTTTAACATTTGCTCTCGAATATGAAAACTGGACAATGGGACAATGGGCCAATGTTTTGTTCTCCGACGAGTCTAGATTTTGTCTTGTATCATCAGACCGTCGGATGAGAGTTTATCGCCGGCCAGGTGAGCGTTTTGCACCGGCATGCATTATTTCTAAACGTGCTTTCAGCGGAGGTTCTATTATGGTTTGGGGTGGAATATCACTTACTGCAAGAACAGAGTTGATACCGATTTCTACCGGTACCATGACTGCAATTAGATACATCGACGAATGTTTGAAACCTCATGTGATGACCTTTGCACCATTTATCGGAGATGAATTCATGTTTATGCATGATGATGCTCGTCCACACGTCGCAAATGTAGTAAAGGAATACCTTGAGGCTGTGGATGTTCCAGTAATGCGTTGGCCCGCTTGCAGCTCAGACCTTAATCCCATCGAACATATATGGGACATAATCGGGAGACTAATTTATGAAGTCAATGTATCATTTTCTTCGCCACAAGAACTGATCAACGCCGTTATTCAAGCTTGGGAACAAATCCCTCAAATACTGTGGCCAATTTGATAAATTCAATGCCAAAGAGAGCAATATGTGTTATAAATGCAAGAGGAGGTAGCACACGTTACTAATTTTTAGGATTAATCAATAATTTAAAAGGCAACTTTTAGTACTCATTCCAATGATTTTGAATTATAAGTGAAATCTAGCTCATTTTCTTTACTTCAACAGTTTCGTTAAATTTGTCTAATAATTCAAAAAATATTGAAATAAATTAAGCTTGGCACTAATAAAAATATTTGTTTTCGATTAAATTTTATTTAATAATAGATATTTCGTTGAGGATTCCCCTTATAAATGAAGCAAAAAGAATTATGCGTGTTTTTTGTCCATAAGTATATTAGATTATTTTTATTTTTCAAATAGCTCTTAAGCTAATTTTCCACATGCTTCAGCTTCCAATTAAAACAAAAAATTAACGGTTCCCGCAAATGCTGTTTAGTTATCACAAAATCCGACATATTCAACACCGTAAAAATCACGTTTTGTATGAAATTCAAAGCAATACAAACTGAATGTTAACGGCCGATGTCTAATCTGTTTGAAACAACGGAAATCAGCTGTCACTATAAAAAAACCACACCAGAGCCACTTTTTGAAAATGGGCTGAATTAATTTGTAGTCCCAATATCTTGAAGCTGAGTGGAAAACCGATTTTTTTAGTGAGAAGGACACCTTTACATATAACGCTCAAACGCGTTAATTTCCCTGCACAGACGAAAGTTAAGAACGGTCAAATATACTCATACGAGTCTTCCTTTTTTGGGAACATCTAAAAAGGCTGGGTACTGTTAATGGAATCATAATCATGATGCATTACCTGTAGGATTTCAAACCATCTTAAAAGCAAAGTGTGAGATATGTTCCTGCAGAGTTTTGAATAAAATAAGACCCCCGTGATATCACAAAGGACACAGGTTAAAATTTGCAAAAGCATCCACTATTACCTATAACCTGCTCAATTAATCAGTAATTTCCCATAAGGTTTTCCTAGTTTAGACAGTAATAGATTTGCAGTTTTCGTTTGTTTTATGAGTACAGAGAACAAGACTATTCTCCAGTCCCAGAATACCGTTTAACCGAATTTCAGTCCATTTTAATTATTTTCCAATAAGTAAATATTATTGGGACAAATAATATATTTGGCCAATCAAATATAGATTACATCATAATCAATTGAGGCCCTCGTCATTTTCTTATCAATCATAATCAATAAATAATAATCAAAGATAATTACAAAAAATTGATTTAATTTGCTTTGTAAATTGATAAACAAAATATACATACATACTTACATTGTTTGAATTTGTGGGAAAAATCAAATATTTGATTGCGTAGTAATCATCTAGTACCGTTGTAAGTACTTAGTGATAAGAACTAGAATATTTTTTTGTAATTGCCGCCTCGTTATCAACTAACAATTTGACAAAAAATTGCTTCCTGATGTTCATATACTAATTTGAAACAACAATGTTGATAATGTTTTCCCGGTGAGGTTATCAACAGGTCCAATGTGATAAATATGGTCATGAATCATAAAGATTACGTTAGTGTACGATATGACGAAATTTCTTTCCTACTATGGCTGTTAATACATTTTCAATTCCCGCAAGATTAATATAGGATTACATTTTCTTTTTTTGTTATATACTTAAATACTATATATAATTGTAACTTTGCGTCATTGATGTGTGACAAAAGAAAAATTGTACATATTTGAAATTATTTTAGATAAGAGCAAGGCTGTACAAACAATATTCGATTTCTATTTTGTCTTGACGACTTTATTATTATTATTATTTTTATAATAGTAGTGTTGTTGTTGCTTTGGTTACTATTATTACTACTACTACATATTACTATTTTTACGAATAGTATTATGCTAGTTTTATTTATGCAAATTAAATTGTATTGATTAGACAATTAGAAAAGACGATGTGGTGTATCCATGTGCAAGTTACATGAAAATAAAGATTGGAATGGATAAACGGACTGAATTTATAGTTAGAACATAGGGTGTCACAAAATTTTAAATGGTTGTATACTTATTCATTACTCCTTGACGTATGTATACTTAAAAGTCTTTCTGATTTATTAATTTGTATAGAGCAGCAGTGAAATATTTTTGCTGTGTCTGCGTTTATATTTAAATCTGTCTGCCAGATGGTAGATATGATGATATTAATATTTTTTTTATGTTGTTCAGGGTTATTTTTGGGGTCGCTAACTTTGTAAATTTACATACATATGAGGTTAGTGGTTAATATACGAACGAGTATATGCAATCGAGAAAATTAGAGCATTAAATTTATTATTCTCGCGATACGTGTCCACCCGTAAGGTTTACTATTTTTGTAGCCTATAATTTTTTTTAAATAAACGAAAATAGATTTACTGTTTACATATCGTTTATTTAATGTTTGGAATTATATATGAAAAACAATGTCTACCAACCGTCCGTCTCTATTGGCCTTACTACTTATTGCACACCATATTGTCACTTTCGTGGTCATAGTAAACGATTTACCCGACTAGTGGTCCGCAGCCTTAGTAAAACAATTTTGGAATGTATTAGAAGATGCAACTAGAAAGAACACACATAGTGATTTTAAGAAAAATAATTTTAATATGTTGAGTAATATTCTTAAAATTGAGCAAATTCATGATTGCATATGTCAATAATGCCGCCTATGTCAGTATTATAGGCGTTTACCTTATTTGCCGCAATCCCAATCATCAAATTCTTTGATAATCCGGTAAAACATAGGCTTTGAAGGCACCATATTCCTTCCGAAACTTTCACGTATTTTTTTAATGGTAATGTAATTGATGATTGAATTGTGTAAAAGATTTTCACTATTAATTATTCACTATTTCTATGATAATTTTTGGCACTTGTGTACTGCACGACTGTCAAGTATGAACTGGCGATATTAATATTTGCCTAAATGGCGGCCAAATAATTGTAAATCTTTCGGATGGACACCCTACTCTGTACAATATTTTATTTTTGAGTGGTTTTTCTTTTCAAATTTAAAGGTCTGAAATGTACTTTCAGGCCCAGAGTTAACTAAAGTACCGAGAATAGAAAGTGCAACACCCATAAAAATACACAAAAAGATGTATTTTGCCAGTACGACGGACGTTTAAAAAAAGAATTGTTTTAGAAGTGGTTCTTTGTAATATAACACGCATTTTATGGAAAAACAAAATTTCAGGCTAAATTGTTAAAGCTATTATAATTTTTTAGCATTGTACAGGTAAAATTAAATTTCAGTTTCAAGAACAGGTAATAAATGTTGAGTCACTTTTTATTGTAGTTTTTTTGATTTTTACGGTAAACTGCTGTCTTACGAAGTAATAAAATGTATATTTAATATTTTTAGTTGCCCGCCTTTGTTGGCAATAACAGCTGCAATCTTTGTTTGCATGGAGACAATTAAATCTTGCAGGTACTCGAGGGCCAGTTCTTTATACCATACTTCTTCAATGATTGAATTGAGTTTTTTGGATGATGACGGCATCCCCATTACGTGCCAAGGATTTTCAATGGGGTTCACATCGGGTGAATTTCCAGACCAATCCAGAGTGGAAATTCCATTTTTTAACAGAAAATCTTTAACCTGAAGAGAAATAATAATAATTAACAATTTCTTTTTTTTATCGTCATAAACATAAAATTAGTAAGGAATCATCTTGAAAAATCAGACTCAGCACTCAAAAAATGCATTTCAATGGAAGGGAACAAATGGTCCTTTAAGATTTTTTTGTAGACTTCTGTGTTCACAGTTCCTTTAATAAAGGCCATTTCTCCAATTCCGTGATAGGAAAAACATCAAACCAGTTGGCCCGCTGTATGCTTCACTGTATTTTTCAGGCACTGATTGCTCAGCCGTTCGCCGGATTGCCGGGGGGGGGGGGGGGGTTTGCCGAGGACCTGGCCATATATCCTTTTGCCCGGAGGCGGTTACGAATCGTATGAACCCCGATTTCTTTGCCGGTTTCTGCGTTGAATTCATCCCGAATATCCACAGCAGTTTTAAATCGATTGGCTGTTGACATTCTGATAATTTTGAAATCTTCTCGTGCAGTTGTCTTCTTTTTTGAACCTTTTCCTTTTTTGCGTCCCAATTCTTCGGCGACGATGACATTTAAGGTGCTCCAGACAATGCCAGAATCCGATTTTTCTCAGCCATAGTTATTTGTGTGTACTTAGCCGTTTTGAACAAATTATAATTTTAATAACTTCCTCGTGCGAATAATTATCTCAAACTAATTAAAAACGTAAAAAACGATTGTATTTATACCCAAAAAATAAATCAGCCTACAATTTTACCTGAAAAATATTGGTGTTGCACTTTCTATTCTCAGTACTGTATATCCTGAAAAATTAGGATGCAATGTTGCTTGTGTCAGTTAATATCCATTATTTCTGTGGTATTACTTTTTATATTAACTAGGAATCCGTATTCGAGGAAAAAATCTACGCCGGCCAAAATTGTTAAAATATGCTGGCATCTAAAAGAATGTGATGGAATTACAGCCAATTCATCAATATATAAAAATAGTTTTTAATGATGAGTGGGCGCTAGATAATTTTCTGTTATTCGGAAACTTTATGTAACCAAACAGTTACAATTTCAATTTAATCAAAACATTTAATCATACTCGCTCCTCAATCTCACCTTCCTACACTTGAGTCTCAAATTATTGGAACAATGTCAATCGTGTTACTTTGCACTATCTTTTTAAATATTATTTCCGATATTCTTATGGGTTATCCTTGAAATCCCAATTTACAATCTAGAAAGTCAAACTCTCCTTTTTTAAAAATCCTCAACTCTCAAAATATTCTGTTCCTCGTAAAATTCTATTAAGACTTTTGTAGGTATTTTTAGAATTTGCTCCTATTGGACAGTATTGTATGACTAGTATTTTTACGTTAAACGATGTTTAGGAGTTGAGCTTTTTATCAAAATATTCAATATAAGGCTAATTTTAATGATTGTTTAGAACTTCAGCATATTGAGTAGAATTTGGCCTAAATCTTGGAATAAGGTTTGAAATGTTGGCTAATTTTAGGTTTAAGCTGTGAGTGGGATACTATTGGGTATACAAAAAAGTCTCTGCCGTTTTTATCAAAAATTAGGCATTTATTGTGAAACAACGGTAAATTATATTTTATTGAAAATATTGTTCACAGCTAGCCACTACTTTTTCCCATCTTTCTGGCAGCATAGGAATACCACGTCGGAAAAACGCTTAATCTTTTGGGGATATCCATGAATCAACCCAATTTTTGGTGTCTTCATATAATGTGAAGTGCTGCTCAGACAGGCAATGCGTGACCGATCGAACCATGTAGTAATCAAACGGAGCAAGGCCTCCTCAAATTATAGAACACGACCGCGTAGTAGGTTTTAACCGGCGGCGCAACATGTGGACAATCATTATCATGCAGGAGAATAATTTTGTCGTACCTGGAGTAGTAATGAGCGCCTTTTTCGTTGAGTGGCCGGCTCAACTGTGTTCGCTAGAGCCCCAGGAATGGTTTCGTTCGGATTTATCAATAAACCGATTAATCGGATTCACAAAATAAACTTCAAATTTTTATTTTATTTTATTATTTTATTTGTTGTAATGGTGATGTGATTGTTCCGTACATCGGTCCATTTTTCAGCACTCTCGAATTAAATACACAATCGCAGGAAATTCTTCCATTTAGTGTCAATCAGCGTGACATGACTATGATAATCGACAATTACTTATGCACAATCAACTTCCCAACCACCCCATCTTTTTCTTTTCATTAGCCATTAACGCTGGATAACCAATAAATTTGGATTTTTGACTTATGGATGGAAAATTTGTAAGAATCACAACAAATCAGTTTCGAACGGATGAGATTATTGATTTGAAAAAATTAGTCTTCTCATCAGGTCGCGACGACTGAAATTGGAATATTGTCTATATATAGAACAATACCATGTAGTTGTAATACTAGCGAATTACTGCTTTGCACACGAAATTCGATTCTTTCAAATTTTTCATCTATATTTCATTTTCAGAAATAACTTTTCATGTTTACGAATTTTTATATTTTACTTTGTACTTTTTATGTTTACAAAATTTTATATTTTACTTTCTTATTTAATTCGAGAGTACTGAAAATAGACCATTGTTCGGAACAATCACAATAAAAACCATTAAAATAAAACAACAAAGTAAAATATAAAGATTCGTAAACAAGAAAAGTTAGTTCAGAAAATGAAATATAAATGAAAAATTTGAAAGAATCGAATTTCGTGTGCTAAGCAGTAATTCGCTAGTATTTAAACTACATGGTATTGTTCTATATATAGACAATATTCCAATTTCAGTCGTCGCGACCTGATGAGAAGATTGATTTTTTCAAATCAATAATTTCATCCTTTCGAAACTGATTGGTGTGATTCTTACAAATTTTCCATCCATAAGTCAAAAATTTAAATTCAGTTTGTAGTTGACCCGGTGCTGATGTTTTGATGGTTCCACCAACAAATTTCCAATTAGCCAAACCATCGATCTTCAAAGTATTTCCGGGTCGAATTGTTGTCTTCAAATTATTGACTCTGAAATTTATAAATATAGCAAATATAGGCCGTTGCATAGGGCCGACTTTTTATCACATTTTGGTTTCGTAGTCAACGTAAAGCACAAACACTCATTGTTCCAAATACCAATCTGATTACAAAGGGAAAACCTATACAAATTCAGTCATATGGTATAACAACAATTAAAGCAGATTGATACACCCCCAGCAATACAGAGTTATTACAGGAGTTCAGTTCGAATCATATACCAACTTTCCAAAATCCGATTTAGTTTGGGCTTATCATCAAGTTCCAGCCCAGATTGGGTTGTTTGAGTTTCCCCGAATGACGTTCGGGTTACGAGGTGCGGCTTAAACATTCCAATGGCAAGGTTAATTTACTCGGGGTTTAGCATTTGTCGCATCAAAAAGTATGGAAGAATACATTTAACAGGTTCACATCGTCCTTCATCTATTAAATGTGATTTTGAAAAAGGTGAGATATCATTTATTGGGTTTAAAATATCCACACAAGGCATGCCGACCAGCTAAATGGCAACCTCTGTTTTCTCACCCGCAGAAATTAAAAGACGCCGAAACCCGTTAAAGTACGTACGATAGGGAATTATTAGCGGCTTATTCTGCTATTTGGCATTCCAAATATTTTATTGGAGGAAGAGAATTTATTTTATTCTCAGATCATAAGCAAAACCTGGACAAGGCTTCGCCAAGACAACGCCGATATTTAGATTTATTGCACAATTTACATCAAATATTCGACACATTCAGGAAGCTTTAACATTGTAGCTGATTCGCTTTCACGTATCGAACAAATGCATGATTTAGAACTTACAACGGTAGCCGAATCAAACTCACCATTATCACCAAATCACCAGCACCATTATCGTGGCTCGGAAGTATTGTAGCACACAATGGGATAAATATAATCAAATCTAATTTCACAATATTGCAAAGGTAAAACTAACGAAGAGTTTAATTGGAGATCAATATGACCCACGGATCACAAAACTTAAGCTTACATCAAATTGAATAAAGAAATCATTTGCTAAAGTAGTAAGTAGGTAACTAATTAGTATTTTCACAAGTAAAAATTAAGCCGGTATCGAGACGAAAACTATTTCCAACACACATTTTAACGGCGTTCACACGTACCGTCTCTGGGACCTTGGTTTACAGAACAAATCGTTTTTATCGAGTTTAATATCCAATGTAAAGAGCAGGTAGATGTAAGGCATTTAAATGAGTCAGCTGGTAGTTAAAGTTAATGCAAAAAAAGAAAGTTCGTTTCTAACACGAAACTAAAAAATTATTTGTGTTTTGCTAAGCTGGCCTTCGAATGCGACCACCTTTATATCGTTTACTATTATGCATTATGATTATGAAAAATCATCTGTCATTTTAATGCAATCGATGATAATATAGTCGCAAATTTTTTTCATGGTTTTTCAATTTTCCCAATCTCACTCGCTTTCATATTATATTACTAGAAGAAACTAAAAATAGATTTATTAGATAATTACCTCATCTCAAAACGTTATCCGTAAAAGTATCCTTAAAACACATAATTCGACACGATTCACATAAATAAATAAACTTAGCACAAAATTTTCTTTTGGGTTTTCCAACTTAGAAATTTATATAACACCACGAAATTATAATACTATATAATATTACTTGATTGTTATAAATAAAAATATTTAATTAAAAAGAATTTTATAAGAACACACACGATTTTTTACTTTTCTCGATAAAAATAAAACAAAAGCAAAAATAAAAAGTTGTTGACACTTGAGTTGATTGAGATACAAAAAAGACTCGAACACAAGAGGAAAAAAAACTTAACCAATAAAAACCAAATTAATGACACAATTCATTTAAAAATCACAATATACGGATATTTTATTTATATATTAATTATATAAATATTAAAATGATAACGAGAATTTAAAACCAGACTATTTTTTAAACAAAAAATTAAATTTTCTAAACAAATGGACGAACACACACATATACGGCGACGAGAGCACACCGAAAACAAATGTAAAACGCCTAATAGCGATTTTCAACTATGGTGAGTATCTGAAGTTTTGGTGAAATTGAAATAAAAAAAAACAAACCAAACGATGATCTGAGACAAATATATATAATATTGATTGAACGAAGGCGTGAATGAGACAAATACATGAAGCCAAAGAAAAATGGGTTAAATATGTAATCTGTTATACAAAATTATACGCGTTATAAAACACAAATAGATGTCTCTCGTATTGGTTTATGGCAAGTGCGCTTAAAATTATATAAATTTAAGCGGAAAGCCGTGAACTATACTACTAAAGGACTAGACACACCAAGCGCGGCGCGTCAAATTCCAAATGTTCCATTCAACTTGACGCGCATATCCGTTCACACCAAGAGCGGCGCGGTGCTTTTGTTGTTTTCAATAATTTTGAGAATTTTCGATTTTTGTTTTATAAATCTTTATTATTGGTAAACAATATGATAGCATACGTAAATCACGAATTCGAAATGTATGGACCACAATTGAATTAACATTATTTTTAGGTTATGTTCGGCGGCGATGGACGAATTTTTTTGGCCGCTTGGTGTGGGACATAATTTCGCGACGGCGGATGCAACTTCATTCGATATAATTTCTTAAAATTACAATTTTTATATTAAAAATCCAAAATTTGTAATGTTTTTTATAAATAATTGGTATATAATTGTTTATACTATCGTTTCTATATAATACATACATAAATTAAGGCATATTTAAAATCGCCGCTCGCCGTCGACGCTTGGTGTGTCTAGTCCTTAAATTTTAAAATGTAAATACATAGTCAAAACACATCAAAGATTGAAATATAATATAGCTTTTATATAAAATTATAAAGGGTTTAATTTCAATATTAATGTATGTAACTCTAGAATCTAGATATAAAACCTATAAACAAGTCAGTGCAATTAAACAGGGCCACAGCACACAATATTCTAACGGTTTTAATATTATTTATATTCGATTCTAGTTAATACACGGTGTGGTGTGAAACACAACTAAAGTAGATGTATAATTTGTATCCGATGGTAAATATCTTATATCCTTTTTTCGGTCAGAAAAAAAAATTGTTTGCTTCAGTTTACGTCCACCACACACAAATGTGTATGAAAATAGCCATACTATGGAAAATGGTGAGCGTGAAACATGTACTACGTATATATTAGGGATTCAATCCGGATCGAATCAACTTAGAGTTAACTTTGGATTGAAACTGAATTATCTTTTCTAGCGTATATATTGGCGGATTATGTTGGGATCGAATCGAAACCGAGTTGAGATAAACGTCAAAAAAAATTTCTAAATACATATTTCTATATTTATTTAAATTAAAACAAAAATAAAAATATTTAAAAAATATATATTTATACGCAAATAAATCGTAAACGAAATAAAAATGGCGTTCTTTTATTATTAATATTTTTATAATAATTTGTTGTTGTTTTTCGACTCGATTCCGTATATATTGGCGTTTATAAGGATTGAGTTAACTCGATTCTACAAATTTGGTGGATCGAATCGAGTTAACGCGAAGATGACTCGATCCCGTATATATTGAAATTTCGATCCGGGCTCAATCCGGATTGAATTCTTAATATATACGTAGTAATGGTTAGCTCGTAACACTCGCACAGAGTATCTGCGCGCTAGGAAAGGTGTGGCCAAAAGAAGCACGAAAATCGGAACACTATGGTGGCGGCGGCCTATTATGAAATTGATCGGAAAATACGACATCGTTGAAAAATACGTTGTCGTAAAATCTGATCCGCGATGGATATTGAAACATGTATTTTTACTGTCAAACTCAATTAAAGGCTTTTCGTTTTGCTGAAGACCTATAACGTCGAAATTTTCAGTATATACATGTCACTTTATTTAAATTTTATTAAAATAATTTAATATGAGCTATTTACTTACATTTTGAAATTTATTAAAATAATTAAATAACATATAAAAAGTATGAACTACGATCTATTTTCCGTGCGTATACTACAATATCCGTCACCTAACTAGCAGTCAGATTTGACATTTGATGATTTTTGTCGTAAAATCCGCGTCTCGGCTTTTTATTTCATAATATCGCAGCAGGAAAGTTATTGACGATACATTAATGACTCATCACCGACAATCAAGCATGACATGTATATAGAAATTTTTCAGCAAATGGGACTAATTTTCGTTTGTGACATGTCTGAGATGAGTCGTACATAACATGACTGAGATGAATTGTAGATGACATGACTGATATTAATCATGTCTGAGATGAATTGTATGTGAGAAATCTTGTGTGACAATGCTAGGACAGTTCTTAGACATATATTATGTGGCTCGCCTAAAATCTATTGTACACAACTTGTCTGAGATGAGATTGACATTTGTAATTAAAACATTTTATTTAAACTACATATTAATAATTTATTAAAAAAGTTAATAATACATATCAGTATGACTTTCAAAATATAAAAACTTAATTTTGGTAAAAAAATAAATTTCACCGTTGGTACTTCAAATGGTGGAAGTTTGCCTAGAATATAAAACACAAAATTTGTTTAACTATAAATCGCTGGCTGTAACGACACATTATATAACAGGGAGAAATCTACCTAATGGTTTAACTATAAAATTAATTAAAAATTTAAAAATTTTGGTATAAAGTACTACTACAAATCCTATTTGACAAATAAAATGTTAAAAATATGCTGCAACACTAACTACATATATTTTTAAAAAAATTATACATTAAAAGAAAAATTATTACATAGACGACAGACTGAAGATGGCACGCAAAATATTTTATTTTTATTTTTCTCGATTTTGTTTTCTTACGTTGCTTTCAAAACATTGCGATGGAATGAGAAACATCGAAGACTCGTCATACATGTTTCGCTCAAGACATTCTCAAGAAAGGAGTTGTGTACATGGCATGTCTCACACTAGTAATCTTCGTTCATCAACAGACACTGTACGCGTCATTTGAGAATCAAATGTTACTTGTCATAAATTAGTCATTTGTCAACATACCATCAAAAAACGACAAAAACTAAGCTTTTCTTCTTTTTCATACACAATTAGAACAAAGAGTAAGAAATAGAAACGTATGTTTTCGTGAAAAATAATCCACATGGATGTTGACAAATTTCCAACTGGGATGTAGCAATTTCCGCGGCGGATCGTATTTTTAGTTTCATTAATATAAATATCCGACGCGAGACGGATTTTACGACGTCGGGAAAGTTTCATAATAGAGGCCCATCGAAAACATCAGCTTCCAAGCGGAACTAAAGAGAATGTTTAGCCAATGCCAGAATTCTTACTAAGGGCGTCCATTCAAGACCAACAGCCATAATAGCACGAGGATTGAGAATAAACGTGGCTGAAAATCGGAACGACAAAGTGTACGCCAATTCGAGCTATTGCCCCACCGTGAGAGGAAGTACTTGTCCCGCATCCCGCAGTAGAAGCAGTACATGCAGCTATTAGTAGATTAAAAATTGGAAAGGCACGTCTTGACTAAGTCCTCGTAGAATTAATAAAACACAGACGAGCTACTGGGGGCGAAGTCCGGGATTCACCCCTCCTCGCGGTGCTCTCTGGGTAACTCTAAATGAATCAGACGATGTAGTGGAGACGAGCAGGCTAAATCCTGTTTATATAGTCATGGACACTACATGTCAGGGCGAGATATTGGCGTCTCGAATCCAATTCCAAATCAGCGTCTGTTCTCCAGGTTAGGTGCGGCTGAAGCGGGCGTCTGTCTTGTATCAAGTGGCTCGCTATATAAATGTGTTCAAGGCAGGACCGGATGCCTTTAGATTCGTACCAGTAGTACGTGACCCACACACGTAATAAGCGGGTTGAGCGGAAGGCCAACAACCTGCTCTCATAAAAACAATCAAGTTATGAACCCTAATTAATCAAAGGCCTCGGATAACCATATCGGATTCATCACAAAATCGACCTCGGAAATTGTACATGGACAACGCTTTAAAAATGGGAACATGGAACGTGCTTAGCCTCTTAAGAACTGGAGATTTCCAGAACCTTTCGAACCAAGCAAAAAGTTACACGTTAGACGTACTTGCACTACAAGAGCTCAGATGGTCTGGGAGTGGGATCCATGACACCAGTACACCACCAATGGTTACACTCTTCATTACAGCGGCCATCAGCACGGAGAAGAATTTGGAGTTGGCTTCCTCATCCATCGGCGCGTGAAACATCATATCATCGATTTCCGCCCTAAGAAATTTAACATCACGATCGTTAATGTACATGCACCCACCGAAGATACATCTAATGACATCAAAGATCTACTCTTTGTCGAGCTGGATCGAAGTCAGCAATAGCATACCCCACCACGACATTAAAATCATCGTGGGCGACTTTAATGCAAAAATCGGTAGAAGTACAGAAAATACATCGCACATCGATCCTAACAGCCTGCACTTAACTAGTCTACAACGGCCAACGCGTCACCAACCTGGCGATAATCTACAACTTAGTTGTATCAAGTACGTTTTCACCACATTAGAGAATCTACAAAGTAACGTGGAGATCGAATGATGGAAGAACAGAAAACCAAATCGATCACGTCATGATGTCTAAGAGACACTCTATACCAGCATATCTGACGTTAGGTCTTACAGAGGTGCTGATATGGACAGTGATCATGTGCTTGTCATATTTAAATATAAGTGCAAACTGTCATCTACGTTCAATAGACAAGCACAAAAAACCGTTCACTAACACAGCTGTCACTAACTATTTAGAGCGGCCCAGCAACAACGAAGAAGCTCCCTCCAACATTCAGGAGCAGTGGCGCGCTATACAATCGTCAGCCATAATCACCACGGCGTAGTTCGATTATCAAAGCCGTTTGGTCATCGAAAATAAACGAAAGCGCTTCATGAAAAATGGTTGGCTCGCAACACTAGAAGCACTCAAGCAGAATATCTACGCGCTAGGAAAGCCATGATTAAATTCCTCCGACAAAAGAAACGTGAACATATGAAATTATGCATTGAAAACATCAGCTTGCAAGCGGAAATAGCAAACTCAAGCGACTGTTTTGTCAATGCCAGGAACCTCACTAAAGATTTCCACCCAAGAAGTACAGCCATCAAAGACGGGAATGGGGAGTTGAGAACAAACCTGGCTGATATTCTCTCAGTATGGCAAAACTACTTTCAAAATCTGCTAAATCGGAATGACGAAGTGACTCCCATTAGAGCAATAGCTCCTCCATATGAAGAGGTCCTTGTCGAATATTCCACAGTGGAAGAAGTAGACGCAGCTATTAGTAGATTGAAAAATGGAAAGGCACCCGGTCTCGATGGAATCTTCGCAGAATTAATTAAACTCGGAGGCGCTACTCTTGCAACAAATCTATACGATCTCATCGTCTCTATTTGAGACCAAGAAGAGCTGCATGGTTCATATGACAGCATCAATCGCAGACACCTTTGGGCCATGCTCATATCTCTCGGAATTCCATATAGTTAAGTTTCATTTTCTCTCTGTAAGCTAACAACAACTGGCTCACTGTATAGTATTATAGTGGAAGAGACATGTGTCTGAGCCCTTCGAGATAACATCAGGTGTGCGACAGCGAGATTCGCTCGCACCTGTGTTGTTTAATCTGGCTGTTTGACCGTATTTTGGTCAAATCACAAATTTGATAGTTGACAATTATGTACTTAAAATGTTTCTCGCTTGCTGTTGGTCAGGGCTGGACAGAAACACGTTGACTGTTGTGTAAGAACTAATATTTATTCCATAAATAATCGAAATATCGCGTTTTGAAATATCGCGTTTTGATAATTCGAGTTTTAAAATATCGCGTTTCAAATGGGACCCCAAAAAATGATATCCAAGCAGATATTAAAAGTCCCGCATAGCTGGCGGACATCGAGTCTTCCACGCGCAGTCAACGTTATAACGACCAAAATATCTGTCGCAGTTTGTAAACTAGTACATTATAAAGCATTTATAAGACATGTACTAACTTTCGAAAGCGAAAGTTGCTCCTTGACGACTAACGACTTAGAAGGTCATTCGATCCATTTATGGTCCATATGAATTTCGAAATAAAACCCATTTTCCTTGGAGATTATGGCATTATCGGACTCTTTAAATCCAAACGGATTCGATAACTGCAGTTGTGGGCCACGTTGAACGATGACATGAATGATAAAAAAAAGTATCCCATCAACAACCAGTTGGCGTATATCGCACGGGAAGACCGTGCGTACGCGCGCGACGACGTTGAACCAGACCTGTAGACCTAGTTGGAGGGGTCACCGTGCAGGCGGCAAATTTCCTTCATGGAATGTGAAAGCTAGAGAGAAAGGAAAAAACAAATACACTTATCACTCTCAATATGGACTCAGTTTCTTTTTTGCTTTGGCACATGAACTATTAAAGACACATTTGAAAACTCGTAAAAGTTTAAGGGTCTGGGTATGGTTATCACACATATTTCATCGAAATTAATGAGGGCAATAAACCAACTCTTCTCGTTAAACCTGAGTCCTAAAACGCGACTGCTAACGTAACCCAAATATCTTTTGCCGAAGTCGTAGTTTTTATATGAACATAGTTGATTAGTTCTATTAACACGTTGAATGCTATGGGGGTCATCGGTGACCGGCGAAGCCAAGTTTATTAGAAACACATAATTCGAGTACATTTTTAATGCTTTTAATAACAGTGCCTTTCAGCCCCGTGGGGGGTCACCGCAAACCTCAGTGAATTAAATGCGTCACGAATGATTACAAAAATTAACTGTTATGTTGTAAATAATATTTCATCAAAATATTCAAAACATACTGAGAGATTCATTTTGGCCAGACGGGAAAGCCATATAAAATTAGCGTGGTATACAACGTGTTAACAGAAAAATTTTCGATTTTGCTGTCAAATCCATTTTTTAGTATAGTTTTAGCATTACTGCCCAAATATTCCTTATAATAAAATTGTTTCATTAATTCAATTTAATTATTTTTATCTTCTCCGGTTATCAAAACACAATCGAATATTTCTTCCAGCTCTCCAATAGGTTTGAACTGCGAATTTTCACGTCTCGCAATTCTCATGACCTTTCAATTTCTCGATTGATGGTGAATTATTTGTCGCCATCGTGTCATAAGTTTTAAACAGCAATGCGCCGATATTGCACGGCCCGTCCCACACTATATTTCTTTCTTTCTTCAAATCAAGTCGCAATAGATCTTTTATTGCCAATTTAAACCCTTATTTTATATAAAAAAACATCAAATTTTGTTGTATTTTTTTATTCTGCTCTCTCGAAAATAAAATTTAAACTAAAATATACCTACATCTCAAAAATAGCGTTAAATATTTTCATTTCTATTTATGTTAAATAATTAACGTTATTATTTGTTTTTGATAACATATTAATTATTTTATTATAGTTATAGTGTTATTTTTCGGACGAAAACGATTTAAGTGGTGTGCACAAATGTGTATATTGGTCCAAAATACATACAAAAATAAATTTCTGACATGATTCTCTTTCGTCATACACACAATTGTGATTGCAGGCCGGAAAAGGGATATAACGCTTTTTTATATTTTACATCTAGGGCACCATTCAAACATCGTATTTCCTGACATGAAAGACAAAACGCCAAAGTTTGGCGAGTGTTGACCACCAGAGATAAAGAAAAGAACCAAGGAGTTGACAATTGCATTGTGGAAGCCATCAATAAATTTAACACTTTAAATTTTTGGTGTGGCGATTTCTTAATTTTAATATAATTTTTTTTATCTAAATCACTGCGCCACTTGATGAATACCTTTCCTTAGTGACATGTTGAAGAGTAGGCAGTTGATGTGGAACAAATTAAAAAATTTAATTGCATTTATTTTCAAAATGAACGATGGTATTCCGTTAGTATATCGGTTACTAGTATATTGAAGTTACGTATATCTATTTTAAGGGGTTTAATCGAATCTTGATGTCCGGTAATATATTGATTGAATATTAATTTGCAATTTTTTTATGAGATGATTTTGATGAATTGTTCGACATTTGTGTTGATATTGTGAGTCAATTAGACCTTTCTGTTGATGCTTCTCAAATGTTGAATGAATTCATTAGCATTAATTAATTTCTACGATTGTGAGGCATCGAGATCCTTAATTTCCCGTTTGTAGTGCATTATTTAGGACAAAAACTGGCACACAATTATGAAATTTTTCCGATTTCAGAAAATAAGAAATCGCTAGATCCGATTCGCGTGGAAATAAATTTACATTGAGAAAAGATTTTGTGGGCTGACCTAAATAGTGACCCATTTTGGTCCGACTAGCAACCGTTTACAACGCCAAAATTATAGGTCTCATTTCGGACACGTAACCAATTTATGTACACCATCTATTGAATAATACTAAAAGTACTGAATAATACTAAAAGTATTAGTTCTCATCCGCGGATCATATTTTCGTCATAAATAGTAGTCATAATAATTGACAATAATGTTACTATTGTCTAAATCAAATTAATTCATTCTCTTTTTTAAATTTGTCTAATTTAATAACTGTAAAACTAAATTGTAATTTATTAATTGTTTTATTAGAAACATTTTAAAATGACATTTTTTTATGTTCGACACAAAGTTCAGCCATCCGGAACACCAACACATGAGCCGGAGAGTTGTAACGATCCACCTGTTTTCGACTACCAGGTGATTTTGTTATAATTCTGGGTAGTGCTCGTCATACTAGGATTCATTTTGTCGAAAACACGCGATAAAAATGAATCGTAATGTTACACCTGGTTCGGCATCTTGGCGGTCACCCAAATGCCCCCTCACCAACCCACACTGGACTTTTATTCTAGCATGGTGGTGGCAAACGTTTCATAGTATGTAAAATTTTTCAAAAAAAATTATAATTGGAAAAACTAGGAGGAAAAAAATTGGTTGTAAGAAATAGTTGACTCTATCAGCCAATTCAAGACAGCAGCCTTCCGCGTATATGGGTTTTACATATATTATACTAGTACCACTATAAAATTGCTAAATCGTATAAAAATTTACACGAATAAAATTATCAGTACTTACAGTAATTAATTATATATCTATGACCTAAATGCCTCGACTCCACGTTTCATCAAGGTTGTTACTGTCGTGGTTTCACCATTGTCTAGATCCACAATAATCCTGGTCACCTGCACTTATAATAGTACTTTCACGCCGAACACACTGGTCCCAGAGACAAACAACACACCCACAATTATGAACGCTCGATAGATTTTTCTTGGCAAGGCTCCCTTAAACCACTATCGTGAAAACAGTAACCAAGATTTCATTCAGGATTGAAATCACCACTGACACGAATCAATTGCAAACACTTTTGCTTATTTTCTTCAAATATAATAATAATTTCAAATACATATATATTCAAATACATACATTGTATAATTTTTAATTGTAATATTTTGGACACTTTATAAAAAAGGTGACTGCCATTTCTTTTCTTGCGTCACTAAAGTTTTTTTTTTTTTTTTTTTATCCACATTCGTTTACATATGATCCGGTTCTACTTTATTTCAAGAACCCAACACGCGGTCGGTACTGTTTTTGATCACTAATTGTCACCAATTCGACCACGATAAATTCTATTTTCCGAAAAATAATTTTACTTTTTTTCTTTTTAGCACCAATTCTTATCCATAATTAGCTTTAAACGAGCATTATATTTTTTTTCTTTAACTTGATTTGACAACGTTTGTATTCAACTTTTCTGATTATCCCGAAAAATTAATGTTTAAGTAATCTCGTTTACCACCAGCAATCAAATGTCCGATCTTTTTTTTCTTTTTGGTTTTATCCATCTCGTTTCACAAAAAAAATTATCATTTTCAGGTGTGGGGGGTGGGGAATATCAATAGTTTATCATATCTTTACCGTTTACATTCAAATTGCTACCATTACCAACACAGACCATGAACCCAATATTGTACAGTCTGACTCGCTCGATCGTTACAGAGTGTTGTACCATTGTGACAGCAGCGTAAAAAATTAGGAATATTATTAATTCAAATAAAACGTTTTCATTGGGTATGAACGACACATATCTTCATATGTTTGGATTTAATTATATGTCATAAACGATGCATCTCAGACGTGTCACAAACGAAAATTCGTCCCATTTGTTGATAAATTTCAATATACGGTGTCATGCTTAACTGTCGTTGATGATTCATTAGTGTGTCGTCAATAACTTCCCTGCCTCCTGTTACTTATTCAGTTTAGGTCACATATAGTCCGTGGTCTAAATATGACGATATAAACTGCTTCAATATGATTTTTCTATATATCAGAAATTAAAAATTTAATAGAAGCAAACAACTATAATAAAAAAATTAAGACCTTTTAAATGATTTAGGAAGAAAACACACATTTCTTTCGTTTTCAGATTTTTATTTCCAACCAATTTCAACAGAAAAAAACAACCTAAAACATTTCATTTTTTTGTTTATTTTTTTCACTTCATATTTTTTATTTTTTTTTATCCGTTTTTTCATCATTTTTATCATGTTTGTTGTTTTTTCATTATTCGTTTTTTTCTTATTTTTTTGTGTTTTTTGTTTGTTTTAAATAATTATAATAGTTTTTTATTCATTTTTTGTTTTAAATAATTATTTTTTGTTTAATTTTTATTTTTAATTAATTAATATTTGTTTTTTTATTTATTTATTTATAATTTTAAATTTATTTATTTATTTACCAGTAATTTTATAAGTCTTAAAACCTAAAAAAAATAACTAATTTTTATAATTTCAGTTTTTTTCTTGTTTAAATTATAATAATAATTATTTTATATTGTATTTATTTCATTTTTAATTTTCAATAATTTTATCATTTTGTTTTAAATTTATTTTTTAATAGTTTGCTGTACAACATATTGGTATTTTAATTATTTTATTATTATTATATTATATATTAAAATATATATATATATATATATATATATATATATATATATATATATATATATATATATATATATATATATATATATATATATATATATATATATATATATATATATATATATATATATATATATATATATATATATATATATATATATATATATATATATATATATATATATATATATATATATATATATATATATATATATATATATATATATATATATATATATATATATATATATATATATATATATATATATATATATATATATATATATATATATATATATATATATATATATATATATATATATATATATATATATATATATATATATATATATATATATATATATATATATATATATATATATATATATATATATATATATATATATATATATATATATATATATATATATATATATATATATATATATATATATATATATATATATATATATATATATATATATATATATATATATATATATATATATATATATATATATATATATATATATATATATATATATATATATATATATATATATATATATATATATATATATATATATATATATATATATATATATATATATATATATATATATATATATATATATATATATATATATATATATATATATATATATATATATATATATATATATATATATATATATATATATATATATATATATATATATATATATATATATATATATATATATATATATATATATATATATATATATATATATATAATATATATATATATATATATATATATATATATATATATATATATATATATATATATATATATATATATATATAATATATATATATATATATATATATATATATATATATATTATATATATATATATATATATATATATATATATATATATATATATATATATATATATATATATATATATATATATATATATATATATATATATATATATATATATATATATATATATATATATATTATATATATATATATATATATATATATATATATATATATATATATATATATATATATATATATATATATATATATATATATATATATATATATATATATATATATATATATATATATATATATATAATATATATATATATATATATATATATATATATATATATATATATATATATATATATATATATATATATATATATATATATATATATATATATATATATATATATATATATATATATATATATATATATATATATATATATATATATATATATATATATATATATATATATATATATATATATATATATATATATATATATATATATATATA